>JAGSMU010000033.1:2130411-2730411 GCA_029286865.1 Teinopalpus imperialis
AAAAAATTTAAGATTTATTTCAATCACCAATTAATTTATATGGTTCTAATTGTATGTGAGATATATATATATATTACTTATTTTTTATTCTTTTTATATTATTATGTCATCCTCCCATTATTTTTCAGCTATAATTACGATATTTTAGAACCATTACCATATTCTTCTTTTTAACTTATCACAAACTGCAACTATTCTATTAAATAAATAAAATAAAAAACTCTACCATCATATTTTAGAGCCGCATATCTTTACTAAAAATTAGTGAAACTAAAATAAACCACATCCAACATCTTAAATTTTACTATCCGAATTTCATAACAACTTTCCAGAGGAGTTTTAGTAAAATAAAAAAGTCAAGTTGCTGGAGCTTTTTTCGCAGACTCAATAAGAGACTAATTGTGTGAAAAAAGCTCTCCGTGCTAATCTCGGTAACACACTTACAGAACTCGCCAAGTGAATATTTGAACTGGCACGCCAACTTGTTAACACGTTTCATGAGATTATCACTTACCAGGTTAGCATGTGTGCTCGTTTGTCACCCTTATTGTTAAAAGACAATTAGAGCAAGAGAAAAATCGTGGAGTACTAGTTACTTTTTAGCTTCAAATCTATAATAAATTAGTAACAGTTATATCAAGTAATTACGCTGATACCTTAGCGGTTGGATCGTTGAACTTATGTGTACCTGGTTGTCGGTTAGAATCCCTTTAAACCGTAGAATATAACTACTACTTCAATTACGCTAATACAATGTCGCTAAGTTAGATAATAAAATTGGTACCTTATATTGTAAAATGTCAAATTTAAAACGAAAATATTGTTGATTTCTAGGTTAGTCTAAATAAAAATAGGCTAGGTTCTAGGTGCAACATGAAGGTGTCGGCTCCACTGGGGAAGAAACGGTGGGATGTGTTTCGTATAATTAATGAGGGACCCAATTACAGGTATCCTAGGTATTTGAAATAGGTCCTTGAGGGTGACAATGTGCATCTTGAATCTTTGTTAAGGATGGATATAGACGTGATGGGACGCGGTAACCATTTTCCATCAGGTAAACTGTGTGCTCATTTGTCACCCATAGTATTAAAAATAAAAATGAAATACTTGTCGGACATTCATTTTTTGTTGAACATACTAGTTAGTATGTCTTTTCATTACTATCTAGTACTTGTGTTAAGTTACGCTCAACTTCCTAAGTAAATTAACTTTATATGTTGAGATATAACAGTGGTAAAGCTACGTCAAAGTTTGCTTATAGCTACGGCGAGAATGGGTCTGCTCCACCGGGGGAATGCCAGCGTAAAATAGCTGCATAACTCTGCTGTGTTTTGTGTGAGCCTTAATAAATGGTGACGAGATATTTCTGAGTCCGAGTCGATATGCTTAGTATGTTCGGTGAACAGCGAAGGATTGGAACAATTAGTCTTCCGCATTCTTTCAGAGCATAATGTGGATGTCTTCTAGAGAAGAGTCAATACATATTTGCTGAGCTAGTGCACTCTACCGTTGAAGTATTACATCACCACTTAGCACTTTAAGAAAATGTGTGCGTGACGGTAGAAGGAATCGCTTACCATCAGTTGAACACAGCTGGTAATAAAAAACAGGCTTCAAGCAATGAACTTGAATATTGAATATTTCGCACATAACAGTATGTGTGAATGCACCACAACGAGTTTCTAAGGCAGGCGCGCTCACGACGGCCGATAATACAGTGGGTGTGCTACACTGTACGGAGCGGGTACCAGCTCGCCGGGAGAACCGGTTTGAATTGAACGAAATAAAATCAAGTAAAGGTCATTGCCGATAGCGGACAGAGATCGCCTTCGCTTCGCTTTGCTTCGGTTACGAATGTACACAGGAATAAATCTAACTAAATACAAATATGAAAATGACAGATATTAATTTTTATATATACGGTTGTGACAAACGAGCACACATGATATCAACATATGCTGATCGAGATGGGACGGGTCATGACCTTTACCTTCACATCAAGAAGCTACAGCTACATACATTCATACTGGAATTCTGTAAGATCGTGATCCTTCCCCGGCCGACGACTAATACATGTAACACTTAATAACTAAAAAATACAAAGTATTGTCTTTGAAATACTTTGTATTCTATGCGTTATTGGACAAGCAAGTTTCCCCGCAATGTTTAATTTCACCACCACATGTTAGATAAGCAATTAGATATTTTTTTGGTGACCGAGGATCCAACAAAGTTCTCGCGTACCGTGAATTAAAAGCGAACGCTTAAACACTGATCTACCAAGGTTTAACATAACAAGAATATAAGTATTTATAAACAAGTTACGCCCACAAAGATACAACTTGTACCACATCTCGGCACTAAGTAATTTTACAACTATATTACAACTCCGTTACCGAACCAAAGGCTATCAGACCTGTTCCATCAACTTCTTTACCGTTCCAATTCCTACCGTCACTTACCATCAGATAATTAGTAGTCTAATATAGTAAATTACATAAAACAATGGTCTATATACTAAATTAAGGCACATCTAAAAACTGCATAAAAATAGATTAATTCATTTTTATGGCTAATAATTTTATCAAATTAAGCCCACCGACTTTCGTATGTCAAAATATTTTAAAAAATTAAGTGAAGTAACAGCTTATACATTACTCCCACTGCTGGGCAAAAGGCTTGTCTAAAGAGGGTGTTAGAGCATAATCTACCACGCGTAAAGTGTATCCAATAATTTAATCGTTGCCGGCACCGAGGATCAAACTTAAAAGCTTAGAACTTAAAAACTTTTAACTTAAAATTTAGGGTTAGACACTTAAATACCACGGTTATCAAACATCATATTTTATATTAAAAAAAAACTAATTTAGTTAGTGCTATTTGCTAAATTTAAACACATCTAAAAACTGCATAAACTGCATTCACTTTTATGGCTAATAATTTGCAAACGATTAAGTCCACACCGATCTCCGTAAGTCGAAATATAATAAGAATCAAAAACCTTATAGCTGCTATAAATTATAGTAATAATATGGCATTATAGAGATCTAATATATTATCACACAATTTACGTTCGGAAAAAAAAATGATTCACAACTTAGCCTAGGAAGACCCATCTTCTTGGCAGGTGATCAAATTCAGGTTTATTTTAATGGAACAGGAATGAACACTAGCGAATTTCCTACGCTCGGGTTCAACGATGCAAATAATTGTACGCAGTTACTCATGTGAGCTTACATCTTCATAAGGCAAAATTACAAGACCCTGGCACGGATCTTGTAAGTGATTATTGCTATAAACCCAAGCAGCTGATAACGAAGGGGACCGTGAAGAGATATAAGGTCGAATAAATTCTAGTTTCAAGTAACGAGAAATTTCTTTTTCGAAAGCGCCGTGGAGCAAACGTCCTGCAGTTTGAGAGGCGAGTCGTAAACTTTATCGTTTTTGGTGTTCCGTGATGTTGAATTAAACAAAGAGGGGCAATTTATTGGCTCGACATGGCCTCGTGTCACTAAACTACCTAAAAGAATTACGAGAACGTTTTTAAATTTAAGTATAAGGCTAAAGATATTTATTAGTATTAAATTATATTTTGTAATGGAATTAAAATACAAATAAATAAGTTATAAACTAATGTTTCACTGATATAAACTTGTACTATACGCCTCTCAAAATCATAGGATTTTGTATACGTGACCTCGAAACTTTACGAGCAAATCTATATTTAAGTTTTAACTAACTCGATGTTAATTATTTCAAATTGTTTCCACCTAGTAATGGTAATGATTATTAATTATACAAATTAAAAATATATTTCCGATAGTAGTAAGTATTTAATTACCAGTATGAAATGCTTGAGTACCTCCAAAATTTTTTTTTTCTTATTGTCGCAGATAACTTCATAAGGTACCCTGCTTCCTGGGGGAGAGACAGGGTTATGTGGTATTTCTAACCACTTAAACCCACCCGGTGGTCATCCTCAGTGCATTGGGAGGGATCTCCAAAGGAACGCACCGGTGCACGGTGCCACGGAGGCCAAGCCTCCCCTGCGATGTTCTCAGGGTCCGCTTGCCAGTAAGAAACAATCTAACCTAACCTATTATATATACCGTTGCCTGAATGTTTCAATTGTACACTGGAAGGTAAACATTTCACACTAGATTCAAAGACTAGGCAAACATTCGATTGAATGATGAAACTACAATATATTCTATTTAATAAGCAAAGACTAGGGTCTTTGCTGATGATAAAAAAAACCATCTCAACGATAGAAGTAAGAAAAACTATTGTTCAACAACTGAAGGAAAACAAGGATAATGTAAGTTTTATGCCCCTCCGACCTTTCATTACTATCCAATCAAACTTCTACAATAAAGTTGCCAATTCTAAAACACCTAATCAAGCCTGCGCAGATTAAAGATTGTCTGTTTCAAAAAGTACTCAGATAAGCGTTTACAAATTCGGTACACGTTCCAGTAAGTATAGTTGTAGTAAATCTGTGGCATTCAACTACTTTTTTTTATTGTATCTAAGGTGACAAACGAGCACACTCAGCTAGTAGTGAATCCTGCAGCCCCTGATCATAAGATGAACACTCTTCAGACGAAACATCCAACAGAGTAGTGTTATGCTATTTTTCGAGCCGACACATTCATGCTACAACTACACACAAACGGCATCGTGGCTCCACAAGTTACATTGCGGGTCGAGTCATAATCTAAACATCTGCTCAAACTATTGTTTTTTTGTATGTTTGTTAGCGCTTTCTATTTGTTAAATAAGCAATGATCACTTAACTATCATATAGATGCGTATATTCGAACCTCATATTATTCTTATATAGTCATCACAGAATGTTTTGATATGAAACTATAGTTTTAAAGTTATATTGTATAAACCACAAAACTCTCTTCATAAATGATCCGATTTCCATAAAGAAATCTCTAAATTTTTAATACAATTTGTAACTGAAGGCCAAAATGTTATCGGCAAATCGTGAAATAAAAGTTGAGAAATACGAAAAATATATATATATATATATCGGAGCGTCTGCTTGTCTGCTGTGCTTAAATAGCTCGTCCAGCCTATCTTAGAAAAAAGAATATAAGACCAAATTGCGTGTCAGTATTCCCACATAATTATAACGACAAATATACAGCTACATATATATGGTTTTATTTTTGTTGCTCAGTTTGCAAGTTGCCCGTTGGGACTTTTAGGACGCGTCGACGTGGTCCGAGCGGATTTATTGCTATTTGCAGTGCGGACTTTCTGTTTTCACATGTCACCGGTTGAATTTTCGCAAGTTGGTACATCGTTGCGACGCTACGGACCGAGTTTGTGTTAAAGCTTCGTCGCATAAGAAAATAAGTTTTCCTTTATAATGATAATTTTATATACTGGACATAGTAAAGTACCCCATGAAGGATATAGACAAAGATACCATATATCTGGCACACAAAGAAAATTATCCCAATCCTACCAGCCTCTTAAAGGTGAGATGGTTGGTAACGAACAAATCTGGGAACTAATGCGAAAAGCGGTGCGCCGGTTTCTTTCAGTCTCATCCTGATCCTCGACCGTTCGACTCCTGGACTCCCCGGTCGAGGGACATATATTCCATTTTACTGATTTTATTTGAGTTTATAGTATTTGATATATTTTATTGAGCAACCAGGCTATGATAGTACTGTTATCTGAGTAATTGACTTAACCGATCTTATTCGCTTGGGCTTGTGACCCAGGATGAATAAATCCGGTTTCTCGGATATTGCCCTCAGAATATTATTGGAGCCACGAACCCTGCGCAACATGGATACTACACTTGGCATAAAAACCAAGAGTTCGGTACATATAGGATAGCAAGCTTTCTTGTTTATTACCATACACAAAAACTACAAAACGCTCAGGTAACATTTGTATACACCGAGAGGTAATTCTCTTGAGCAACAATCACCGTTCTCCGGTATAATGGTGCCATTAAAACGCCACCCACAAGTGTAGAGCAAATTGCATTTGCCGACGTGGCCGCGTATTTTACAATCAAAACCTTGATTCGCGACCGTACTGCCCAACAGTGCATTAGGGTACATAAATTCACTCACTTAAAACGATAAACCTGAACACGGAAAGGTTTTCACGTGAAATTGATTTCGTAAACGTTCTTGTGCAGATTTATTCTCTTAACAATATCCACCAGGTTCGTTTTAATAATCCGAAATGTCAGACTCGTTGCAGCAAGATAATCGACACGGATATATTAAACAGTAAAAAAAAATCCATCGCTAAAAATTATTCTAGTCAAATGTTTTGCTTTAAAATAAAACAAAACTAGATAAGGACTGCTTAAAATACCAAAGGGGCCTTTCGTGATTGGAAGTTGTAAGAGGATCAACTTAATAGTAGATAAGCACGAAGAAAAAGTTAGCTGTGTACTTACACACAGCGCCTTTTATTTCTAGGAAGTGCTTAAAGTAAATTAAACAGGCGGGTGAAGCGAGTTTTTCAGTTCCAATCGCACAATCTAACAATCGGGTTGGAGAACGGACAATCACAATTCTAGTAATAAAACGAAACGGAGGCGCGTTGCAACCTTGGTGGAGTTCTGTTGCGATACTCGCCGCTTGGATACATGATCGTACGAAAAAAAAAATACAACAAAAACTCCAGTCGACACAAGTCCACGGCTCGCTCACCGTACGGATTATAATGATCGGAATACGCCCTTCTTTTTTTTCGCTCCATCTACACGAAACTGTATCGCAGTTGTATAGCTTAGAACGCAAAACGGAATATTTCACAATCGCCATTGAATTATGATTACTGATAATTACGACTTTTTTTTGTAGCGCTATAATCTCGTGACTTGGCAATAGCGTTAATTGTTAGATTAGACCCATTGTATCTTAAACTGTTCTAGTATGCAATGATACAATATTAATTAATAGCTTCCTGGTGTTGCGGGAGCATTTCAATTATCGCGAAGAGGAAAGATTTTGGTTAATTTCGATGCGCTCAACACCAATGCGTTTTTCCTGAATATTCCGTTGAAAACGGCGACGCGAATGACCTAAGATTACAATTTCCTAGTAGTGGAGTCTTCACACGAACACAGCGTACGTACTGCGAATACGAAGACGAGAAAGGCCACTCACACACGCCAAGAGGATGACTAAAAATATTACGAGTTGACATTGAAATGTTAATGCACTCTCCGGGTGCGATGGCGCATTTTACGGATATTTTGCTCGATCCTCGGCGCGCCAATAAAATCGCAAGTCGCTTTTTTTTTATTATATCGATTGTTTTGACTGCTATAGCATCATTTGCATGCGCTATCGCGTGATGTACTGTATTTGATTAAAAAAAATATCGAGTATCATGGCTCCCGTGGAGTTTTGCTACGTACGTACGTCCGCATTTGTCCGATTGCAGTGTTTATCTGTGGCGTATTTTTTTTTCGTTAATTTTCCCTTTAGTTTTCTTTTAATCGAACTCTGGCGCGAACGAAAGCTTTTAATTTCTTACACTTTGGTTTATTTCTTATAGGAATGAATATCGTTTTAGAGAACGCGTAAGTTCCGAGGTTTTTACAGAGTGGACTACGTGATTAGACACTCGTATTTCAGTATTGCACAATGTTTTTGTAAGTATATTTATTAATCTGTTTCGATTGTTATTAGTTGAAGTTTTATAATTTTTTTATATTCTTAAATAAAAAAAAATACTTTTAATTACGCATTAAATACCTCAAAACGTAACTGTTTAAGAACTACCTTTGCAAAAACAAATAAATTGAACTAGCGGGCAAAAAATATTTAGTGATATGAATTTATTTTTTTATCAAGATTAACGCAATAACAGTAACTGTTATATTTTCGAACTACTAATTACATACATTCCTAAAATAAACTTAATAAAATATTTGGATTTATGTAATATTTTCGTTGCAGTACTAAATATTTTTTTCCACGAAGAATTAAAACTTTATCTCGGGCGGTGATAGATAATTTGAATATTTTTCAACCGATTCCCTCCCGGACTCCCAGTGGGATTCTCGTATTGCCCTAGGGCTTCCGTCCACAGAATATCGCATGCTACAAGATCATTATTCCTCGTTAGTAACCCGTTTAGCGAATTGAATTTCTGGCTGTGTAATAGCTACGTTGGCCAATGGTTGTTTATTAAGATTATCTCCACGATAATACTCCAACCCTTTTTACAGTCACCAATTACAAAGGTACTGATTTCTAGACGGACTTCACGTTCACCGAATAAATATGTCATTTTTTTCTTTTTAATTACAACGGGTGGGGTATTGAAATTTTGTCTGCGTGTGCAATGACCGTAAATACAATTTATGCAGATTAAAAATGTAGTTTGAACGCGAGCTGTGGCATTTAAAAAATTACGTTAGTTTATTAAACGATTTCTACGCAAATTAAAAAAGTAAATAAATCAATGAAATTATACACATTTTTAAAAAAAATATTTTTAGCACCATATAAATTTATTTTTATGCATCGAGTTCGTTATCAACAAATGTAACGCCATCACTAAAAACATGTTTTCAAAACAACTCTACACAACACAATTTTCCTGATAAATCTTATTTGTGCCATAAATATTTTTTCAACATATTTTTCAATAAATACCTTGTTTTATTCATCTTTAATTTCTTTTTAAACTTGTGAGTCGCGTTCGAAATTTAACTTTTGCCGAAATTTTAATTATTTTATAGCAAAGTTGGGAGTTTGATCAAGTTAGGGAATTGAAAGCAAGTTTCAGAGTTAATTTAATCAGCACTTGTCTTTACAGAGACTGAAAGATTTACTCTTTTTCCGCTGTATCCCTCATAGTTAATTATGAAAACGTTGGGTCGTTTTCAACTCGTAATTGACTTTTGACGGTATATATTTTAACTCGGTAATTGACAGTTTTTTTTTATATTTAAAAGATTACCGTTACGAACTTTGTTAGATATTTTTAAAGGACATAAAATTGTTTCGAATTGACTATTTTTAAAAACTTTCAGATTGTTTGCGAATGCGAATAATTAAAGTTTTCTCGATTTTGATTTACCAAATTTATTTTAAATATCTGTGCAAGGAGTTTTAAAACTTTTAAATTTTCAAAAATTTTACGTGAAGTGTTTTTTTGTTTGTCGCCTTTTATTTATTTTTTCACTAACCTGAGTTGCATCAGTGTATGGTGTAGAAGAATTCTTGTCAACCAGTTGCGAACCAAACACCGGTACGCCGCCCGACGTAGGCGTCAAGGACCTCACTTCAGAAACTTGCTGGGGCACCATTTTGCGTTTATCCAAATAAAAAAATAAAAAATAAACCCCAGAAACTAAACACAAAACACAGTTCACGTATTGCACTTAACACTAGCGACTGACGTTCGCAAAAAAAAAATTTTTTTTTCAAAGTTTATATTTTCGTCTCAAGTTTATAAAAGTCCGAATGGGGAGATAAGCAGCAGCTTCTTGGAGCACCGAAGCCTCTCGGCGGGCGCGAACCCGTCGATCTCCCAGTATCTGGACACTATCCTCAACGCCCGCTCTAGAACAAGTGATCTGGCGCTGCCTTCTTCGCCGGCGAACGGTCCAAAAGTCATAATTTCAGCGGGACGGGACCGCACGGCGAGCACAGCGGCGGTTGCATTAAAGGCGGCTACGTGCGCACTCCGCGACGACAGTGGATGTACTAACGCGGCGGCAACGTGCGGAGTGCTGTCAATATACCCGCTCAGCTGTTTGCCCCGCCCCCCGCCCCCCGCACCGCGAGCGCGCCCCCTCCCCCTCACCGCGCTTCACTCATGTTTGCTCGTACGACTGAGGTGCACGTTTCTTACCTCTTGTCACGCTTTGCATGCGTTCGAACGCCTTCGCTTACGGCCACAAATATTCCTTTTGTCGGGTATTATTTTTTCGAATTTCGAATATAAATTAGTTTTCTTCGCTTTAATAATAAACACAAATTGCAGCATATAGTGATGAATTTGTTGATGTTATTTTTATTACGGGTAAAAATAAATTTAAAAAGAGTGTTAAAAAGAAAAGATAAATTTACTGTTTTTAAAATTAATGCAATTTATGAGTAATACTCAATTATACCACCTATTTATTTAATGCTTAAAATAAGTTTAAATAACTATTTATTAGAATTTTTGAACTATAATTATATTGTGATAATATGTAATAATTAGCACTAACCAAAATTATTTATAAACTTGTTATAATAATATGTACTCTTAATTTTGAAGGAAGGAAGCACCTTGTTTTAAATTAAATGATAATTTTGTTTTAAAATTAAGACTAAGTGAAAAGTTCTTTTTTCAACCGATTATTACTGGAAAATTCATCTTAGGTACTTTTATATTATTATATTAATATATTATTTTTTTATTAATGCTTATATGTTTATAGATTATCTCCACTCAACATGTCGACAGTCCCGGGTTCGAATCATATAGTAAATATTTATACGACACAAATTGTTGATTATAATTTCGCAACAACGAAATTGTTCTTTACGCTATGAAAGTTGTATAAGCATATCTTCAAAAGTTTGTTGCCGTACTGCTAAAGTTATTTTTTTTTATTGTATTGAGGGTTATTTACGTAATGTTATGTTAGCTTTATGTTAACGTTTTTTGTTATTTTCTTTTGTGTGAGTATTGCTGTTGGTCCAGAGACCTCTACAGCTTTATCTAATTAGACTCGCGAGCGGGGGGCCCGCTGTGTAGGGATAACGTTTAGTCGATGTCAATATTATTAACGTGGCATAATCGAGAGGTTTACTCGTCAGATTCATTTGCGTCAAGTAACGCGGGTCATGGGTTCGATTCCCAGCAATACATCGCTGCCTAGAAATTTCCTTAAACGATAACTATTAAATTATACAATTACTTTTATAATAATAAAAAAATTATGTTTTTATTAGTATATTTTTTGGATTTAAACATATTTGTTACGTCATCGATTCTTCATACGTCTGCAAAATTTCAGGATATCCCGACGTATGGAAGTAGGTGAAAATTAATTTAATAGATTTCATTAGACATATATAAATAATTATAAGTTTATATATATATATATATATATTTATATATATATATATATATATATATATATATATATATATACATATATATATATGCGTACAGGTTTAGATAGTTTCTGAACGAAGTGTGATATTTGTTATTCGTTCTAGAGAGTGAGACACTCTATGGACGGAGTTGGAGGGAAGAACGACGATACGACGGTAATAATTGTAACGGGGTAGAAGAAATTATTAAAAAAGTTATTTAGGATTTCTTCGTTAATAACGTTTTTAATCATTTTAATAATTTAAGAATATCATTATATTTATGTAATATATCTTCTGTAGTAAACCATCGTGGGAACCAATATGCATGCAAATACGTTTTGAACAATTGGTTTGGTATTATATTTTTATTCTAGTTTTAGTATAATGTTATTTTTTATTAAAATTAAGTCAGTGTTAGAGACATTTTCACACAACTGAACTTTATAAGGTATATATATATATATATATATAATTAATTTTCTATTATATTTCAAATTTCCAGCCTTCCATCTTTATTTAGGATTCGCGTGGTGTATATGAGCACGTGGGAATATGCGATTAAAACTGTAATTATAAAAGAGATTAAAGTGATTCCAGCAGCCCAGGACACCCAAATAAATCTCGGTAAGCAATCAGAACACATCCGTTGTCATTCCTGGGGACTAAGCTGGACTCATTACCAGTAATGATGAGTCTCCGAATCCCTACACTCGCAATACGAAAACAAAACAGCGATATGCTCTTACATACTTCACACCGGTTTTTGGGGGGTGGTCCTCCCCCGACGGAGTTACATTGCAGTTTGTTTCTAGCTGCAGAATGAATAGGTCAGCTCGACCGGGGTGGAACTACGCCCTAACAGAATACCAGCGTTAAACAGTAGCAAAATGCTGCTGTGTTTCGTCTGGTGAGTGCAGGGATCCGGACCTTTATTACTGGTGACGAGGCATTCCATCTCAGTCCTCAAGAATGACAACGCATCTGCATTATGATTCCTTGTCAAGGATGAATGTAGATGTCATGGGTCATCTTTTATTACATTGCTCGATGTAATAAAAAAAAGAGTTGGACCACTTATGAATGGGCCGCCAAAATCTAGATACAGCATGTTCTTAAAAATAGCATCATATAGTATAATGTTTTTTAAAATATTTGTTATTGTAAAAAGAATGTTTGAAATATAATAAAATAAATATAATATTATATACTAGACGATGGTGGAAATAAATATTTATATTTATTTATACCATCGTCTTGTTGGTGAGGAAAATAAATAAAAAAAATATTATTATTATTAGTAAATGCAAATCAACCAACAACCGATGGTGAGGTCACTTGCCAGGTGATGGTGGAGGCTTCTAAGTTTATATTTATGGATAACCGGAGCCACGGCTTGGACCGTTACCCTGCGCGCGAGTTGACGTCGAAGTTGCCCGAAAGGGCCGAAGCTTGAACCAATCTGTTGTTTGTATCGGATTGAATGATTGCGGATGGAAACCAGATAAATGAAGGCGATGACGTGTGTGTAATGTAGAGGGGAAAAATGCAACATCGAGATAAGGGTGAAACTGCATCATCACTTAATTTTAAGGGGGAATTTTGATCACATTGAAAAACTTAGATTTAAAATAGTTGATATCCGATATACTAATAAATCAATTCTAGCGAAATTAATCCATAAACATACAGGGTCATGAAATTATTTTCTTGTCATCCGTTCTTAATACGTCTGTCAATATTCAGACGCCCGGAAGTGGTTGAAAAATTCTTTTTTTTATAGGATTGGACACAATATCGGAAATATCGCTGGTGACAGCTGTTTCCACAGATTAGTAATTGAATAACTCCATTAAATATATACATACACAAAGGTAATAAAAATGTGTACAAATGGGGGTGATTTGTGAAGAGCCCTGTTAGCTCAGTGTCTAAATGCTCGCTTTTAATTCACGGTACGCGAGCAGGCCGAGTATGCCTCGACGACCTGTCTATGGGGGAGACTTGTGCCCAGCAGTGGGATTTAAATATATAGGGTTTTACTTTAATAATTTTAATTTAATACATGAGATCGAGAGTGAATATTATTTTAATGTACTCAGGGTGACAAAATACCACACAGTTTCCATGTTGGTAAGTGATTCCTGTTGCCCGTGGATACCCACACTTATCCTCGAATCATTACGCAGATGCGTTATCGGAAGATGGAATGCCATGTCATCGATGTCCGAATCTGCTTATAAATATACTAACTTGGTGAAAAACAAGTGTTATGCTACTTTTGCATATTCTAGGAGGGGCACTAGCCGAGCTAACCTTAACGTGAGGCTTGAGTAAAATAATATTAATTATAATTTTTTTTTTAATTTAGCTTTACCGAACATAGATTCATTTCTTACATACCACACTCCCTAATACCTATGCTTAGCAGACTGTACAATGAATTTATTCGCACGGATAAGTGTATTGACCTATTTAGTGACATTTTAGAAACTCTTTTAGGCTAAAATTTTAAAACTTAGCAAAGGATAATTAGTTCTTGTGTGTTAGTATGTGTTTGTGTATTAAAAATCTAAGTATAATTAGTAAGTTTAGTTTTGTTTATTTAAATTTCCCATGCACAAAGAAAATTACATAGGCGGACTTTTCATAAAAGCATTTTCTACCAATCCACCTGAGGGTGGTATTGAGAAGCTAGGGTAGGTGCACATATAATATAAAAATGTTCAAAATAATAGATCCTCTGCAAAATATAACATATATTTTCTAATAATAATCTAAATGTACTTAAAAAATATATATATGAATACAATAAATATATAGGATACATAAATTAATATACTTTATAATATATAATACAATGAATAAATATATTATTATAAATATAATACATACTTTATAACATGATGGTGTTATCAATCTGATGATAGTTTATTCAAGACATACTCACGCGCCTTAATTTTTAGTTTTAATTATCATGATGTAACTACCTGTAAGTGGAGTTATGTGTATTTAGCAACCTATGGGCATTTTTTTTCGATTAATCAAGTTACATGTTGCTGTTGGTGGTTCTATTAATATAAAATAAAAAAAATCCAATGCCCGCAACATCTGACAACATCCGCAGTTTGTGAGAGCTGTTGAGACACGTGGTGTTTACTATACGTATCGTCATCGGACTAATAGTCTCGAATTGAAAACATAGTTCTTTCTAATATGTTTTGTCGACAAACATTAAATCAATATTAACAGTTATTCGTTTTACGTTGCTCACCGACCACAAATCCTTGGTATCTATTTTTGGTTATAAACAGGAAATGCCGTCGTGGGACGCTAATAATTTGCAGTGGTTATTGAATTAATTAATTTGATAAATCTAATTTTGGCGGATTTTACTAAGCTTCTTTTTAATTTTATTACCTTTTTTTTCTCACACAGTTTACATGAAGGCAAGTGATTCCTGCGGTCAATGACGTTTATATTCATCCTTGACAAGGAATCATAACGCAGATACGTTGTATATGTACGTACACCAGTAATAAAGGTCTCCGGCTCTTTATACTCACCAGATGAAACACAGCAGCATTATGCTGCTTTTTACGCTGGAATTCTGTGAGGGCGTGGTCTTAACCCGGTCGAGCTGACCCATTCATTGTGCAGCTAGAAATAAACTGCAATATAGCTGTACCACTATCGAATCTTAATACCTTATCGAGGTTAGAACTGATATACATTCATACATTATATATACACAGACATACATAACTTACCAACAGGTATTCTGTGAGGGCGTAGTCCTACCCCGGTCGAGCTGACCCATTCATTGTGCAGCTGGATATAAACTGCAGCGTAGCTGTACCGCGTGATAAATGTAGTTACGGTGACCGTGATTGTTGACGTCCTGTTGTTATTGTTAACACGACGTTTTAATTATTTATATTAGGTCTGGTCTATGCAGAAGGAGCACTCAGTCTCGAGGCCTTGGATCGGTACGTCTGCCGATAGTAATACCCGACTTTATTGAAATAAGGATGTTTTATTTTTACATACATAGCCTGGCCAAGTCATGACAATAGTATGGGTGGAATTAAGGGTGTTATTCCATCCCCCTGATGTTTACTCTGAGGAATAAAATGGAACGCCTCGTTACCTATAATTCGGTCCTTTAATCATTTCGTCATACGAAACACATTCTGATACTCTTTGGGGGATCCTAGCTCAAGCTTAGCCATTATACTGCTAGAAACTGGCTATAGTTTAGCTCCACCATTGTTAATAGCCTCATGGTTTAGGGTACGATCTATTAAACTTAAGGTCGTACGCTCAAATTCACCATTAGACTATTGTTCTGTTCCATCTCATAGCACAAGTATTTTCATCTTAGTTGGAATGGTTAAACGGATTATTAGAAATGTTTATAGCATTGATTCTAGTATTCTTTTTTTTTATAAAAAAATTAAATATTATTGAATGCTTTAAATTTTTAAGATTTCCTTGTTATATTAAGGTGATAACGAACATAAGCACACGTATCTTTAATTTCAAAAGTATTTTAGGTGTCTTCAAGCGTCGTTAGTGCAGCCAAATTGCAGTCACCCAAACCCGATAACGAATAATTAATCTGCCGTTGAATTGCTCGGCCTCTAACGGCCACGTATTATTCGTCACGTTAAATATAATAGCATCGTTGAAAGTCTTTTTTCAAGTAAGACTTTTAGTTACTTTTCAAAGACCCACAGTAAAAACTCCTTGCAAAACGGTTTTAAACAAACTAACGCCATCTAGTGACAACAATCGGTACTAAACATATTCGCGTTTTAAGAACTTTACGGCGATTTCTAAAGGGAACCATTTTGAATTTATTTTCTTTTCTTTTGATTTATTATGATATATTAAATATCTTGTATATTAGCATTACAATTAGCAGTAACATTAACTCATATAAATTTTTAAAAACCCTGCACGTTATTGTGTCTGGCAAAATGAGCGCAATGGTATCATATAATTATAATATATTTAATATTATCATATATTTAATTTAAGTTAATATTAACGAAAGTGAAATTGCTCTGTTATTAAGTTACCCCAATAGCGCATGAAGAAATATATTTATATATTTAAATTGAGAAATAATTATGTATTTGTATATATACCATATATGTTGAGGCCGCGTGGTGTTGTGTTTAGAGTACCTGACTGCTGCGTCGCGAGTCCTGGGTTTGATTCCCAGCTGAGGAATAATATAGAGCGTGGTCCTAATCCGGTCGAGCTGACCCATTCATTGTGCAGCTGGATATAAACTGCAGCGTAGCTGTACCGCGTGATAAATGTAGTTACGGTGACCGTGATTGTTGACGTCCTGTTGTTATTGTTAACACGACGTTTTAATTATTTATATTAGGTCTGATCTATGCAGAAGGAGCACTCAGTCTCGAGGCCTTGGATCGGTACGTCTGCCGATAGTAATACCCGACTTTATTGAAATAAGGATGTTTTATTTTTACATACATAGCCTGGCCAAGTCATGACAATAGTATGGGTGGAAGTAAGGGTGTTATTCCATCCCCCTGATGTTTACTCTGAGGAATAAAATGGAACGCCTCGTTACCTATAATTCGGTCCTTTAATCATTTCGTCATACGAAACACATTCTGATACTCTTTGGGGGATCCTAGCTCAAGCTTAGCCATTATACTGCTAGAAACTGGCTATAGTTTAGCTCCACCATTGTTAATAGCCTCATGGTTTAGGGTACGATCTATTAAATTTAAGGTCGTACCCTCAAATTCACCATTAGACTATTGTTCTGTTCCATCTCATAGCACAAGTATTTTCATCTTAGTTGGAATGGTTAAACGGATTATTAGAAATGTTTATAGCATTGATTCTAGTATTCTTTTTTTTTATAAAAAAATTAAATATTATTGAATGCTTTAAATTTTTAAGATTTACTTGTTATATTAAGGTGGTAACGAACATAAGCACACGTATCTTTAATTTCAAAAGTATTTTAGGCGTCTTCAAGCGTCGTTAGTGCAGCCAAATTGCAGTCACCCAAACCCGATAACGAATAATTAATCTGCCGTTGAATTGCTCGGCCTCTAACGGCCACGTATTATTCGTCACGTTAAATATAATAGCATCGTTGAAAGTCTATTTTCAAGTAAGACTTTTAGTTACTTTTCAAAGACCCACAGTAAAAACTCCTTGCAAAACGGTTTTAAACAAACTAACGCCATCTAGTGACAACAATCGGTACTAAACATATTCGCGTTTTAAGAACTTTACGGCGATTTCTAAAGGGAACCATTTTGAATTTATTTTCTTTTCTTTTGATTTATTGTGATATATTAAATATCTTGTATATTAGCATTACAATTAGCAGTAACATTAACTCATATAAATTTTTAAAAACCCTGCACGTTATTGTGTCTGGCAAAATGAGCGCAATGGTATCATATAATTATAATATATTTAATATTATCATATATTTAATTTAAGTTAATATTAACGAAAGTGAAATTGCTCTGTTATTAAGTTACCCCAATAGCGCATGAAGAAATATATTTATATATTTAAATTGAGAAATAATTATGTATTTGTATATATACCATATATGTTGAGGCCGCGTGGTGTTGTGTTTAGAGTACCTGACTGCTGCGTCGCGAGTCCTGGGTTTGATTCCCAGCTGAGGAATAATATAGAGCGTGGTCCTAATCCGGTCGAGCTGACCTGTTCATTGTGCAGCTAGAAACAAACTGCAGTGTAGCTCTACCGCTATTATAGCATACAGGCGTGTTCCATCACGATGTTTTCCTTCACGGCCTAACGCATGGTATAGAGCATGGAAGCGACATGTATCTGAGTTTATAATTACATTAATCCCATGGAACATTCCGTCTGTATGTTATAAATAGCATTGCAAATACCAAATATATATGCTCGTATTCAATCGTATCATAAATACGTGTGCGGTTTCAAAAAACATTTCCCGTTGAAAATCAAAGGGAAAACGGAATAAAGAATTCCTCTTTACAGCCGGTGCTTTATTGGTGGGGTAATAAAAAAAATATGTATAAAATAAAAAAAAAACGCCGAACTATCGGACCGTGAATGGGAGAACATCTGTTCTATTAACGTGCGTTTTATGTTTGTATATATCCAATAGTTATTACATTACGGCGGCTTTGAGCTTAATGCTTTGATGTAATTCAAAACAAGTATTCATAACAGATTTAACAACGTCAGAGCCGTGCCGTAATTTTACGGAAAATGTGTAGGCTCGATCCAGGTGAGAATATGACTTAAATACGTATTGTCTTCTATCTTGGATATCCATTTGGAATAAAAGCTATTCGCACTATTTAACATGGTTATTCTAAAGTCCATTCACACCATGGACGTAGATAACACGGCTGCAGTCATCACTTACGATGGTGACCAGAGAGAGAGAGAGAGAGTGTATATATAAATCTTTTTGGATAAATGTTATTAAAAAAATAATTTCAGCACTGGAGAATTTTACCTCAACAATATTTTAATTTTAATTTTTGATAAATTGAAAGCTACAAATGAAGACCTTTAGTCTAGTGAAGTGATTCCTGCGGCCCGTGATGTCTACATAGATCCTAGACAAGGAGTCATAATGCAGATGAGTTATCATCCCTGAGAACTAATGCAATGCCTCACCACCTAAGTGCCTCTAATATCACTCAGAGAAGCGGTTCTCTTCATGATATATCTTTTACTGCAAAGCATTACGTTAGGATTCGTACCAGATATGACAAAAGTATATGGACACTAGGGAAGAGCAGATGGCCCGTGACTTCCACATTTGGTTCTGAGAGAAATAAATAATGTGTGAGACGACATTGTGTGATTAATTATTTTCCTCCAGTACGTGTAAGTTTTGGTCACCCCATACTCATGGATAACCAACATAAAGCTGATATGAGAAGCAAGGAGTGCTCGTATGGATTCATGCCACTTTCAGCTTTTGGCCCTGAGGACTTATTGATGGTCATTATAACTGTAACTATAAGTTAATCCAGGCTATGTGCTAAATTTCATTCAAACCGATTCCATTGAGTAAGAAAAATCCAAACATTTGCACAGTGGTAGAGTTACACTGCTGTTTGTTTCTAGCTGCAGAACGAATAGATCAGCTCGATCGGGGAAAAATACCAGCGTATAATAGCAGTATAATATTGCTGTGTTTCGTCTGGCAAGTGCGGGGATCCGGAGACCCTTATTACTGGTGAAGAGGCATTCTATCTCAGTCCTCGAGGGTAACAACGCATCTGCATTATGATGCGTGGTCAAGGATGAGTGTAGATGTCATGGGCCGCAGGAATCACTTATCATCAGGTGAACTGTGTGCTCGTTTGTTACTTACAATGTAATAATAAAAAATTAAAGTAGTAATCCACAAGTGATCTATAGGTATATTGAAAATAATCTCTTCAATGAGGCATTAAAACGTAATGTTATTATTACGTTATTCGATCATCATAACATGACACAAATCGAGAATCGAACGTGTTGCACTTTGACCTTTCAATTGACACCTGAATTAATCATAGATATATCTGTGCATCAGTCATGCGTCATAAACGTGCGGACGTTTTAAAAAAAATAAAGGGAAACATTTGAATCATCAATGGTTTTTGCTTGCGATGCGTTATTGCTTGAAGGCGGACTCCGTCAACGTTATCATAGCGTTTGAATATGTATACGCAATTATGAAACTGTTCCTAAATCCTTATCAACCAACAGAATCATTTTAAGTGCTGGTTTATACGCGATCGGCAGTGAAGAAAAACATCGTGACGACCAACTTGGCTGCCAAAGAAATTCAATATATATATAACTCGACCGGGTTAGGACCACACAGAACACCAACGGAAAATAGAAGCATTACGCTGCTGTTTCATGTGATGAGTGCAGGGATCCTGAGACCTTTGTTAGTTGACGAGACGTTCCATCTCAGTCCTCAAGGGTGACAACGCATCTGTATTATGACTCATTGTCAAGGATGAATGAAGGATGTCATGGACCGCAGGAATCACTTGCATATATATAAATATATATATATATATATATATATATATATATATTTATGCACAGATTAAAGGCCTATATAAAAGCCATATGGCCACCCATTTCGAATAGAATATTTTTTTAATTTTTGCTGAGACTAATCAATATTTAGTCGGTTACTTTACTAGGATTCTAGGACTTTATTAGAACCTGTTATTGGAAAGAGGCAACATGACAAACGACAGTCACCTGATATGAGTGATTATTGACGTCCATAAATATCGAATCCAACTTACACAACAAATCAATCAAAGTTATCAGATCTGTGGCTCGAATTACCTCTACACTGGTAATTGGGTCTTTGGATGTTTCCACTTTCTACTTAATGCGGGTACTACTACATTATGGTGAGAAAGTTCCTTAAAGAAGTATCGTAGGAAAGGCTTAAACTTATTTAAGGACTATAATTGCATATTAAAATATGTGTTTAGAAAGTTCAACAGTCTGAGAATATAAAACACAAACAATAATGGTTATGGTATATGGTAATGGTGTTCGATGAAGCTGTAAGAGCCGCATAGGCTAAAAGCATCAACAGAATCTAGGATATGGTAGTGAACATCGGTTGGGTTCTATTATACTAAATACTTTATGTAATAAAATATTGTGTTGTGTTTATTTACTTTATTTTAATAATTTTAAAAAGTAATCAATCAAAAAATCAATTAATGCGACTATCAGAAACTTTAAAAAATTATATTCCTATATTTAAAAGCGTAAAAATAAATAATGAATACCCAAACATTTACTATAATTATTTATTATAATTAGACTCATCCATTAAATTTTCTAATTTGTACCACATCTAGCAACTTTTCGTTAAAAATAAAAAAAAAAACGTGTGTTTGTTTTTACGCGCACACTTAAGAAAAACTTAAAATAAATATTTCACACAAAATCACTTTAGTGTGACCTCTGTTATCGAAGGCTACGAACTTCCTCGAGAAAGTTTCGTCACGATGAAGTCCAAGCAAAGCCACTTTCACAAAAATGACATTAACTAATCTATCTGCACTCGATTATACTTCGAACAGAAACGACGAGGAAAACCGCAGTATAAACACTAGCCGGAGTGAGCCATTGAACGGACGTCGAGGGGTTTCGTGTGTTTGCGTGACGTCACTAGCCTTGACCCGCTGAACACGGAGTTGGACCTTTTTTGTTTTGATAATCTAGATTTAAAGATTGGCGTTTAATTTTGACTAATTTAGTACGAACCTAAACACCAGAACAGGCAGTAGACCCAGAATTATAACTCTTGTTCAATTAGACCAACTTTCTTCGGATTCTTTTCATACTTTGCCATATGCAGTTCCATAGAAGGAGCAGAATAAGAGACTTCTTAGCAGTTAGCTCTCGCTGTCCCTGTCTAGCCCGATTACAAATGTGATGATGATGATATACTCCTGGTCTATTTCAGCCACGGTGATGTCCGTCTAGTTGAGAGGTAACAACAACTGCATAATATATTATAGTGCTGTGCGCAAACACAATTCACGGAAAGCGATGCTTCCTTAATCCGATGCATATGCAATAGGATCAGAGATACTGATGAAGTATTATTTTGTTATTACAATGAGAGTAAAAAACTCACACATAATTCACCTCATCGTAAGTGATTCCTGCGGTCATACATTCATCCTTGCCAAGGAATCAATATGCAGATGCGTCCCTTGAGGACTGAGATGGAATGCCTCGTCACCAGTAATAAAGGTCTCTGGATCTCTGCACTTACCAGACGAAACACAGCAGCATTAAGTTGCTATTTTACGCTGATATTCCGCGAGGGTGTGGTCCTACCGCGGTCTAGCTGACCCATTCATTCTGCAGATAGAAACTAACTGCAGTGTAGCTCTACAACTGTAAACAGTATTTGACCAACAGCAATAATTTGTAATACACAAATACTGTTTTTCGGCTGGGAATTGAACTCAGAATCCGCCACGCGTGCGGTTGCAAATATAGTTTATTTTTAACATTTAACATTGATGTATGTATTTCTGAAATAACTAGAAATTATTCCAAGTTGAAATGTCGACATCGGTTCTTTTTTTTGACAATTTTCAGATTTCGCAGCGGGAGTTGACTGATCAAAATAGAAAGGGGTCAGCCCTCTGTTAAAAAGTCCCCTTCGGACCCCTACGGCATGGCCCCACTTCGCAATAATGGTAATATTACCCTAGTATTGATAAGAGTTATACGTAGTATTTTATTAGTGGAGAATTTATTTCTTAATCCTGTTCTAAATAATAAACTGTAATTTAAAATTTACACCAATTTTCGGGTGACTTGGCAGTGGTGATGTTTACGCTGCTATTTGTCTCTAGCTGCAGAATGAATGGGTCAGCTCGACCGGGGAAGGACCTCGCCCTCACAGCGTAAAATAGCAGCATAACATGTGCAGGGATCCATCTCAGACGTCAAAGGTGACAACGCATCTGTATTAAAATTCCTTGTCAAGGATGAAACTAGATTTCATGGGACGCAGGTTTTAGTGACCATCAGGTGAACTGTGTGCTTGTTTGTTACTCGCAGTGTATTAAAAAACAAAAGAGATGGACAGGAGAAGAGCAAGTGATGTCATTGTTAACCCAATCTACCTCGATGGTGGCGGGTAGGGATCGTGGTTTGTAGTCAGCCCGCTGTTTCCAATGTAATCACACGGAATCCAAGACAGAACTTACAATCCACCAGCCAGCTACTTAATGAGCAACAGAGCCATGAGGGTAAAGTTAAAGAAAACAAAAGTGAACCAATCATATGTGTTTTATTAACGAGATACATTGCAGTGTCCCTATTATTGTGCAAAGATAACCCTCCCCGCTAAACTAGAAATGGACACA
Source organism: Teinopalpus imperialis (assembly GCA_029286865.1). NCBI lineage: Eukaryota > Metazoa > Arthropoda > Insecta > Lepidoptera > Papilionidae > Teinopalpus > Teinopalpus imperialis. The sequence continues at coordinate 2,153,447 of JAGSMU010000033.1, forward strand.
GATAAAGAGCAAACTACGACAAAAACAAAAAGGAAACTTATCGTCAGTCAAAGAATACGAAATCCCACTACGAAAATGCTGATAGAATCGAATTGGCCATTTTATGTCAGCATGGCCAGAAGCCTTTTTATAAATAAAAAGTTTTATATAAAAGCATATTTCATTCAATAAACAACTTTAACTCGCTCAAATAAGGTAAATATTTAAATGTCAGTTTAATTGCAAAATGCAAGAATCTATATTAGATAGGATAGTTCGGTTGTTGCGAGCGTGTTGTGTTGTGTTCCTTGTAGAGCATATTTTCCGTCTCCTTCGCACTTTAGCCGTGATGCAGACTATCTCTCTCTTGCTTTTAGTAACCGGTCTATTTGGATTCGTGAACAAGAAAGTAGAATAGGACATATTAAAAAAAAATCACCCACAGATAATATCCAATTTAAAATCTTTATAGAAATAATGTTTATTTAGAAGTCACGTAGGATAAAATTATTTATAAAACCTAGAAGGGGAAAAACCAATGATATTTGATTTTGTTTTCTATACTCAAGATATGTTTATATAATTTATAATATATGGATATAAATGATCTTATACGAGTGTCATAGATTGCTTCTTAGCATTATGTCTGCCTTATTTGCCTTATTTGTGTGGATTATGCAAAAAAAGATGAAATAAATAAATAAAATATATTTATAATATTGCCCTGCTTTTCACTATGACATTTCAACCACGACAACAACCTTTGGTAGATATCAGTTGACATCAACCATCCAGATATTTTTTTTGATTAACGGTGTCAAAGTAATAAACAATTCACCACAAGATGACTAATTCCAAAAGAAATTTATCTTCGAAAAGGAATCGTATGGCAGATTCGTTGTCAACCCTGAGGATTGAAAATGTATGCTTCGATACATGTTATGGGTTTTCTGATCCAGTACACACACAGTAACGCGAGCTCCTGGTCCTTCCCCAGCAAGAGCTCTACCACTCTAAAAAGTATGTATATATATAACCTTAACGGAACTCTAACAGAAATTATACGAATCCGAATCTGAAGCCGTCTCGAGCACCTTCAAATCTGTTTTTTTTTTTAATTTTCTAGCAGTGCTATGATTAATAACATCCCCGTTAACCAGTACAACTTAGCTTAAATATTTGTGCTAGGAGATGGTTCACGGCAATAGTGTAATGGCTGGATTAACAAGGTTCAAGCCGAGGGTCTCAGGAACCCTTGTCCTCGTTGCCCCTAAATAATGGTTTGAGCTGAGTGCCTGGTGAAACTGAATACGGTCAAAATCAGTACGGACCCCTGAGCCACCTCGATACCACCGTGTGTGGTTATTTCTGTTGTGTACGCAATGGTTCCATCGACCCCAAGGTAATTCTTCCGTTGGTCCACCGGTTCTACTAGATAACTTTTGAAGCAATAAACATTTAAGTGTACTTAATTTTAGGATCGTCACGACTTTTGATCGATGGCGTAGATAGGAGCTTGAAAAAAAATTTTTGTTGCTCTCGGAGTATTTGTTTGATGTAATGTATTTTACATATAAACATATATTGAGATCCGTGGAGTGCCGGAGAATCCACGGTGACGGTACCAATGAAATTCTTAATTGCAGTAACTGCTGATATACCACGTGAAAACATGTCACCTGCATGTCTAACACATGTGAAGTATAGACTATACTCTTAACAGCCTTTCTAGAGATTATATATAGGCAGACACTTTCCTTTCAACAAATGCTTTGGTCTTTCCCATAATATATCCTGGTTGATAATATAATAAGTAGACAGTCTTGGTCGTAACCAACCAGGACGTCATCAATTTCCTAAAGATTTGGACATAACATTTACAACAAACAAAATTGCATCGGTTGGTCCCAGTGAAGCACGTTTTGTAAGGGTGATAAAATAAATAAAATAAAATAAAAATAATTAGTAAAATAAATATATACCATAATATAAAATATAAGGGCCAACTAGACTAGAGTCGCTGAAGGAGTCTAGATGGTTAAGAGTTAGGGAGAAAGGGGCCGGTACCGGGACCGGGGACGATACGGGCTGTATCGAGGCGTTCTACATTTGCACCTCGAGTGGTACTTCACGGAGTCCCAACCACCTCAGATGATTCAAGAGGCTGGTTGGTATCAACCCATTTGCTGATACGACTGTAAGTATCTTCGGTCCACCCACGGCCCTATATTTTGGTCCCAGGTCGAAATATTTTGTCTGTGTCTATTTCGAAGTGGTGATATCGACGATATCCTTGATTGAGCCCAGTCCATCAGCATACAAGTGAGCATATGAGACTGATTCCCAAGAATAGTTCTGTCCGTAATGATAGGACGGTCCACGTAGAGCCCGGCGCGGTTATTATAGAGATATATTATTATTAATTAATTCAGGTCGAATATTACCAAGTGGATTTGAACCCCCGCGGTCTAGTTGTTGTCGGTCCATTTTTATTTAATTTGCTGGCGCGTAATCTAAGTCACATATTAACAAAACCTACTTAACTTCGTTATCTATAGCAAATAATTAATATTTGTCCGGCCGTTCGCTGTGGGAACGGTTGCGGCCAAGTTTGACCAATAGGGTCATGTAATGAGGTTGGCCGTTGATAACAGAAGTCAATCGTGACGACGTGTGGTGTATAGAAACTAATGTAGACATTATATTTTCGCAGTTTATGAGGTTACGATAAGATATCGCGTGTTGTAGTAGTCTCGGGTTCAATTCCCAACCGAAAAACAATATATGCATTTCACAAATTGTCTTCGACTGTACATTTGTACCTTCCCTCGTTTATATTGTACATGTACGATTGTGTTGTACAGGGAAATCCTTACGGCATTGTAAAAGATTCTGCGTAATTGACATTACGATAAAAGAGCAAAAAACGAAGCAAATCTAGTCTTAGCTAGTCCTATGTAGTCTTCAACAATAAGTTGTAGGAATATTTTTTTACTGTGTTGAAGGTGACAAAAAGATTGTGGTAGTGATAGTGATAGAGCTATTCTGCAGTTTGTTTCTAGCTGCAGAACGAATGGGTCAGCTCGACCGGGCTAGGACTATGTCCTCACAGAATACCAGCTTACAATAGCAGCATAATGTTGCTGTGTTTTGTCTGATGAGTGTAAGGATCCGGAGAACTTTATTACTCGCCGACGACGTATTCTGTGTCAGTCCTCACGGGTGACAAGGCATCAGGCCACAGGAATCACTTGCCAACAGGTGACCAGCGCTTTCACTAAACATCAGATGAACTATGGGTTCAATGTCACTACAAATTTTATTAATAATAAATATAACAACTTGGACTGCTATGTGGTCTTCATGCAAAGTACGTGCAAGTCCTGTGGTCCCGTATATGAGATATTATGTATATAAAAAGAAAAATCGAGTATACGTTCTTCGGATGTTGTGTGCTTTCCAGTGTCGTTTACTTAAAGCACTTTAATTTATCCTGCGCGGTTAACATCTTCTGACGATATTATCGTATTCACAATCCACCGCGAGGACATCATTTTGAGTTCTATTGAACGTTTGTTAGTTATGAATAGAAACATAAGGATTTGGACTCAATGACCTCTAAATTCCATTTCCTATAGTTTTCACAATTTAATAATAATAATATGCCGACTCATTTAACCGAAGCGAGCTATCTCTCAATATATATATATATATATATATATATACATATATATATATATATATATAAATATAAATATAACGCTCAACATTGCACTATACAAATTTCCAATGTCATCAATATAAGCGTTTGCTGACTTACTTAGTGCGCCGATAATTGTGGCTCTAAAACAGTACCTTGTGGCACTCTATACATAAGTAAGGGAATCTAAATTTTATCACTTGTACACAAGAGTTAATTTTCTTAAGAAAACTATTGGAACTAGGTAGAAGTTACGAGGCGTGTGAAGATCAAACGATTCTATGTTAAAGTTGTTTGATTTATCACTTAAAACTTCATTTATAGCGACTTGATAATTAAGTTAGGGTCCGTTTTCGAATTAATATTTGTGTATAAAACCAACAAAGTGTAAGAACCAATAGGTCAATAGAATTTGAATATAAAGTATAAGTAGTAGTAAATAATGTTAGGATATTGGTTAAAGGATGGATTGGAGTAATAAATTGTGAGTACGCTTCACGTTTTTATATAAGGTGTGATAAATGAGCACACACTTCACCTGATAGTAAGTTATAACTGCGTCATGATATCACTACACTTTTCACCGTCCTAGACACTCACTTCTCTTTTGACAGTAAAATGTTTTCGTCAGATAGTCGTACAACCAACCACTTATTTATCATAAACTAACTGATGGATTCATAAATTAGAGGTGGGGGAACTTATCACCTCGCTTAGCAGTTGGATTATGGATACTGTGAACTTCGTAACTGAGACGTTTGCTCATAAGCGCTCTAGGTATTTCTGGTTCCTTCAAATGTCATACGTTTTGAAGGGAAAACAGAGAATGTACGGACAGTAAAAGCCCTCGGACTAACAGCGGCCATCAGCCCGAAAAAAAAGAGGATGCTTAAGTACAAAAATAAATTTTTAGTTTTCGGAATTTTCTGCGACGAACAACTACTCTGTTGAATCAGCTGTCGCTAGCGGAATTTTCGAACGATACTACTTCGGGACCTTCGACAAAGAGCCTGTACCTTTCTTACTATACCGCCAGTGAATCTGCGATTCCTCTGGTTGCGCATGTCCACGGGCGACGGTGACCACTCACCATCAGGTGGGCTGCCTGCTCGTTTGCCACCAATCTATAAAAATACATACATACACATAAATAAGTACATAACAGGCAAGAAACAGATTTCTTTTAATAACTATTCAAAAAGCTTTTACTACACAAACTAAATAGATTAATGTTTCTTTGTGAAGTCAATTACATTTACTTTTAGCTTTGTAATGACTTAAGGTCTGCTAGAGAAATTCTTTATTATAATAATTGCAGACGTTGTTGTAGAAAACATTTGTGGAAAACGTTCAACTTGTAAAAAAATAACTGCTGATTAGTTTTATTTGTAATTTTAAGGCGAATTTAAATTTTAACTATTACACATGAGCTTTTGTTAATGTAGAGAATTTAGTTTATTTTAATATAAAAATATATATTATTCTTTCATTTTCTTCTCCCATTTTCTATTATAGTCTAAAGGAAAAATAGTAAACTTGTTAGATTCCAGATGTTTAGCTTTAGCTTGATAATTTTATGAGGAATATATATAGTAGATATGTGAAATATATATTTCTCTATTTTTATTTTATAATATTGAGCACACTGTTGATACGGTAAGTATTAACAGCGGTCCATTACATCTACATCCACCCCCATCAAAGACTCAAGATGTACCTACATGACTGATGATTCCATGTCATTCAGACTGAGATTAGAGACTGCTTCGTTAACGTAATCAGATCAATCCCCTCACTCATCACACGAAACACTGCAGCGTCATGCTGCTATTGCAAGTTGGTATTCTGTGAGGACGTGAACATGGCGACCATGGTCAAAACTGCAATCTCCCTCAGATCTCCAGTTTTGAGGTAAACGACTTGTTCCACCCACCTAACAAAAGGATCGATTAAACAAACGCTCTCTATGCATTGGTAATAAATAAGAGTGTGCATACATTAATATTTTAACATTTGCCGGCCGCGTCCTGGGTCCCAGGTTTGATAACCAGCCGAGGAACATTATTTGTATATGACAAATTATTGGTTTTCGGGTCTATACGTGTATATGTTCCGTGTCCCTGACACTGTATCTGAACTTGCTGCCGACGTTATTGTATGTGCACTACGTCGATAAAGGCAAGGAGGCGACGAGTGAGTGCCTCTGTGTTCGTGCAAATTGCTACGCGGCGGCACTCGGCACATAACATATTCTCCGCAGTTGATTCCAATATAAGGCCGTGGACGACATCATCACTTCAATATTCAATAAAACACTAGACAGAACATTAACCAGAAAACAATTTATATTTTACATGCAATAGTAATTTAACAGCTCTAATATAAATCCCACTGCTGGAAGTAGGCCATAATATAAGAGCATATTCCATCACGCGGCTCCACTGCGGATTCGCTGATAACTTCGATTTTTTTAATTTTATTTATTTCTTAGATATGCAGATATCCTCATAATGTTTTCCTTCACTGTCAAGCATGTGGTAAAATCAGCACCTAAAACTACGGTTATATATATATTTATATATACCTACATTAATTGGATCTTCGGGGATCGAAGACGGTCTGCTTTCTAACCGTTAATTAAAAGCGAGCGCTTAGACACTGCGCCACCACGGCGTCTGAAGGGACGATAAAAATAAATAACAAGCAATAGTTTGTGTAACATTAAATGTAAGTATTATGCATAACTTTACCTTACAATATTATGTCTACAACAGATTCTGTATATACTTAACGGGAATGATTGTTAACTTTACAATGTAGATGTAACTTGAACTTCTCGAGAGCCGAAGCTCGCGGTCGCCACCGAAGCTGTAAAGAAAGCTTTATTTTATTTCACCAAAAGCTCCATTTTATTTGGCCGTAACTATTGTGAATCCATTATAGTGTTTTGAATTTATAATTTTATTTATATAAAATATGTAAAAGAAATAAGTAAGCAGTTATTTGTAATAACGCATCAATAGCATGAAGATTTACAATTAGAATATAGTTCGCAAAACACTTTTATTAGGGCTGATGGCCACTGTTATCCCAAGTTTTCACAGCATCACCGTGTTGAAAGGTTGAGTTGCTTCAGGCACTTAGCCCAGACCTTTATTTATGGGTAACCAGTACAAGGGTTCCCGAAAGGGAGCCTCGACTTGGACCTTTACCCTTCTCGAGAAAGCAATTGACTCGAGGGTGTTCGAGAGGGCCAGGCGGCTTGGTCAGTTGCTTCTATCGGGTACCCCGTTAGAGATTAATCGAAGTGATCAAAATTGTTTTAAAAAAAATGAGGTCAGCAATCAGCAATGCCATAAATAAATGCATTCTTATAACGCAGCTCGGTCTTACCAAGGTGTCCATGAATTTCTTTGTAATTTATTGGATATATTCGCAACAAAAATCTCGTGCAAACGTTCGTAAAATCATCCACTGTCACGTTAAGCTTAATTCGAATTTGCACGAGCTTGTTGTGTACCCTGATTTATTCAGGACTAATCCTATACCAGTCTCATCAATTTACCCCACAGTATTAACATGGATGGTAGGGTAGTACCTACACCGCATTTTGCTCGCCATAGCATGAATGGGTCAGCTCGATTGGGGAGAAATCACGCCCTTACAAAATACCAGCGCAAAATATCAACATTATTCTGCTGTGTTTCGTGTTTGCATGGTGAGTGTAAGGATCCGAAGACCCTTATTACTGTAACGTCATCCTCATTACGATATGAATCTTACATATTTATTTATATATTTTTTATTTATATAATTAAACTTTCTTGGGGACATAAATATATGTCTACAAAGGGCGGACTTGATTCTTTACCAATGAACCCTTAGAACTTGAGGTATTCCCCAATAGGAAGACATCATCATCATCTTCGTCGTATCTAATCTATATCTTTAGGTAATGACCTGGTGACCTTAACTGCACCAGCCTGACACCCTAACCACTACACCACGATTGTTGTTACACTATATAACTGATCGAGGAACTTTCCATCGCATGATCTTTTTGCGTGTCACCAATGAGTAACTTGTGTAGAGTTTAAAACTGTGTTTTCCTCAAGCAATTATTTACTTTACGAAAACTATGGCATTTGATAAAGAGCTTACTTAGAATTCTTACAATTTACATACATTACAAGGCGTCTGGAATCAACCAACGTCAGGTCATACTAAAGTGTACTCTGATGAGCTCATGTTGCAGGCATATGTAAAATAAAGTCCTCAAGAATTACTATACTACAATTTATTATTTCCTCAAACATGTTTTTGCTGATATCATACCGATAACGGCCGTATGGTTTTCGATCTCTATTGACCTGACGATGTCAATGTTGGCCGTCCATAACGCCATTCCGAAGACACGTTTTAAGATTCTTCATCATTATCATCTCAGCCCGTCACTAGTCTAGTAGCTGACTGCCATAGAGGATGGTCCTATCACCTGCATCCATCTACTTGCATAGGTCGTGGCTTCATCTAGTGGGGGTCGTCTGTCAGTCCGAGATTGCTACTCCAGAACCTCACTTCCCCATCGGTTATCATAGAACTGATAATATATAACTATAATTACTGATCCTTTGAGGCATGTCAGTTACTTTATTTCTTCTGCAGATATCCACGTGTTTTATTTGATCACACAGAAGAACACTCTTCATTTTTAAGATTAGGCGATATATTATTCTACTGTTATATATTGGTTCTACGTCTAGTTGCTCCTGATGTCAAGACTGATTCTTTGAAAGATGCCGTTGTTTAACGCCGGTTTATTATATTTTCAAAACTGTATCTTCTTTACTCTTAAGCCGAACATTTCAGAAGTTTGGTGACGTCTTTTATTCAACGGAATGCACGAAGTCAGAGCAACTCTTCCCTGGCCCTGGTTGGCAGAAGCTATGTTAATTTCCCTCCTACTCCACGATGACGGTTTACACTTCCCTGGCGAGTAATTCCCTGTCCAAGGCATGGGAACGCAGTCTCGAGGGAGTGAGTTTACCCCGAATCCCACAATATTATAATTAAATAATCTATTGAAAATGTTTTGGGCTGTTCTTACTAAACAGTATCATTATCTTCAATAATCTCAGGGTATCTATAGGTAAATACTAACCACCAGTAGTATGGTGTCGTGAGTCCTAGGTTGGATTTCCAGACTTGAACATAAACGTTACGATGTAGTAATTTGTGATTTGAGGTGACTGCTATTTTTGTAAATTACTTTCGCTATAACATTTGTTTTTTTAAGAAAACTTAAGAAAATATTACTTGAATACCGTGGAAATTAAAGTCCGTTTCTTTAATAAAACAATAAATTAAAAAGTAATGAAGTATTGCAGTGTCAAAGACACGGAGCATAAACGCAGACACACCCCACACCCGAAAACCTACAAGTTGTGATGATACGCAAATAACATAAATGAGATGGGAATCGAATCCAGGGCCCGCAATACAGAATCCCGGTACTCTAAACATTATGCCACGCGGCTGTCAAGTAATTTCAATTATATTTATATTATGATAATTATGATACAACATTAATAAACACGTTTTTTACAGACATCAACTTTGTAATTTTTTTTAAATAACTTTTTCAATATATTACTGTTACAATGACAAAACAAATACTTTAAAAAAAATCCTGTATCGTCATCACGATAGCGCCCCAAGTACTTGTGTCCGCACCAAATCTTTCATTATTTTTTTTCTTGCATTGAGTGTGAATGCTTCGTCACCTAGAGTAACTAGAGTCTTTAATCCTTACCCATCAGCAGTACGCCTGATGAAGGAACTCTGGCGGAACCGTCCCAGCTGTAGTTAGACATGTCGGGAATTAAAAAAAAATTAAACCGCCCAAAAATCCGCAATATCGGTTTAATGCAACAAATAGTTAAAAACTAAAATGCCCCAAATTCCACACATAGCCGACTGTTGCCGACATCGTGTAATAATTTTAGTTAAATAAATATTTGCCAGTGGGTATTTGCATTATTATTAGAGATAGCAGATTCCTACCGCGTTATCGGGCTAGATGCCGCAGATGCTTGTGCGCAGACGAATCGGAGAACTGCTCGATCATATTTATAATTATCAGTATGATGCATTAAGGTCTTATCTAAGCCCCCACTCGTGATTAATCGACCAGTTGTACAACTTGTTCAGAGATTTTAAATGTCTTTTTTTTAACTTGAATATTGGCGGACGTGATACATGTAGTGTTTTTTACCTTGCTACGATTTGAACTTTAAACTTTTACTTGGAAATAATGGTTATATATATTTTTTGGTAATAAATTAAAGTCACTTTAGATGTCCGGACAATTACGTTTATTATGACGATTATAGCGATGAGGCGTTTCATCTCAGTCCTCGACGGTGACAATGCATCTGCATTATGATTCCTTGTCAAGGATGAATGTAAATGTCATGGGCCGCAGGAATCACTTGACGTCAGGTGAACTGTGTGAGGTTGTTACTCTCAATGTAATAATAAAAAATGTTTCATAATATTTCATCTGGTGTATTAAGACGGGTTATTTTATACTAGGGGTGTCAAACTAGCATATAATTTAGATGACGATAATCTACATTCATTGTCAACCCTGATGGACTGCCCCCGGTTCTCGTAATCTGGTCACCGGTACTCGCCTACAAAACACAGTAACATTATGCTGCTAATTCGTGCAGGTATTCTGTGAGGGCGTGGTCCTTCCTAGATCACCAAATAACTACAGTGTGGCAGTGCTCTGGCACTGTGAGAAAGATATCTTCTAAATGAAGTATTTTCGTCACAGTTTGGATAGTGTGTGTAAGTGATTTTCACGTATTATAAGCAATATATTATTTTTATTTTAGAATAGGTGACACACGAACAATTACCCGATGGCAACACCAGCAACACAAGAGAAGTCACAGTTGCGCTGCCGACTTTTATTTATTCATCAAAATTATTATACCCCAATATCACATAAGATTGTTGGCAATCCACCACTGTGGGCTTTGTATGTAGCTGAATACTAAGCAGGACTACTTTGTGGAATCAGATATCACCAGCCATATTACCGAATCGTCGTAGGGACCTTCAAGAAGCCTTACTACGAGCCTACGCTTTTCTTAAAGGCCGGCAGCGCATCTGCGATTCCTCTGATGTTGCGGATGTTTGTGGGCGGCGATCACTTTAACTATCATCCCGTTTGTCACCTCTCCTGTAAAAAAAGTACTCATGGTTGATTTGCCACGGTGGCAACTGCTGAATATTGTTGGACGACTTCAGTTGTATTAACGTAGCCAAGCCAAGCCTATCTGTCATCGACTTCTTATCAGATGCAGCTAATCTAGTCGACGAGAAGGTAGCGCCACAACAAACAAAGATAGATCCCTCAGAAACCTCATAGTCATGATGAAGCTGGAGAATGCCTGTTACTTGAATCCCGCACCGACTTCGTGTTCGGTTAATGGCCAGCGTAAAATGGTAATTTTACGCCGCTATGTTAGCACAGGTTCTTAATAGATTAACATCTTTATTTAACGTAAGTCTTTTTTGTTAGTAAATGGTTCGTTAAGGATAAAGTAAAAAGTTAAGTAACACCCTGTATATATAATACCCACCCTGGCTATTGGCCTCCTCTCTAGGAGGATGTTAAAGCATAGTTCGCTACACGGCTTACTGGCGAACTTTACATGTTTTTGTAATATTGTCTCCCCACGACGTTCCTTTCTTCACTGCTGGGCATGTGGCAATTTTCAATGGTGCCACCACCGAGGATCGAACTCAGTTTGCTCGTGTACCGTGAATTATAAGCGAGCGTTTAGACACTGAGCTACCACGCACGGCTCTCTTTAAGGGTAAATATGTTTTTTTAAAACAAGGGCACAACGGGCTTTAAGAGAAAAGATAACGTGTCACCTTATTTCGCTGATATCTTGACTTCTGAGAATGTGCATTATTTTAATACACAAGAGTTGTATATATAATTGTATACACGTGTATAACTTTCCTTGCAAAAATACTGATTATTAACAATGATGCTACGGTGACAAACGAGCACACAGTTTTTTTTTTTTTAAATGACTAATTCCACTTTACCACTCCAACTAAACTTAAAATGCTTGTGCTAGGAGATAGAATAGGGCATTCACGATAATAGTCGAATGGCGCAGTCGCACCTACGAAGTTTCCCAGATCGTACCTTACAATGCCGTACAATTCAAAATGCTGACTGATTGCCTGACGCTTAATAATAAAATTATTGCGTTGTTACTAAGATGGAATGCTGTATTAATATTATTTAAATATATATATACATAATATACTATAAGTTCTGTTACAAGTGAAAATGCATTTTTTTTAATGTAGTAATGTAATATTATTAAAATTTATACCTACATATTTATTAGTCTCAGCAAAAAAAAAATATTATATTCAAAATGGCCATCTTTTATACAGGCCTTTAATTTGTTTGGCCACGAATCAATGGATTTACGCACTGTTTCCAAAGGAAATTTCGCCACTGCTTGCTCCAAAGATTTTTTTTGAGACTCAATGTCGACTCAGTGTCGTTTAGAGCAGGCCATGTCATCTAAAACTGACCATAATTTGAAGTCTAAAGGGTTGAGGTCTGGGCTAGATAAGGGCCAGTCTTCAGCTCTTATAAAGTCCGGAACGTTGGTTTCAAGCCTGGCTTGGGTAGTTCGAACCTTCTGTCCAGGTGCAGAGTTCTGCTGGAAAGACCACGGTATATTTTAAAAAAGTGTATTGCTGAGAGGTTTCACAACATGTTCCAAGACTGTGTCTTGATACACTTTGGCTGAAGTTTTCCCTCCTTTTTCACAAAAATGTAGTTTTGTGACTCCGTGATAAGTCACGCCCCACCAAACCATCACTGACGCAGGATGACTGGACCACGTTCCATATTTCCGACCACTTGAGCAGCTTCTTTATAATCATTCAAATCATTTTGCTTATAGTGTTCTTCAATCGTGAAAATGTTTTCATCGGTAAAGAGGATATTTCTGTGCCTTTCACCTGCGTGTCGTGACAGAAGGCGTTTTGAGCGATCCACTCTCTTTAATTGTAAAGATTTATTTAGGGCATTACCTGTATATCGACAATAAACACCGGTCTTGTTTTATAATACGCAACAGAGTCCTAGCGGGAATCTTCATTTCTCCGGATAATTTTTTTTCTGTTGATGGGTTTCGACGAATTCTGTCTTTGACAGCATTAACAGCCTTTGTAGATCTAACAGCACACGCCCCGATCTTTTCTGGTCTTCGACAGAGGAAGTGTTGTTGTATCTGTGTTGTTGTATACCAAGCTTTTGAAGTGTCTGGAGTATGACCGACGACTCCATGCCCACTTTGTGCAAGGCGATCACTGCCATCCTATTTTCTTTAACACCCCATTCCATATTGTAATTTAATAATGAACACGAAAAAATATATGAAATGGCGCAAAATCGAAAGAAGTTTTTAAAATAATATACGTGTTCCAAATTCAAAATAATTAAAAAGTTGAAAAAAAAAAAAAGTTTTATGTAACAGTATTTATGGCCAGACTGTATGTGATACTGATGTGTATATGTATATAATAGATTGTACTCATGGTTGACAAAGCATTTCCATAATCAATCTTTGACGAGGACGAATGTGGGTGTTTCTGAATCGGAGTCTTCGCTTACCTGTGCTCGTTTGTCACTCTTGTATTGAAAACCCTTTAAATTCAAATCCGTCCCGCAAATATTGGCCCCCGTCAACAACTTGATCCAATACCCGTGACTTAGTAGCACCGTTACCCCATGAAAAAAGATACACTAAAATTATCACGAAATTGGAAATCGCACATCAGACGGAAATAACAGTGACACGTTCAGATAACGCGCGTCTCTCGATGATTCAAATGAAGATTTCGCTGACTTACATCACGTAATACTTACAAACGTCTTCTCAGAATTCGAAATGATCGACGGGTGGTGTGATCTCCCAGGAATTTCTACTATTACTAGGAACAGAATACCATGTCTTTATCTTTTGATAAGTTATTTTCCGTCACTTGCGCTAGATATTTTTTTATTCTATTACAGTTGACAAACGAGCACGCCCTTGACCTGATAGTTGGGGATAACTGCGGCTTAAAAAAATTTATGGCAAACGAACTAGCAGGTCACCTGATGGTAAGTGATCGCCGCCGCCCATGGACATCCGCAACACCAGAGGAGTTGCATATACACTGCCTGCCTGTAAGAACAGTGTAGGCTTTTCTCTTGATGGCCCCTAAGACATATCGAGTAGTTGTGCGTGGCAGAAAAAGCGTAAAGCGCACCATGGATTGCCAACCATCGAGATGATGAGGATGAAATTTTGAATTCTGTCGTGATGTAGGATCATGTCAGCAGCTGGAATTAATCAACGTCAAAAACTCCTCAGAAATTTCTTCTTCTTCATATGAAACACTTTAGTGTTATGCTGCTCCCTTATATGGTATTCTGGGGCATGCATTAATGGGTCGTCTTGACCTCTCTTCGATCTCCCACTATCAAAAACTTACTTTAGATATGTAGAATGAGTCTGTTTTATAATTTTTATTCCTCTTTTTTCCGATTCTCTCTCTGCCGAACATAGTACTACCACAGAGTACTTTCCTGAGCCACCTGCCTCCATAGATTTCCCGCATGGTGGTCACTCCATATACTGAGGAGTCATAAACTGCGATGGTTGGTTGGAGTTGGAAGGACGTTGCCACTTGAGAATCTCTTTGTTAAGCTGTCGACTAGTAATGGGCTGAATTGTTGATGATGTTGATCTAGTCTCGGATTCAGACTACAAATTTTCGCCTTAACTAATACATGTAGTTCAAATATTATCAATTCTCAACTTAATAATGTAATTGGCATGTTCCGCAACTATCTAAACGTACTCGATTAGGAATAATTATACAGAGGCGTTATCATTCTAGGTTTTTTTTTAGGTTGGATGTAGATGTAATTGATGGCAGTGATCACTTACCATCAGATGAACTACTTGCTCGGTTGTTACCCATGCTCCTATTTTATTAAAAAAGAATTCTCTGATCTGTTTTCAATTGCTAAAACTTTAATATCTTAAGTTTGAAAGTTCTGAAATAAGTTCATCTTCGGAGGTCAAGTTTAAAGAGGTCCCTTCAAGCGGAATCGAAGCTTAATCGAGTGTTGGGTCTTAAAACAATGAAGGTGAAGTGGTCTTCATAAATCCACGGTCCCTTTTGAGATTTCACTCAGAGTTATTTATATCGGAAGTTTTTACGGAGGGAAAATTCAATTCGAGCATTAAATGCCTATTGTTGTAAAGGATTAGTGAGGATTGTATTTTTTTCTTTCTTTTCTTTTCTTTTCTTTCTCCGAGTTAGTTCTAGTCAGAGTTGGCAAGTCAATTATTCATCGTTTTGTTTCTGTATTTCTTTTACCTTTTTATAATTGTTAGGAAATTTGAATGACAAAGAGTTTACGATTCTAAACGTAATTGTTTTTTTTAGTGGTTTTGTGTTTCTTGTTTGTTAAAATCATTATTTTGAATAAATATAAATAGAGTAAATATTAAAATAACCAATTTAAAAATTACGAGAACATGGCTTATATTTTCAGAAATTAACAATATAACATAAAAAAAATTGCGCTTTAAATTACAGTAAATAGTAGAGTAAATATATATATATATATATATATATATATATACACATATGAATTAATCAGCTTCACAGGGGAAGGACAGAATAACAGCATAAAATATACGCATAACACTGCTGTATATCGTATAGTAACTGCAGAGATTTTGCCAAATACGGGCACCTCAGTCCTCAGGCGTGACGAGCAATGATTTAGTTTTAGGTAAAGGTACCTTTGTTGTGGATGTACGTTGATGTTATGGACAATAGTTATCACTAACCGTGATGATACCAGTTGATCTGTGTGCTCATTTCAAAACTCTTATGCCCCTTTGTCTAACTATCTGTATCTTTATCTAGAGTAATGCCCCTTACAAAATAGAAACAAAATAGAAAATAAAAAACAAAAGATGTTCGTAATCAAGTCATTGATTTTTAGTATTCAGGAGCGTCCACATTTGTGGGGAGGAATGCTCCCTATTATCAGCTCTGTTACCTACTACAGAATTCCTAAGTGTGTTACAGACACAGGATTTTTTCCAGCGAAACGAATCTCACTGCCCTGCCGCAATTACAAGGGAGCTGAGGATTTCATTGCCAAATATTTTCCTTTATCCGCAGGGCGTTGTCTAAGGTGCAAGCTAAAGCGGTAACGACCTCATGTATGGGTGATTCATCGTGGGTGTGAAAGGTTTCCAGAATCACTCTGCCCTCTTATAATTGACGAATTTGTGTTCGTGATCGTGAAAGGTTATCAGATTCCCGCTCAGCGCTCTTTAAATTGAAGAATTCGTATGTGAAATAATACGTGCGTGTGTGTTTCGTCGTGAGTTAAAGAATTCATTCTGCAGTGTTATATTTATCTGCTAAGACTACGTTCTGAACTTAAATTTGATCAAGTTAATAAAGTCTGTGTCGCCCCTACATATATTCTGACCATTACCTGGTCATACTTCAAATCAACAAGAAGGTAATTATCCAAAAACAACTAAAAAGTCCTATTTTGTTCTTCCGCTGTCACTTGTAAACCTGGCCGTCCCCTCAAGCTTTTCCCCCAGTCTTCATTATTGAAAGGTCGCAATATAGCCGCCCCCGCCCGTGTTGCGTCCCCTTAATTAGGACATCTGCTTGGGTGTTACGCCGAAAAGGTGTGCGCGCTACGACTCGGGACAGAATGCTACCAATGAAAGTGGGAAGTGACGGTATACTCCAGTAATTGATTACTTATTTTTTTTAATATTAATGATGGGAAACGAGATAACAGTTCATCTGATGGTAAGTGGTTACTACAGCCTATGACATTTACATCAATCCGCAATCTAGATTAAACACATGCGTTGTCTATATTTGGTTATCTATAATTGTTTCCTCAAATACCTTCTATTGTCATGCGAAACACAGCAGCATTATGTTGTCATTTCACGTTGGTCTACAAGAGAGTGGTGTTTCCCGTTTGTACTAACCTATTTCAGATCTAACGATGGAAACGATAAGAAACCAACACATAATTCATCTGATAGTGAGTGATCCCACTGGCTTATAATATCTCTGTCACCCAATGAGGAATCAAGACGAAAATGAGTCGAGAATCCTAATGTGGAGTGCCTTTTCAACAGTATAACGAACTCTAGTTTCTTTGACGCAGCAACTGAAAGACGTATTCTGTAAAAGCTTGTGTCTTTTTCTGGTCAAGCCAACCCATTCATCCCTAGTTCATGGTTGTAACATGCCTATATAGTTTTAAACGTTTCTGTGATTTTTTGTGAATTTCTCTGATTTTTATATTGACTAAAGTATTTAAACAGTTCCAAAGAGCATAGTCAAATTATGAAACAAATTTAGTTAGCAATGCTTCTGAAGTAATTATTTTAAATGGAGATTCCATTTTAGTAGTCTCGGTCAAAGAAACTATTTGGGCTAAATTCTCAAGGAATAAATTAGTATTTTATGAATACCTTATTAAAAATTCTATTGACTTCGAACAATTAAATACGGTTTATAAGAACGTTATCCAGAGAGCCAGTTCTAGGTAATATGGCATTTCATCTCAATCAGATTTGACAGCTCGATATGCATCTTGAATTATTGTTCAGTATGGTCTATGGGCTGAAGTCTGCTTTTACCATCAGGTGAAATTTGAACAAGTTTTTCAACTTGATTTTACGAAAAAAAATTGAAAAGGCAATTTATATAATTATCATCACTAACAACTTCACTATCACGATCAAGTCTTAGGTAATACATTACAAAATACTGACTTCTCCTAAGATGAGAAAGATCCTTATCGGGTAGATCTGCGATCGCAACTCTCCTTGCCTCGCAATTAGAACTTTGCTGATGTAATTTATATGCATATTTTGAGTCTGCCTTATTTAAGATTGTAATTTTATTCATCACTCCGTGAAAACTGAAAAGTTATTCTAGCTTTCTCATAGTCACGTCGTACAATGAAGATGGGGTGATGTTTTTAATGGACAGAGTTTCGCGAACCGATTCTAAAACATTTATCAATATTCCTACAATATCCCGACTCTCAAAACAGCATGAGAAATTTGAATTTTATATTATATTTTGTTTTCCTGACCAATTACGACTACTACGATATGTGACTGGTTATGTTTACCATATCAATAAAAAAGGAGGAAACCCAAGATGAAGTGTCAGGGACACGAGACGTATACATCACCTAGACCCGTAAAATACACCACAACTTTTGTTCCTCGGCTAATAATATCCATGCGGATGTCAATATAATATCCAAAATAATATCCCATCATAGTCAAAAATATTTTTATTTCTCTGGCAGGCCACTATAAGAACTTTATTGAGAACGAGTAGGCTTAATCGAGGACGGATTGGTCTATCTTTGATTGAGTCGGAATCCTTCAGAACAATGCCGTAAAGTTGCAGAATAATTCTTTTGTATTTTTTTTGGTTCTATCATAATAATTTAAGTTAGTCATTCATACATTCATCACAGCCTAACATTAATATACCTCACTACCCCCTCAACTACCTAA
Organism: Teinopalpus imperialis; assembly: GCA_029286865.1. Taxonomy (NCBI): domain Eukaryota; kingdom Metazoa; phylum Arthropoda; class Insecta; order Lepidoptera; family Papilionidae; genus Teinopalpus; species Teinopalpus imperialis. Next base: position 2,171,831 of record JAGSMU010000033.1, read on the forward strand.
ATTACAGGTGAGAATTTAACATAATTTAGACAACCATACACGCCTTTATTCATAGTTCACAAATGGAGTTAATTACTAGCTATTACAAGTAGGTAAGGATAATTTGAAGAATCAAATGTTTGTACACACATCCAATTAAAAACCTATATACATAAGAAAGAGAGAAACTACTGCTTTTTTGAAGGTCAGTAGTAAATTTAATACCTCTCCATAACATTAAGCTCTACCATTTCCCATCCCTGGCCGAAGAAATCTTGAGGCGTCTCTCGTAGATTTTTATATTCAAATTCACTTTATTTGCGTAATGTTTGTGCTGATAGATGTTACAACTTATGGTTGTCCAAATCATATCAGGCCATTTTTGGCCGTGCAAATATTAAATGTCAAGTGTGCCTTTCATTCACAACAAACAATGTTATATTAGTAATAATTATCAGAAACATAAGTATAATATCTTGATTTTTCACATAAAAGTAAGTTGAACAATTAATTTATTTAAACAATGCGCTGCCGCATCCGCGACTCCTCTGATGTTGTTCATAGGCCGTGGGAATAACTTACCATAGGGTAGACGCTATAAAAAATTGTTACTCTTGCAGGTACTTCCCCAACGCTATAAAAGTTTCGCTGAAGCAATGAGGACGGTACCCATATTTATATTTTATTTGTAATGAATTTGGCGATTTAATGGCAATATTTATGAAACCAGCCGCTAAATTCGTATAATTGTTGACGTATTGAACAAACTGTCAAGCAATATACAAAATAAGCAATTTAGATTTTTTTTCTTTTTGTCCCAAATGTAGGTGTTTATGTGGACTACAAAAATCAGTTGATATTATAATACGTAACTGGATTTGCTTAGTATGCGTATAAAATAAGTCGTATGACTATTGCAAATACCTCATCTGCAGTACTATGTTAATCTCATATTTTTACTAAATTAGTACCTAATGCAGCAATATATACTTTTTATTTACTTTTCAAACGAAAGAAATGTGTCAGATGCGTAAGAATCCCAAGTCGAAAGTTGCCGTGGTTAAACTATCCCCGATATTGTTTCCTGCTAAGCTGTTTAATGAAATATCTGTTAATTTCGGCACATTTTTCGCGAAATCCGATACTAACGTCTGCTGATTGCAATGTGCTGATTAAGGTGGTTTCTTTCTGCAAAATGTCTCAACAAAGACATTTTTAATTATCGATTCAGATAATTTTTGCAGTGAAAACACAAATAATTAGATTTACCATTAAACCCCAGTTAGTATACTATTAACGAAACATCGTAAATGGTACAAAGGTAAAATACATTTTGGCTTTGTAAATTTACAATTCAATCGTTTTAACACTAATTGACGTCGACATTGTTGGATTAGTGTAATTTCAATTGTGTATGTATTTTATTAATGTGATGTAATAATTAGATCAGAACCAAAGATAATTAATTATAACAGTTGCCCATAGACACATCTAGATTCAAATGTGTCAAATGCAGATAATACGTGTCCGTTTAAATTTTCTCCTATAAATGTTTATTATTAATCCTGTTCGGTTATTTTTGCATTTGATTTCCCACCAATGAGTACTTTAAAAATATTTTTTATTGTTGCCCTTGAAAAGTTTTGGCATACGATACTTTAAGCAACCTGCAAAAGCTAACCATGTGAAGCAAGGAGTACCTAGCACTTACACGCACTGGCGGAAAATAATAAATCATACAATGTAGTTCTTACACATTTTTTATTTGTCTCTGGACCTAATTCTGATGTTCACGCAGACGAAGTTGCAGACAGATGCTAGTTTAAACATAAATTGATTACAGTAACAACTATCTTCCATCTCATTTACCGGGATAAAAGGTATCCTATATGTAAATCCAGGTTTTTTTTATGTAATTGATAGTAACAAACGAGCACACATTTCACCTAATGGTAAGTGATTCCTGCGGCATCACTTACCATTACATACATTTATCCTTGACAAGGAATCATTATGCAGATGCGTGGTCACCTTGAGGACTGAGATGGAATGCTTCGTCACCAGTATTAAAGGTCTCCGGATCACTGCACTCAACAGACGAAACACCACAACATTATGCTGCTATTTTACACTGGTGTTCTGTGAGGGTGTGGTCCTACCATGGTTGAGCTTACCCATTCATTCTGCAGCTAGAAAAAAATTGCAGTGTAACTCTACCACTGTTAAATGTTAAACCCAGGTAAGGAGCTATCTGTGTAACATTTCATTAATATCTGTTTAGCCGTCTTTATGTGATCGAGTAACAATCATCCATACGTACAAACTTTCACATTTATAATATTATATTAGTGTAGAAGTTTTATATATGGCTAGGTAAATAATATTACTGTATTCAGGTACAAACTGACGATTCCAAAAGAGTTAGTTAACAAGGTTACATTTAATTTCTGATTTTGTTCCAAAATATTACTTATTCCGTAACTTCACCAACTTTCACGCTAATTACTGATTGTCCATTTTAAGTTATATTTAAGTGAGTAAAGTTCCATAACAGATAGCAAATAAATGATTACAGGCAATCCATTGATCCATCAATTTTAGTAAAGTTTAGTTAATAGCTTTCAAAGTTCATTCATACATATTAATGTCGGCTCTGAATACTCGTGTACCAATTAACCTTGGATTCAATTCTCCGCCAGTATTTTCTTGGTCTAAAAGCTTTGATTAATATGAAGTGTAAATTATATTCTAGTATTAAATGAGATTTAGAGGTTGTTTTTTTATGTAAGTAGTTCTTGTTATTATGACGATAAATAATTAGATTTTGTATATCAAATTAAGGATGACAAATACAGTACACGGTTCACCTAAAGTAAGTGCGGACCGTGAGTACCTACATCAATATTTAACATACATTCAAGATTCAAATGATTTGTCAACCTTGAGATTTCCTAACTTCTTGATGGGTAGTTAAAATGAGGGATACATACGTTACACATACGTACACACAGGAATAAGCACATAGTTCAACTATCATATCTGGCAGGTGTAGATCCTCAACGAAGATTCAAGGTGCACATGCGATATAGCCAGGAGGAATAAGATGAAATACCTGTCATTGGGCGTCCGCTTCCAGACTTCCTTACCATACCCGCACAGATACGGCTATATCTTCTGGTTCATCACATGATTGGATCAGCTCGAACGGAAAAGAACCACGCTCCACCACCACCCTCACAGAATACCGCTTTGATCAGGGTAGGGATCCGTGGAATCATAATACTGATGACGAGGCGTTACGTCATAGTCCACAGAGGAGACAACGTATCTGGATTATCATTCCTTGTCGAGGATGACTGCGGGTTTCATGGGCCGCAGAAATCAAATACCATTAGGTGAACTGTGTGTTCATTTGTCACCGTTAAAGAAACACAAATCATTTGGATATTTTGTATAAAATTTGATTTAATTTTGTTAATGATTAAATTCATTAGTGGTAACCGTATTTATGAATTAGGGTTAATTAAATAAATAATTGCAAATGTATCTGTTTAAATAGTTTATTTGTTATAGTAGGGAGCAGACGGTGGTAAGTGATCACACCATTACCATCAAGTGAATCGGCGGTCATCCGCCGTCCACTAACATCGCTAATACAAGCTGCAAGTACATTTTCAGTTTTTTTTTTCGGACGATGGCCGCTGTTATCCCGAGAGCCTTTATAGTTTCACTAGGTTGAGAGGTGACCGAGTGCTTATGGCGGTCAGTCGACACCTCTATTAGTGGGTAACCGGCACAACGGCTCCCGAGAGGGAGCCTCGACTTAGACCGTTACCCTGTTGTGCGAGAGCGACTGACTCAAGCATTGCCGGTATTTGCGAAAAGTGTAGGCTCTTTTCTTTAAGGTCCCTAAATCGTATAAGTTCCGAAATAACGCTGAAGAAAGCTGATTTCAATAAACAATCTAGCATGGTGAAAAATTATGTTGACGGGAGGAAGTTTCAGATTGGTTGTAAGGATCCACTCGTCGAGAAGTTGCAAGTGAGTGTCGGCATTTGAGAAAGCAGGCTCTTGTAGGTCTCTAAGCCCCAAGTAAAAGTGACAACGCGTTTGCATTATGATTCCTTGTCAAGGATGAATGTAAATGTCATGGGCCGCAGGAATCACTTACCATCAGGTCAACTGTGTGTGAGTTTGTAACTCTCAATAAAAAACTGCTGAAAATGTGATCAGAAATCAAAGCCTAAATAGTTTTTCTTCGTTTTTAATTTATTAGGGTGACAATTACAGGAATCGCTAGTTGAACACAGTTCAACTAGTGATTCCTGCATTCCATTGGCATTCTATTTCACCCTCGAGAAGGAATTATTGTCACCCCTGTAGACTAGAAGGAATGCCTCGTCACCAGAAAGTAAAACATAAATACAAATTAGTCTGCTACACCTTTATTAAATTTAAGACATCACAAATTTCGAAATTTAATTTTTTTTTGTCAGGTTGTCAAGAATATATTTTATGTGTGTGAGATATATTCTTGTCCTAATTCCGAACCTATTGGCAGTTTAAATATTAATATTTTAATTACTTTAAAAGGATGAATTTTAAAATTTCATTCAACCCCATCAAATGAAACGAACGTAAATTTTAATTTTCACTTTGCGAGCTGATTTTATTTAAATAGAACGAGAAGTTAATTAAAAGCTGTTTTTTATTTCACCATCGGTACTGGCAATGTAATTTCAAGACTCATTTTTAAAATCCTAATTGCCATTTTTCATTTACTTCTTTTGAGCTTAAAGTTCAATTTTAATTTATGTTATTCTTAATTCATTTTAGAAACTATTTTGTTTTATTTTGTTTTTTTTTTTAATAATTAATAATTGAGGCCCACGTACATCTTTTTTTCAAGATATATGCGCTATCATATCTGAAGACATACGGGTGATGCCTGTAATTGGACTCCAGATGACTCGCTTCACTGTATTAAACGCAAAGAAAGACTGAATGCCTTGTCACCAGTTATAAGTAGTTATTTTATTTAAATTAGATCGTGAAAAAACATGATAAAGAAATGTACACGCTCGTGGGATGGATTGCCTTCGTAGGAAGAACGGAAGCTTCGCGTTGTAATTCTGTGACGGTGCGGTCCTCCCCGATCGATCTGGCACGTTAATGCTGGAACTATATACTAGCTACGACGTGGCCCTACCACTGTGCATTTAACATATAACTAGAAGTCGTCGTTTAGGGAAATTTATTCTTGTAGGTTAAATAATTGTTTTTCAACACATAGCAACGTACTGAGCACAAAATTAAACAAATATTAATATAGATTTTGTGACGCAATCATCGTTTATCCTTTGACTTTATATTGGTCCAGCACTGACTATCGGCCTTCTCCAAAGCTAACAACAGAAATTGTCAACATATGCATATACACACATAATATACAACATATAATATATCATTACATATACTCATTCAACAATATCAGAGCCGTGGTCTGAGCGCTCGATTTAATTCACGGTAGGCGAGTCGAAATCGAATTCGATCACCGGTGCCGACAAAAATGCAGTTGTTAATCTAAAATTTTTAAGTGCTGATTTACGACGTGCAGTAAAAGAAAACATTTCAACGAAACCTGCATTTAAGTATTAATAAAAAAAATATTTCGAAGACACGTGAAGTGCGCCAATCTACAGTGGAAATATGCTCTAACACCCTCTTTAAAGAGAAGGCCAATGCGCAGTGGCATTCATATATAGACTCTTACTTCACTTTACTATTTTTATTAATGACAGTGGTAGAGCTACACTACAGTTTGTTTCCAACTGCGGAGTGAATGGGTCAGCTCGACCAGGATAGGCCTCGACCTCGCCCTAATAGAATACCAGCATCATGCTGTTTCGTCTGGTGAGTAGGGATCCGGAGATTTTCATTACTGGTGATGAGGCTTTGCATCTCAGCCCTCAAGGGTGACAACGCATCTACATTATGATTCCTTGTCAAGGATGAATGTAAATGTCATGGGTCGCAGGAATCACTTATCATTAGATGAACTGTGAGCTCGTTTGTTATTCTCAATATTATTTTTAAAAAAAACTTACTATATTAAAGGTAACAAAGTAATACACATCACCTGGTAGGTGATACGAGCCATGACATATACGTCCATCATCAACAAAGATTCAAGAAGCCCATGCCTTGTCAGCTTGGAGGACTGAGTTACAATGCTTCGTCCTGTATGGTGCACACAAGCACAGTTTTTATGGCTGATAGCCACTGTTAGCCCTTGGACTTTTACATCTTCACCGGGTTGATAGATGGCCGAGCGCCTAGGGCACTCAGAGAAGCCTTTATTAATGTATAACCAGCACAAGGGTTTCCGAAAGGGAGCCTCGGCTTTGACCGTTACCCTGTACGTGAAAGCATCTGAATCGAGCGTGCCCGAGAGGGCCGAACCTCGACTCTGTCAGTTTCTTCTATCGTATTAAAACGAAGGACAGTGTTATCATGCTATTTGGACGGTGATATTCTGTAATTGCGTGACCCTTTTATGGTTTAGAAACTAGCTACATCGTAACTCTATTAGGACCGTTTCTATATAGTCTTATAAATAAAGTACGAAATTTTTATCCAAATCATAAGATTACAAGTTCATAAATCTCCGTTACCATCGTTATACTTAGTATCGAGCCCACAATCGTAGTTGATGTGTACAACTAAGAATGCTTGAAATTTCTGCTTTTCATACAGTAGCTGTGCAATTTACAAAAAGTTGTGTACTTCAGTTAAAACGTGTAACAGCATATGTGTAAATAAAAGTTCATGCAATAATGATCCTTCGAAGCCTACACTATAAGGCGAAAACCTAGTGAATGCCAGTCATTATTCATTGGCGTGTATGAAATGAAATGTAAAGGGCTTTTCAACTCAATAATTTGCATTGGTTTCAAGTCTGATTTACGCAGAGCGACATTATTATTAATAAGGTAAAGTTGAAAATGCGCCGAGTTGAATGTAGAAGTTGGAGGACAGTTAATAATAATATTTCTCGTATCTTCAACTTAACGTCACCTTCAGAGCCGCTTCACCAACATTTGCATTAGAGTTGAAATTCCATCGTCGCCGGTGCAAAATTTTATAATCCGCAAATTTTGTAGGATCGTGACAATTTTTACGCCGATATCGATAATTCTGATTTGTTTACTACAATTTGCAATTGTAGCTGCAATCAGAGCGTTCTTTAGTAATCTGTGAACTTCAAGTCGTCTTGTAATATGTATATATAATTTAAGATAAGAGAATTCCATCTTCGTGAGATCCATTTATACTAACAGCATACCACGTTGCAGATAATTTCTAGTACCAACATGAATTGCGCTCACCCAGGAAGGACTACTACCTCATAGGAAACCAGCCTAAAATAGCAGCATAACGCTCCTGTGTTTCGTGTGGTTTGTGTTCCATTCCATCTATTCTCAGATGTCACAACGCATATGCATCTCGAATCTATATTGATGATAGATGTGGATGTCATTGACATCACTTGGTAAGGTAAAATATATTTGTGAAACATTATAAAACAAACTATTTTTAAATTGCTTAGGGAGCTCCAATTGAGTTCAATTTTATTGTCCAACCTAGTAAAATAAGAGAAGAAACAATTTCCAATTATTACAACATTTAAAAAAAAATCAAACTAACGCGCAAACGTGAAAAATAGTAACAAGTAAAGGAAACGCAAATGGTTGTTCATATAAATCTATTTTCTAGTAAAATGATTCTACACATTCCTAATATCGACATCATAGAAAGATTATGCATCCCTAACGACAAGGAATGAGGTGAGTTCTTTAAATATTGACTCAAGACTTACAGTAGACGACACAGAAATGTGGCCAAACACGAAGGTGTCGTGTTTATTTGCAAAGCAATAGAAATCGCAATAATGTGTTGGGGATCTGTGACACTGTACAGTGCAGGGAACCGAACCCTCGAGGAGCGCGGTTTGAACTTCACCGTTTGCAAATAACTGTACGATAGGTTCTCGAGTGACAACCTCCTACTGGCCATCGCAGAGTAGGACGCGATCTGCCACTAAATGGAGCGATAACTTATGCAAGTCTGCGGGAAGTTGATGGATGCTGGTAGCTCGGGACCGTAGTTCGTGGCAGGCTTTGGGGGAGGCCTACGTTCAGTGGAAGAATAGCGATGGGCTGAAATGATGATGACGCATCGTAATTAGATACGAGACGTATTAGAGCAGTCTGCCACGCAACCTTTTGTGGATTGTCGTACTTCACATGTATAACAAAATATTTTTTTATTATCCCTAATGATTTCGTTCAACCCCGAGCACGTGCTTATATTAAAACTATTGTATAAATATTTCTCTGATCTATGTATTCTAATTGTCTTTAACACTATTAACCTCTTCTTGTAAAAATTAATTGTAAAATCAGCTAGGATTCTTGGGGTTACAATTATTAATCTTGGGAAGATCCCAAACGTTGTAACGTTGAAAGCATGTTCTGTGCAAATGTGTGCAAAGAAATTATATTAATAAGTAATATTTCTCTGAGTACTTTCAAATATAGTGCCGTAACAAGTCAATCCATATTTTAGAAATTATAAAAGAAGTTTACTAAGGATTTTATTGGATTTCACCAATTGTTCATAAAGAAAAAGAGATGTATAACAACTCTTCTTTTTAGCAAAATTACTACTTCACTGATCTATATATCATGTATCACTCAGCCATAGCTCTGTGCTCAAAACTTGGTCTATCAAGAAATTCTATTTTATCATTTCACATCAAAAGCTTTACATTTAAACGTCTTTCATTTTCAATAGACCCTTAATTGTACATCGAAACTAATTTTGTATTATTCAAAAGGCACGCTCCTTGATGGACGAAATAATTAGCTTGGGCAGAACGATAAAGTGAATCGTTAACGTTTAAGTAATTTTAGTATTTTCAAGAAATTCGTGTGTTTCGCTCCGACGACTCGTGAATCTCTAAATTGCAATTACTATAAGTTTAGTAACGTCACAATTATTTTTATTGACAACGGCTTTGTTGAATTTTCTTACGGTTTATTTATCTATTGAGTACCGAATATAAATGAGACATTTTAAGCTGCACAAATGAATGTCCAAGATGAACACCTGTTACTTAAATCAATTGTTAAGCATAGCATTGCTCGCCTCGGGGTACCATCGAACCGTCGTTTTTCTTTAACCACGTCTCAACTTCGAATTCACGAACGTTTTTGAATGAAAACAAACTCGTAATTATTGTATGCCGTATATACATTACGCGTTCTTTCATACAAGTTAATGTATGGTATCTTTTTAAAAAACATCTTTCTTTTTGGTTGTAACATTTTGTCATTATTTTATTTTACAATCAATTTTGTTAGTTAATCAGCATTTAACTTTTTAGAGCCAATCAATGGGGATGCAACAATGCGATGCTCACGTATAAGTATTACGTTTCAAACCTCCGTAATTAAGGCCCGGTACACTTTATCTTTTTTCCCTTTAAAATTAGATTTGATTAGGTACGGTTCGAAGGCACCCTTTTGTGTTTTAGTCACGTTTGAAATTAAGCCCACAAAGGGTTCCAAAGCCTTTAGTATAAATAATTTATTGGCCATTGAATTTATTGGAAGCTTTTATTTTGTGTTGATGACCAAAAGAAAAGTTTAGAGCCAATGTTTTATTTGAGGAAATTGACTTAAGTTTTTATAGGGAGCTAATTTACGAAACGGTTTTCCGGCTTGAGACAAAATCACAAAAGATGCGCGCGTGAGGTTGTGAAGCTCGTTACTCCCTTGTGTTTTGCTGCGATGACATTTTGATTTATTTTTTTAAGTTTATTATAAACTATTTATCTCAATGACAATGTAATGAAATATTGTGTGTCCTAAAAATATTTCAACGTACACCGGCGGGAATGTAATAGACATAAAAAACATGATAAAAAATGATACGTTGATATTGAAAACTAATTAAATTACTATATAATAAAATAATGTACGCGTAGAAAAGAAAGTACATATTTCTCATGAAAATCCAAAAAATCTAAAACATGTCTGATCATTTTTTTATTTAGCTACATACACATAACTTTCGAGTATCCATCGTGTGTGGTCCAAATTTGGGGACGCGAGAATTGAGTAGTGCTTTGTCTGGCCGTTATCACGTCGTCTGCTTTTTGTTTGTGTGTTTCTTCGTTTTTCGTTTCATTGTTTCAATTTGCCACTGTAATAGCCTCCTGCTGTCCACGTCCACAGTTTCCGTTATTTTGTTTTGATGGTGGCAGTTAATTTCTGAACCGTTAGTTCTACTGTGTTGAAACATGATAAACTCTAATAGGTTTAACATAGCTTGATGTTTTGTTAGCCATGCTCAGGTGTTTCTTTCGAATTTGACATTGCTCAAAAATATAAAGGCTTAGACCTTATTTTAATATGCATAGATTATGTATATTAACATTTAATAGATTTTATTATTCTTTCTATATACCGTTCTTTTAACACTAAAAGCGATGTATGAGAAACTGTATCAAAATTTTGTGTAGACTAAGACAAACTATTAGAGGCTTATTGCGGGTACAACCAATAACTCCTACTTACTACTTAACTCTCAGAAACCTATAGTTTGTGATAATTTGATATACATTAGTCTTTATTTTCAGAAAATACTACATTTATTGTTTATTTTTTGCAAACTGAAAAGAAATATTTATAATCTGAACCTTACCTGGTTATCGAAATATGCAAAATTGTGGACTAGTTGAAATTTCCAATCAAAAGAAATTCCGTATTTGATTTATTTCGCTTAGTAAAATAGTAAATCTCTTTTATCGCTTCTTTTGATCTATTGTGCAATAATTTCATTTGTGTTATATGATAATTTATTTCAAACGTTTACACAATTAACAACGCAACAAAAATACAATAAACATAGTATAAAATGTTACGCGAATAAAGTTAAATAGCTTGTTCTTTCTCACATTAAATTGTTTATGCAGATTAGGTGTTTTCTTGTTTAATCTCAGTTTCTTCTTTAATCGGTCACGTTTCTTGATGGCGTATGACTACAGCCTATTGATGTTATTTTATTGCTAGGTAAAAAATTAAATTGACCAAACTGAGTTTATTACCAAGCAGTGAAACTGCTACGCTACACGAGCATGAATGGGTCGACTTGACCGCGGGAATATCACGCCCTAACAGAATAGCATAATGCTGAGTGTAGAGATCCGGAGGATCCCTTATTACTGGTAAATACGTTGCTATCCTAATCCTCAAGACAACGTATGTGAATTATGATTCCTTATCAACGTGGTTGAACGTGGGTGCCACGTGCCACAGAAAAAAAACGAAACTAAATAACATGTGTATGTGTGTGTAATAACAAATGTTATTCCATTTCTCGTTTAAATATATATTTCTAGTTGAAATTAATTAAAGGATATGTTAATGAGAAGGATAAACGATTTACGGACCAAACAGAAGTTTGTGGTTTATACGCGTGGTTAACTATTACGGGTCAGAGATCTGAACGCTGATACACTAACGTTAATTGTTGACTCTATTTAGGTTCAGGTTTAAGTTAGTAAAATTGTTTTCTTTTAACTTATTTATTTCGGGAAAAGTAATTTTGGTAGTAGTCAAACGAGCTGATAGTAAATCATTACCTGGAACCGTCGAAACACTACAGGAGTTGCGGGTGTCATGCCGGCATTTAACAAACGTGTAGACTCTCTTTTTGAAAGTCCCAAGTCATATCTGTTTTGTAATACCACTGGCACCACCTGATTACACAAAATAGTCGTGCTGGGTAAAGGACTTCGCACAAAGCTTACGATGGATTTCCACCACTAAGATGATAAGGATTAACATAAAAAATTTACATCGCGATGTATGATGGTCAAATTCAAAGACTGGAGTTCATCAAAATAAATCCTCTAAACACTTCTCGTTGTAAAATGGAACGCAAACAACAAACAACGGAAAGAGATGCAACATCTCTTCCCAAACCAATCCGATAGAATTTGGTCGTTGACGATTTGGGCAGCGCTTCGATGGATTCGGGCAAATGGAAGAAGTTGATACTGGCGTAGCCCTGGAGACCAATTGTAAAAACTTTATTAACTGAACAAAAGTATAAAGTAAAAATTATAAACAATACTCAACCCTAGAGGGGTTGGCATCAAAGGAACATGTTTATTGTATCAGTAGAACCTATCTACTACTTAGCTGCTGGTTCGCAGGTTTTGTTTACGATTTCGAGCCAAGGAACAATATTTATCAAACACTGTTCGTATTAGAGTACACACACTGTATCTAAATCTTTCTCTGATCTCATTGGAAATGTGTTACATAAACATATGGAAGGGAGAGCCATTGCCTCTGTAATTAGGTACACAAATGAACTGATATATGTCCTGAGCCGTTGGTGTAATTTGGTTACAACCAGACAAAATTTCCGCAGTAGGAGTCGACCAAAATTGCATAGTATATAATAAATAATTAATTTAAATTTTTTTTTTGCGCTTACGTTATTTTATGACTTTGTATTTGAATCAATAATAAAAAATAGAAAGAAACTTAGTGATAGAGTTATTTTGCAACTCGTTTCTAGTTGCAGCATTACTGGTGAAGGACCACACCTGCACAAGATAGCAGCGAGAAAAAACAGCGTAACGTTGATGTTGCTGTGTATGTTTAGTGTAGGGATCTAGGGACCCTGGGGAATTATAGGTAACGTGGAATACGAGTGACGAAGAGATGCACATTTTGAATCTCCATTGAGATTGGATGTAGATACCATGGTCACAGTTATCACGTATCAGCAGTTGAACTCGCGTTTGTATAAAAAAAAATAAGATTTAGATTTTCGAATTAAAATTTGTAATTACTACTGTGTATTCTATCCTTGCTTTTATTGCTTCCTTGAGTTCTTTAAGTGCGTAAAGTGGTCACTTATACAAAGGCGTCTGAATGAATTAACCCGAAAAATCAAGAGTAGGGCTCGCGTGATGCACGCAATTAATTCCCGAACGCCGACACAGCCGCGCTCCTATCTAAATTGTAAATAAGGCTCCCCGCACTGCAACGATGTGTTAATACGGACAACGTCAAAAGTATCAAATGATTGTAATTATTTCTGTTTGTTCGCTTGTTCGCGTCACGGTAATTTAGCTTTTCTATGTTGTTTCGAGTTAGCACTTAAGCGATCGTAAGTATAACTTATAGCTTCATTAATTCATTGTTGCGTTAAGGAAATTTGTATTTTGTATGTTTCTTTTATATAATATTAAGGGTAACATACGAGCTGACAGTTGGCCCGATGGCGAATGATGACTACGCCCCATGACAACTTCAGCCGTCAATATTAGATGCTCTATACATATCACGTTACACCTGAAAACTGTGGAATGCTTCATTTTCTGTACCAAGAATCCAAAACTGAATAAAGAATTATTTTCTTAGTGGCTGGTATTGACGAGACGCATAACTTGTGATCCTAATAACTGAACATAATCTGGCACGTGGCGACTTGGTTAGTTCGCTGTAATTTTGTGCTAATTTACTAATTCTTCATTATTTCAGGATAATAATTTCCGTACGTCCCGCTATTCGTGTCCAATTAATTATAATGTTATATTTGCCTTGTGCGAGCACACAGTTCACCTGATGGTGAGTGATTCCTGCAGCCCATGACATCTATTTCATCCTTGACAAAATTAATGCGGATGCGTTGTCACCCTTGACGACTGAGATGGAATGCCTCGTCATCACTATTAAAGGTCTCCAAATCCCTGCACACACTAAATGAAACCCAGCAGCAATATGTTGCTACTTTACGCTGGTATTCTATGAGGGCGTGGTGCTACCTCGGTCGATCTGACACATTCATTCTGTAGCTAGAAGTAAAATGCAGTGTAGGGCTACCACTATAACCGTATGCTGGTCGCGTCCAGTTAAATATATTGTGATGAATGGCGTGTGCTGGTCGTGTCCAGTTCAATATAATGTAGTATATAATATGTAAACCTAAAATATCGTAACCGCTGTTCAGAGATGTAATGTATATATTAATGCGATCACTAATGTTGGCGGTTTAGTAATTACTGCAAATCCTCACAACAAAGGAAAGATTGAATATAAAATTCAGCAGTTCGCCGCTGTAAGCTGATAGTCATAGTGAATATTTATTAGGTATACGATTAGGTTAGTTTATTTATTTATTTAACTTTTCTGTACAAGAGCAAAGTTTATATAAGGGAAGTAATATAGGAAAGGTATGTACAAAGATGCAGCTTATTTTACAATTAAAATATCTTCCAGTGGGCCTGGTGTTGGACATATTATCAGGAAAATAAAACATAAAAAAACAGAGAAAAATAATAATAATAATATAATAAAAATAAATACATGACTATATTTATTGACAAACATGCATAAATTATTAATTAATATATAAATAATAATACATATCATGATATATAATATAAATATAAATAATAAGTATATATATATACCATACAATAAAGCTTACGTAAGACATTGCTTACGTGATACCAATTATATTCTATTTGCATAAAACACAATTCAATGTTAGAAATTAAAGATGAGGTTTTTTCTCGTCTGATCATGTAACAGCAGTTACTTGCGCTTTATATCTAGCCGCAGCACGAATAGGATGGCTCGACTGTAATAGTTAACTCTGTGTTTCGTCTTAATACTCAGGGGTGACAATGCATCTGCATAGTGATTAGTGTGCTCGTTTGTCACCGTGAATACAATAAAAAAAATCATATCAAAGATATATGAGGCTGGTACTTAGAGTCTTTGATTGTTATTTATTATTTAAAAATAATCAACAACCCAACAGTAAAAGACGGATATCTAACTGGAAAATGTATGCGGCTGATAAACATATACGGCTACCAAATCATCCACCCGGTTACTAGAAAAAAAAATATAGATAAATTACTTAAGTGTTAAAAACTCTGGAACTGGCAACGCATAAAATAATGCATCCATTGCCGCTCGTTCACGGGAATATATTTGAGTTTGATGCAAATCACGTGTAGTAATTATACTGGAGCTAATTATTGAAAAGGAAATTAAAATTTAAACGAGCCATTATCGTTAATGAGAGTTCGAGTCCGGTAACTTTCGCTTTTTCGGTTTTTATGGCCGTTTTAGTTATAAAGATTTCAATATTGATAGTGGGGAAGCTTACACGATTCAAGTGTTCCATGACCTTACAATCACAACTCTTACACGCCAGAATCCTCGTATTCATATAAAATACAAAAAAATTAAAGACCACTTATAAGATTTAGATAAATCCAAGGGTGGCCACTGTTAGACCTTCACAGCATCACCGGGTTGAAAGGCAGCATAATGGTTCCCGGGGCCTCGGCTTGGACCGTTATTTCTATCAGATCAAGATAGAGTCGATTGGGTCAATCGATCTCAAATCCATCTCCCAATCTTTCTTTTGTAACATTAATTTTGACATAAAGGTACACGGGTCACCTATGGGAGAGTGATGACTGCGACCCAAAACTTCTACATATCCACAACAAGGATTCAAGAAGCACACTCCTGGGAACTGAGATGAATTGCATCGTGTTCTTTATTTGGGTCCCTACACTCATCAAAGGAACCACGGCAGCATTACCTGCTATTTCACCCTGGTATTTTGTGAGTGACTCTTCCCCGATCGAGATTGATTGATATTGCAGCAGAAACACTTCATCATGACATCTAAAGGCCGTGTTGTGGGATTTGTTGTTGTTGTCAGATTTCGTTCCCTTTTGCCGTATAGAATGTGAATATAAAGCGATTATTTTGTATCGTGCGTGCTTACGGACCATTATGTGATGAAATTAGAACAATACATGCATACGATTGTTTTGGTCGTAGTCATCGCCGTGGGATTTCCTAACAATGACCAGATGGTTTCATTTTTTAAATTCATTCGTTTCGACCATTCCTAAGATTAAGCGATAAACTATTGCTGGCAACCCTTCCATTTATATCTAATTAATTGTCTGGTCACAAATACAGTCACATATAAAATGAACTGTTATAAACATTACTTGTCACGGGTTCCGTATATACAGGTGAGGTGTTATTAGGTGTTATTATAATTTATTGTGTTTATAATATTAGGGGTGGCAATGGACATAGTTTAACCGATGGTAAATGATGACTGCGGCTCTATTACATTGATATTTAACAATGTTTTAGGACTTACTCTGTGTCTATGTCTTAGGAATACCTCGTTACCTGTAATTGGTACACCAAATCCCTATACTCACGATATGAAATACGGAAGTTTTATGCTTCGCTAGTATTCTGGGTGGAAGTAACTACACATAGTACAGTTACAGTATTTAACAGCTGAGTTTTGTATTCTTGGTTCAATTCTCAGTCGAGGAAAAGTAGCACAAAATGGTTGGTTATCGAGTCTGTGCGTGCTGTTCGTATTTACCGTGTCTTTGACACTGCATCTGGATGATACTCCGATCTTGTTGAACATGCGTTACATTGCAGTAGAGAAGAGGGCGATGAGTGCTTGCCTCTGTATATGCGCGCTATAATATACCCTGCGTAACTGTAGTCATCTGGTACTAAGCAAAATATTCAAGAAACCCCAGAAGAAGAACCAAGAAATCGATCATGACGATATCATTCTTAACTTGTCAAACTGAAATAATTATATATTTTAAATTAAAATGAGATATCTAATTGAGAAAGGTGTTTTTTTTACTTCTCAAGGTCTTTATAAACATTGAATTGGATAAGGTGATGATGAAAGCTCAGAGGAAGCGTTGTCGGATATATAACATGGGTTTTATCTAATACCAACGGAACCCTAAAAGCTCTACTTACCATGTAAGTCGACGGTATAAAAATATGCAAACGAACTTTCAAATTACGCAGGTGGTTCGTATTGCGACGTCTCCTAATGTGTTTTTTTCCAACGTAATTAATTTCCAACCGTACGTAATGGCTTTTTAACGCCGTTGTTATATTTTGAGGGTGTAATTTACCCGACACGGAGTCGTGTTCGATTCCCGGGCGAGACATTTTTTTGCATGTTTATTGTTATTATGACGTAGCTGCAAAGTGGTTGGTCTCCGTAACATTATACGGAATTATTGCGGCACCCTGGGGGTGTTTTTGTTTTACATTAAGTGCAATAAATTTTAAGAATCGCGTGGCTCTGTTTTCGTGAATTCCTCTTATGAGCGAGACGCCTTCTCGGACGAACGAACGGAAGATACGAAGGGAAGAGAAAATAATGGAAATCTTCGAGTGCACATAAATCCTCCAGCCTAAGTATAACGTATCGAATTTCGCTTAATTATTTTTTTTTATAAAAGCTTAAAAGGAAACGTGACTGTCCTTTTTTGATCACAATATTTTACCAGATTTTTTTTTATGTCTTTCAGTCAAAAGATTTTTTTTTATTAGTTTGTCGTGTTTATATTTAAATCCAAGATCATTACCAAATAACTGTATATATGAAAAATATCTTGAAGTACATGAAGTTATTTCTACTCGCAGCGGTAATACGTTCGAATCCTGCTTCGTTTATGTTTTTTTTATTATATTGAAGGTAACAAACAACCACACAGTTCGCCTGATGGTAATTGCTACAATCCATAAAATCCATATATATATCCTCATGATGCAGATACGTTGCCACTCGTGACGACTAAGATAGAAAGCCTCGTCACAAGTAACAACAGTGTTTAGATCCCTAAACTCACCAGACGTAACAAATTTATAGCTGGTATTCACGTGGCCCTTCCTCAGCAGAGCCAACCTATTCATTCCGCAGAAATAACTCTACAACTGTCATATGTCGATGTAGTTATGTGACAAGTTTTCAGATTATTGCAGCCAAAAATATAGAGTAACGTTTGTTAACTTGTATGCGTTAATTACTCGTATTTAGATTAACGTAGCGTTTCTTATGTCTACCCCGATTAGGGTTGACCTTGAATGTAATTTTTTTATAGAAGTATTGGGGCGTATACAAACGAGCACACAGAGTGATAGCTGCGACTAAAAACTCTACATCCTTCGTTAACCAAGATTCAAGATGTACTACATGCATCTTGAATCTTTGCCCGTATTTTTTTTTTTTTTATAGCATTAAGAGTAACAAACGAGCACACAGTTCACCTGATGGTAAGTGATTCCTGCGGCCCATGACACCTACATTCATACTTGACAAGAAATCATAATGCAGATGCGTTGTCACCCTTGAGGACTGATATGGAATGCCTCGTCTCCAGTAATAAAGGTATCCGGATCCCTGCACTCACCAGACGAAACACAGCAGCATTAAGCTGCTATTTTACGCTGGTATTCGGTGAGGGCGTGGTCCTACCCCGGTCGAGCTGACCCATTCATTCTGCAGCTAGAAACAAACTGCAGTGTAGCTCTACCACTGTAAAAACTGCCCCGTTAACAGTAATAGAATCACTACACTGGTAACCAGCGTTATGTATATTTTAAGGTTCTGTGAGTGCGTGGTCTTTCCCCAGTCGAGTATACCTAGTTACAGTTAAAATCTATCTACAGCATGGCTCTATCATTTTGAAAACTATATGTATTTTGTATGTATAGTATATTGTATTTATACATGTATTAAGTATTTATTATCTATATATGTTTGTATCATTCTTTACTTGTGTTAGTTGTTTTAGTTTTTCTTTTTATTAATTAGTTTATTGCTGCACCTATCATACTCATATCTCACCACACCTCGGGTTGTCTGGTAGAGAATGCCTTTGGCATTAAGTTCGCCCTTTGTGAACTTTTAACTTTGTGAAGGTTAATGCAATAACTAGTAAATAAACAAATAAACCTTAAACTTGCCTGAGTATTATGGTTTTCATTCTTAAAAATGTTTTTAGTATACTTATAATGATCAATTCTAGTCAATATTTAACTTTTGAATAACATCATCCTAAGTAAATATCATTGCATAGACAACGTTAATGATATTCAAGTTCTTTCTTAAAGAATGTTAGCAATACTTTAAACATTAATAACAAACTGGTAACCCCTCCAGCTGAGCTTGAGGTAGATGGTTCACGACATAAGTCGAATGCTGGATTCGATCGTACGGCGTTAAGTTTGTGTTAGTACCCTAAACCATTAGGATACCAACGCCTATGAAGTCCACAGTGAACTTCTAGTTGCAACAGTAAACAATAAAAAGCACTCACCGTTGTCCGTTAAATTGTCCATTTGGTATTACGCATGCAGTTACAAAAATCCAAACATATATATACAACCCAAATACAGTCATAACATCATGTGTGTAGGGATCACAATCGCACAAGACACAAGTCGATGAGCATTGAATGGAAGTAACTTTCAAATAAAATAGGTTAATAGGCTTTTTAACGCCGAAACTTAAAATCTTATAGTTTGTTTTAAATATACACCTTTTCGTTCAAAGATTATTGATACACAGAGTTTAAAATGAAATTAGGAAGGAGTTAAATAAGAAAAAGATTACAAAAGGAACTATATATATATATTAACGAGTATTGTTCCTAGCTAGTATCTGAAACCAGGACATCCGGTATTTACAATGCTTAGGTTTTATCATTGTGAAGCTTTAGTCGTAGAAATGATATCACAGTTAGGGCTTGGTTCTGCTATAGTAGTAAACTGCCCGATGGTGATCACTTATCAACACATAATCCAGTGATGATTGATGACAATGATGTTAGATTTCGAGCACGACATTATCTCCCGCTTATTGCCAGAGAACATCAACGCAGAATATTGTATAGCGCTGTAAGCATTTGACGTAATGCATTACATGCAGAGAAAGGTGCAGACGCAGTGTCAGGGAAACGGGACATACACACAAACAGAACCGAAAACTAACAATTTGTTATATACAAATAAAGTTCCTTTGGAAATCAAACGTGAAACCAGTGACGAAGCAGTCAGATAATCTAACTACTAGACTACGTTAAATCCGAATCCAATTGAATCCCGTGAACAATTATACACAATGACAGAATTACTAGAAACTCTTGCTCGTTAGCCTCTCTCGGTTATAAAAAATGTTCCCCTTTCGGATATGGCGACAGTAATAATTTAAAAACATAAAACACACGCACACACCAGAGCTTTTAGTTGAGACGTGGTGAGGCGCTTGTAACTCATTATTTTTTAACAACACGATTATTCATCATCTAAAGAGAAGGTTCTTTTCTATTTGTAACAAACAAGAATACAGCTGAAGATCACGGATTCCAGCGGCCCATAGGACCCAAATCCTCGATGAGGAATCACAGTGCGTTGCCACCCTTGAGGACTAACATGGAATACCTCGTCACCAGCATAAAAGTCTTCGAGTCCCTGCACTCTCCAGAGGAAACACTTTTCATATAATATTCGGAGTGACAAACGAGCGCACATTTCTCCTGATGGTAAATAATGGCTGTGGCCCATTCCTTGAATGCCTTTGAACTTCAAATGGGATCTCCGGATCCCTACACACACCATGCGAAACACAGCAGCATTATGCTGCTATTTTACGCTCATATTCAGTGAGGGCGAGGTCCTTCCCCATCGAGTCGACCCATTCATACCGCAGCCAGAACAAAATTGCAGTGCAGTTGTACCAAGAGTTTCTTAGATCGCATCCGTGGTTATAAAATTGTTCCACCAAAAAGTTTTTAATCTTTGACAAGAAAATTAAGAAGCCAAGCACAGCGACAACATCACGAACGTTTTATTGCAGCTTATCTCTACGGAAGCTTGTAGCTCTCCCATTTTAAACTTTCGGATGACAAATTGTTAACCGATATCAGCGTCTAAATCGAAAATGAAAAATACCCGTGACTTTTAAAACTTGCGATAACACGCCACCGTCGCTGTTGTCTCGACATTATTTATTTTATATCGGACAGTTTCATTTTGTAGTCGGACCGTCGTTTAACGATGGACAGTTGTGTTTTGTAATACTTTGGTATTTTAAGTATCATTGAAAAGTTATATGGTGATAATGATAATATGATCGTAAGAGCTTTTGTAAGACTAAATGAATAATGCATATTTTGATTTGATTGTATTTTTTATGGCTGATGGCCAATGCTAGAGCGAGGGCTTTTACAGCTTCACCGGGTTGAAAGGGCCCTGAGCGGAAAGCTTTATTTTAACCAGCACAAGGGCTCCCGAGGGCCTCAGCTCGGTCAGTTGCTTCCATCGGATTAAAATTAGATTGGGTAATTTCACAATAGTTATATGTTAATATTGATGAAGCTGAAAATAATCAGAGTAGAATTCAAAAAGTATTAAAACAATATTCGCAGTATTCTTGAAGGAGAGTTGAGAGGAGAGGAGAGAAGAAGAAGAGTTATTATTATATATTCACGATGATATGAGCGATGGTCGATAATGTATTCGATGAGAGCTTTAACATTTTAAAATGACTTCTTTACAAGTATTTGTAGAAGTCAAGTTGAAAAACGAACATAAAGTTAGCAGTTAAGGTTCTAAAAACATTTATATCAATTCTCAACATCGTGTTAAGTGGAGTTTGTAACTCATAAGAACTTTCAGGAAGGGTCAGGTTTGATGACTTTTACTTCTTTTGCATATTCTCTTAAATGTAAGATATTTTCTGATACATTTTTAAAGTTCCATTGTACACGATACAATATGACTTGAAACCCTGTTGCCAAGCTGAAACAAATGTTTCTTTCTTAACAAGAAACTTATAGAAATGACAGTCTTTTTAACTATTAATTACACAGCATTGTTGTGGCTTTGAAACGTCTGAGCTTAGTGAAGACTAAATGCAGTTTCAGTTACAAAGTTCAATACAAAATACAATCATATCACTCATCATTAATATTGAAATTTCGACTACATTGATTAATATATAATTTCCGCAGTTAACATGTACCTTATTGACCAGTATACATCAAACACATTTTCCACTGTCATGGACTGTTATTGCCAAACCACATTGCAAGAATAAATATATAATTTAAGTAAGACCTTTAGGGGCATAAAATCAAAACTAAAAAATCTTGTAGTGTTATTCAACATAAGCTCATTTAATTAAGCTCCCTATTTATTTTCTAGTTACATCAAACAATGGTTAATTGGTCATAGTTATTGATAACCGTCAACGGGAGATATGCAAGAAGAAGTTGATGAAGTTCGTGACATTGTTTGCGACGTCGCACACAATTTTAAATAAATGTGAACAAAAGTAGAGATCCTCATAAAAATATTGGCCGCTTCCCAGGCTGACTACGTATTCCCTGCTATACGGTGCCGAGTTGGACACACGAGGATGAGAAATGTCGGTGTACTATTGTCGTTCTTCCCATCCGCCAAACCGTCTTCCGAATTCTGGTTGACGGCGGAGTAATAGACCGAATCTACCACAGGGAGCTGGGATTGCAATTTTGAAGATAGGTGAGACAATGATCGTGGCTGAAGCGGAGAAGGAGAGAAAATCCCTAAGGATTTTGTTGGTTTTTCTCGTCACATACACTCACCACGTGAAATACAGCAGCGTTATTCTGCTATATTACGCTAAAGCATTTAATGTTATATGTCCTGGCTGCCTATGTACATTACCCTTTCCAAGCAGTTCAAGTTCCCTTTACGTGTAATACTTATGTGGTTTAATACATGTCAGATGCAGTGTCAAATTCAGATAGCAGGCCAATCAAAATATACCTACATATGAAAACTAATATTTCCAATGGAACCGGATTTCGGGCAATCGAATCTGGAGGCAAATAGGGGAGCTCCGCGGTCGTCAATGTAAACAATATTGAGGTTGAAACAGAACTCGAGCGTACTGCTTTAATTTGCAAACTGATCCAGTTAAAGTTCCACAATTTGTAATGGCCGGACTCGTTTTGCTAATTATTACATGGGAACTATGTTTTGTATTGCAACTTTCCGGCATATTAATGAAATGGAACTAAGAACTATTTTTGTTTTTATTCCATTGAGAGTACCAAACAAACACACAATTCGCCTGATAGTAAGTGATTCCTGCGGCCCATGACATCTACATTCATCATTGCCAAGGAATCATAATGCAGATGCGTTGTAACCCTTGAGGACTAATACGGAACGCCACGTCACCAATAATAAAGGTCCCCGGATCTCACACTCACCAGACCAGTAACATTATGGTGCCATTTTACGCTAGTAATTCTTGAGGGTGTGGTCCTTTCCCGGTCGAGCTGATCCTTTCGTTCTGCAGCTAAAACTAAACTGCAGTGCAGCTCTACCACTAACAAAACTGGTTCGCTTTTAGTAGAAACTAGACGTTTATGTAAATATGGACTTTTTGAGATCAGAATGTAGAAGGAAAAGGGAGACCTACCAACAACCTAGGGGTTAGACTAGCCAGTCTTTTAGTAAGTTGCGCCTTACAAGGCGACTAAAAGGAACGGGTGATCAGTGCGATCCAGGTAAGCGAACCCGGGGAGGAAGGCAATTTGAAGTAGTCCTGGGTTGATAGGGGTGGTTTGGCCTTCCCAATCGATATGGTTAGGCCCAGTGCAGAGGGGCGCCGGTCCGTGGGAGATTTCAGATGCGCTGAGTGTTATCGTCGAGGGGTATTAGTGGTTAACAGCCCCACATAACCCTGTCTTCCTCAAGGAGGCAGAGTATCTTTTGAAAAGAGTTCCCCCCGCTACCATCAAAAAAAATGGTGTCAGGGAGGAGAGTGAAAAATGCGATGCAAGGAGATGGCGGGGACACCAGTTTCAGAGTACAAAATCAGAGGACAATTCGGTTATAGGATCTCAGATACTGGGTGTGAAATTTCTTTTACCAGACGACATCAACTACTCGGGACCTCCCATGTATACAAACAACACAAATCTATATTGTGAAATCAACCAAAATAAAAACCGTAACGTAGCGCAAACTGTATATATCGCTGATAACGTTCGACATTTGCTATTCATTTGAAACGTCAACAGTCCCGTTATTAAACTGAATCGATGTTCTACGAATATAGGAAACATAAAAAATTACTCCACCCCGAAACGGCGCGCTCCATTCGGCAGCACTCGATAGATTTCAACACAAACACGTATCGACACGAAAATTGAAATTCCCCGTACTTCGCGAGTATACTCGAATTTGCACTTTTACCGTTACACCGGACACTAGCGCGTTCGACGGTGTTGGCAGGCAGTCCGCCCTAAGGCTAGTGTTGTTTACATGCGTTTCCAATTATTGATGGTTCTATGCGCTTGTAACCGGATATGCATTATTATTGCGAACCCCGGGGCGTGGTGTGCTTGGCTGTTTTGACGACCTATAACGCACTTGCTTGTATATATGGGCACGCATCGACGCCTACGAAACTGGATGCGAGGGGTTTTCGATCAAGCAATTGCTTTTCAGTGTTGTTATTCAAAATAAGATATCACTAAACCTAAGAGATGGACGTGCGATGGAATTTCTGAAATAATCTACTTATTAACTAATAAAGTACTGTGAGGGATTTCAAACTTTTCATTCTCGTCCACTCCATTTTTAAATTAATCCATTTTATTATTTTAACATGGCGCGAATATTTCTCATTTAAAATCCATCCAAATATTTATATATTTGGTTTGATTTTAAATTATTATTTAATATTACAATAATGAAAATTTCAATAAACTGACAGAACTAATGACCGAATAAGAACTTATTACAATTAAACTCATAAACTCATAAACTATGACGGAACGTGATTGAAGACCATAAAAAAAAGACAAGTAGTAATGACTAAATAGCTCCGGCGGGTAAAGCTTCCCCATTAACATTAAAAGCGATTGTAAATAATTTTTATATTACAAAAGAGTTGGTTGGAAGTAGCATTGCGTTAAGAATCCCACAGTTTTACGACCAATTTTATAATTTCTTTACGCGTCATAAAAAGCGGGCTAACACGCAGGATATGCCCACTAGTGGAAATCCTTCGTCATAAAAAGAATGTAAATGCAATGCGTTCAGAAATGGAAGGTACTTTTTTTCAAGTGCCGACAATCAATGGAGTTACTAGACTTGTTTCAATTATTTGCACCAAAGCTGAACGTAGTTCTCTTTCAACTATGGTCACTTTGAGCCAGACTGCAGTTTGCTTCTAGCCGCACCATTTATGTGTCCGCTTGACCAGAGCAGGACCTCACTCTCACAGAATACAATTTTTTTTTATAGAATAGGTGGCAAACGAGCAGGCAGTCCACTCGATGGTAAGTGACCGCCCATGAACATCAGCAACACCCGAGGATTTTAAAATGCGCTACTGGCCTGGAACTAATACGACTTAGGGATGTCATGTCAGTTCGGAAATAACGCTGGCGACAACTGATTCCTCTGACCACAGTGTTATCATACATGGAATTACCATTCAACATTGGCAGAGCTATCCGTAGCTAAGTTTTACCAGAATGAATGGGTAAGCTCAACCGGGGAGAGAACATCAGCACAGAATACCAGAGTATAGATATAAAAGCTGTGTTTCGTATGATAAGTGATACGGACAGATCCTACTCAACTACAGGTTACTCAATGAGGCGTTGTAAATTTTACGATAAATACTGATTGTGCTCGGCGGTGAAGGAAAAAAATCGTGGGAAACCAGCGTGTCTAATAAATAACAAGAAATATTACAAAGACACGCGAAGCCCGCCAAGTCGATTGTGTGGGTTGGAACCTAGACAGTTGTGGAGCACAGTTCGCCTTGGCTACAGCTAAACAGACCTTAGCCCAGCAGTAGGATTTATATACGAACTTGTCTTATTTGGTATTTTAGCAGTTAATGAATATTTATATTATCGTATATTCTATTTAAATTATATGTATATTCAACTAACATCGAGCACCAAACTACATTATATTTTTAAATTCTGCTGAAATTATAATATTGGTGGATATTAATAATATTGCATCGCCTATTTTAGAATTGTTGCGTATATTTATTTTAATATCGGTGCATTTGACAGCCCATCAAACAAACCATTCAAGTTAATATTTTAATCCGCACTGCGTAGCGTTGAATCAAACCGGTTCATTTGTTTTGCTTTATGTTAATATAAATTAAGCTCTAAATATTAATGCAGGTTTTGAAATAATTTAAGCCGTCGTTAAAGTTTATTTGATAATAATAATGATTTATTTCGCGCATGTGTTTAATAAATATATAACATAAATAACAAGGAATAATGATGTCCTCCGGGTTTCAACCACTTATTGTCAGATGACATTAGCTGCAAGAAGTATGTCATAGTGCCGTAAGCATTTGCGCAAGCACTGAGGCACTCGCTTGTCGTTACCTTCTATAGTCTGATCTTATTGTTGTCACATGTAATGCATCACAAGATTGGACGAAGGTCTAGATTTGTTTATATAATATTAAGAGTGAGAAACGAGCACACAGTTCACCTGGTGGTATGTAAAAACTGCGGCCTGATTTCTAAATTCACCCTCAACAAGTTACACATGTGTTGTCGCCTGTCACCTGAGGACTGCGATAGTTATTAAGAATAGTTTGTGTTGCAACTACAAGCTAACTGCAACGTAGCACTACCACTATGTTGCAAAGAACATCGGGATAATAATATTCGAAGTCTAAAGTACACTTTGTCATTAGGCAATTCTCTTTGCTTCTGTTTATGTCGCTCTTGTTTGAAGACTTGAAGAGTACTTGCTTCAAGTTTATGAAAGTGGACGTCGTAACTTTTGTCAGGAATCTGTGCATTTCTGCATCGCAGTTTTATGAACAGCATTAAAGTTTTAGATCAATTTTATGGGATGGGTTATTTAAGGACTTTTATATGACAGTATGCTTAAAGAGCAATATTTAGCTTTTATTCTACATAAATATATTACGACCATTCTATTAAGATGTAGTTTTAAGACCAGTCTGTCTGATTGTTGAACTGCAATCTATGGGGAGGGCAGTTCTGCAGTAAAAACTAGTTATAATGTATAATGAATAAGACGAAATACTACTTGACCAAGCACGGTTGCCTTGCAGTGTTTTAACAGTGGAAGAAAAATGGCGTAGCTAGTTTGTAGCTACAACGTGAATGGGTCGGCTCGTTCGGGAATAATAACACCCTTCATAGAACACTATTGTAAAATAGCATCATATGCTACGTATTTCATATAGGTAACGAGACATACCATCTCAGAACAGAAATGGATAAAAACACGTACGAAAAATCATCAACTTCCTCACCTTTTTTTTATCTGAAATCAGTGAAATATAGCGCTAGATATAATTAAGTGGGCTAAGTAATTAACTTAAGCGTATTTAGTATAAGTACCTTCGGAATAAGTTTATTCGTAACTAATCTGTTCCCAGCATTTCCATGACGCATAACTCGCACATAAACGGCCGGCGTTTTAAACTGATA
The DNA here is from genome assembly GCA_029286865.1 of Teinopalpus imperialis. Lineage (NCBI taxonomy): Eukaryota > Metazoa > Arthropoda > Insecta > Lepidoptera > Papilionidae > Teinopalpus > Teinopalpus imperialis. The sequence continues at coordinate 2,199,285 of JAGSMU010000033.1, forward strand.
TCGTTTATGTTATGACGTGCAACGTTGGAAAGAAATTAGTTCTAGCTCGCAAGATAGGAAATAATCTGTCATGGACGCCATGCTGCGGATATTGGCGCGATGCAACTGATGGCTTAATGTAAAAAGCTTTTCACTTTACACCCGGCTATGAGCAAGTGAGTAGACTTAAATTGATGGAAAGCAGTCCGTACTTTCACGTATACAGCAAATAGTTAGCACTTAAAAAGGTCGACTGATAATTTTACTAGTACTACGTACAGGAAAAGGATAGATGCAGGAAGAAGAGATCAGCACGATCTGGGAGCATTCAAAGCTCAAGAGAAAACCAGCTTTAAAACACGGCTTAGCGTAAGAAACTATATTATAATTAACAATGAGAGCTGCAGTTAGATTTAAACTGCAGGATTGATGAGACGGCTCGCTCGGAGAAGGACCTCGCCCTTCAAAGAATACCAGCCGAGAAATTAGCAGGATAAGCATCTGGGTTTCGTTGATTGAAGGATCAGAGAACTTGTTACTGGTATCAGCTATTTTAGTCCTCAAAAGCGATACTGCGTTTGCAACTTGTATGGATTCTACTGGTATAATTTAACATATGGTGTTCTGTATGTTCATTTGTTACATCATTAATAATTAAATAATGCAACAATAACTTGTTGTTATTGCGATTATTATTTCTGGTTGATTTCGACAACAGCAAAAATACGAAGCCAAGGTTTTCGTTGAGTCCTTATACTTCGTAGAGTATCCTTTGCATACTTGCCGTATCTAGAAAGTTGGACTCGCAGTCAAACGGTCGTGTGATCTAATTTTATCATCACCATCATCAGCACAGCCTAACCATAGTCATCTGCCGAACATCCTCCCAATAGGTTGCCACAAAGCACGATACTGAGCTACTTGCATCTAACGACTTCTATCTATCGAACTTAATCAACGTGTTTTTTTTATTACATTAAGGTTAACAAACTCACACACAGTTCACTTGATGGCAGGTGATGCCTGCGACCCATGACATCTACATTCATCCTTGACAAGGAATCATAATGCAGATGCGTTGACACTCAGGAGGACTGAGATGGGATGCCTTATCACCAGTAATAAGGGTCTCCGGCTCTCCACACTCACCAGACGCAACACAGCAGAGTTATGATGCTATTTTACGCTGGTATTCTACGAAGGCGATGTCCTACTCCGGTCGAGCTGACCCATTCATTCTGCAGCTAGAAACAAACTGCATTGTAGCTCTACCGAATAAAATAAATATTTTTGGCCTTATACATACAAAAATGACTACGGTACGGTTTCCACTCCACTTAATGTAAATCTAAAAACAAAAAGAAGGGCCTAGACCGATATGTTTTGCAGCTTATCATGGAAGTTTTAACCTGATGTTAATGGACGCTATATCTCGGTTTGCATGGATGAGGGTGACTATACTCATAGACACCATTGATGTCTAACGATGAGTCAAGTAGGTTGTCACTGCTTAGGTCTCTGATCGAATGTCTCTTTATCAGTACGTTCGATCATAGACCTAAGAATGGGTGTACCAAGGATACCAGCAGAACGCTGCTGTCTCGTGTGGTTAGGTCTGGGACCTAATAACGGGTAAAGATCCATTCACTTCAGTCCCCAAGAATGACGAGGCATATGCATCTTGAACCTTTGTTGAGGATGGATGAAGTTGTCATGGACCGCAGTCATCGCTTACCATTCGCTGAACGGTGGGTGGTGAAATGTGTAACCCCATTACCTAAAAAAAGTTTCCCATAAAGTAAAGCAACTGTTTTGTGTAATGTGAGAAATAATAACATGGTTTCAAATCAAAAACCTAAGTAACAATACTACATTTAAAAGTTCAAAACACGACATCTAAATAAATCAACGAAACTTACCTACGTCCTCTTGCCCTTTAGAGATGTGTTGCAATAGCGAAATGCAATTGTATATTCTGAATTGACCTGTATCGTCTGCTGTTACAGCCCAACATGACTGCAGGAAGGCTGAGTAAACGCGGTAACTGGTTTTGTAAGAGTTGGCCCACTACCGGAATACGCTCTGGTAGTACGTATACAGCTGTTGTGTTCTATATGGTTATAGAAGTAAAGTTGTACTGTTGTCTGTAGAAACAAAATTGTACAATATAAATGACAGTATTTAGTTTAATATATAATTTACGTAAAATGTTGTTGAAGGTTATTATTTGTTGGAGTATCTACCATCATTCTTAGTACTTATTTTCGCAAGAGACTCGGCCAAAAACAACAAGAGCCATAATGAATATGCGATGTTAATGAAGAAGTAGTAGGTATCTAAAGCACTTCAGCTCGCCATCCCCACTGTCTTCGTATAAAGATGGTCCTTACATAAGGTCTAATAACTATTATATGGATAGTGGACGAAACATTATTTACGAAAATAAAAAAAAGGCATATTCAAACGAATCAAACGTAGATATATTTACTAAAAGCTAAAATGAGCTTGAATTACCGAAAAAACGATTTTATCAAATTAATATATACATATACATGTATATATATTATATATATATAAGCTATACTTACGCTATTTACGCTTCCGTTACCGAAAAGTCGGATTTATCAAACGAACCTAATGTAGATATATTTTTTTATGCTTTATTGTTAAATATTTGGATTTATAAAAGAAATAATGTAGACATACTAAAAGCTATATTAAGATTTCGTATCCAAAATTCAGATCTATTATCCACCTTTAGCATATTGATAGGAATTGACAAAACAAATGTGCCCAATCAATTTAGTATAGCTTTTGAAAAGTTAATATACCTTGGCTAAACAATTTTTTTTATTATTAGATGAGTTTAACAAAATTATTTTAGTAAAATATATTCAGCATTATGTGTTTCTAATGACAATTTAAATATATGTAATATAATAAAGTAAATCTCCGACATTTTTTATCGATATGACAGTTATAAATTGTTGTTTTCTTTAATAATTTTTATGTATTAATGAGTAACATACTGGTAGTTTAATGTTTGAGAACACTATTTATTAAAGTTTACTATAATCTTACTTTCTAGTGCAGTATCATTAATGGAAACATAAAAGTTTTAGAATAAAATGCTATTATTTTAAAGTTCAAAATGCAGTAATGTTCGAACCAAGTCCCGATGGAACCACTTCAAGCCCCACATCATAGTGTGTGTACTGGTGTAGCCACCGACGTGTGCTAATAAAAACCGGTATTGCATCTCTTTAGAGTTCACGACTAAGGCAGGATACCCGCTTATTAAGTCGTGAACGATATCAACATGAACTTTGTAACGAAAGTTCATGTGATGTTTTTGTTTTCTCCATTTTTAAATTTATTTTTAAACGTCAATTATGAGTGTATAATTATTATTTGTATACTAGTGGAGTTTTTAAAAACATTACAATAATTTTAACAGAGTTATAAGTGTTAGATATATATTAAAGACTATAAATAGTAATTGCTGTCTTTTATGAGGATGGATTTACATGTCATGGTCCACGATTGTGACTTGCTAGCTGAACATATTACCTATTACCATTAATATTACAAAAGGCCTTGTATAAATTTGTTGGAAGAACATTAGAAAGGTGCTGTATATAATGAAGTAATTTTATTAAGACCTTTTCATGACGCAAACTGTACGATTTGCCAACTCTTAGACGTCAGAGATCCGTGATAATCCAAGTGTTCTTTTTCCTGATTCCGACAGGTCCACGCAATCATGACCACAAGTAATGATAATTTATGATATACAAGTATATGTTCGTTCAGGTTCTGCATATATATATATATATATATATATATATATATATATATATATATATATATATATATATAATATATATATATATATGCAGAACATTTATATATATATAAGCTATACTTACGCTATTTACGCTTCCGTTACCGAAAAGTCGGATTTATCAAACGAACCTAATGTAGATATATTTTTTTATGCTTTATTGTTAAATATTTGGATTTATAAAAGAAATAATGTAGACATACTAAAAGCTATATTAAGATTTCGTATCCAAAATTCAGATCTATTATCCACCTTTAGCATATTGATAGGAATTGACAAAACAAATGTGCCCAAGCAATTCAGGAGAGCTTTTGAAAAGTTAATATACCTTGGCTAAACAATTTTGAAAAGTTAATATACCTTGGCTAAACAATTTTGAAAAGTTAATATACCTTGGCTAAACAATTTTGAAAAGTTAATATACCTTGGCTAAACAATTTTTTTTATTATTAGATGAGTTTAACAAAATTATTTTAGTAAAATATATTCAGCATTATGTGTTTCTAATGACAATTTAAATATATGTAATATAATAAAGTAAATCTCCGACATTTTTTATCGATATGACAGTTATAAATTGTTGTTTTCTTTAATATTTTTAATGGATTAATGAGTAACATACTGGTAGTTTAATGTTTGAGAACACTATTTATTAAAGTTTACTATAATCTTACTTTCTAGTGCAGTATCATTAATGGAAACATAAAAGTTTTAGAATAAAATGCTATTATTTTAAAGTTCAAAATGCAGTAATGTTCGAACCAAGTCCCGATGGAACCACTTCAAGCCCCACATCATAGTGTGTGTACTGGTGTAGCCACCGACGTGTGCTAATAAAAACCGGTATTGCATCTCTTTAGAGTTCACGACTAAGGCAGGATACCCGCTTATTAAGCCGTGAACGATATCAACATGAACTTTGTAACGAAAGTTCATGTGATGTTTTTGTTTTCTCCATTTTTAAATTTATTTTTAAACGTTAATTATGAGTGTATAATTATTATTTGTATACTGGTTGAGTTTTTAAAAACATTACAATAATTTTAACAGAGTTATAAGTGTTAGATATATATTAAAGACTATAAATTGTAATTGCTGTCTTTTATGAGGATGGATTTACATGTCATGGTCCACGATTGTGACTTGCTAGCTGAACATATTACCTATTACCATTAATATTACAAAAGGCCTTGTATAAATTTGTTGGAAGAACATTAGAAAGGTGCTGTATATAATGAAGTAATTTTATTAAGACCTTTTCATGACGCAAACTGTACGATTTGCCAACTCTTAGACGTCAGAGATCCGTGATAATCCAAGTGTTCTTTTTCCTGATTCCGACAGGTCCACGCAATCATGACCACAAGTAATGATAATTTATGATATACAAGTATATGTTCGTTCAGGTTCTGCATATATATATATATATATATATATATATATATATATATATATGCAGAACATTTATATATATATATTATATATATATATATAATATATATATATAAATTATAAATATATATTTTAATTTAAAACGATGCTAGCAATGCCATTAACATTACTAATCACTCCAACTATGCTTAAAATGCTTGAGCTAGGATGGTTCACGATAAAAGTGCAATGGTGTATCGAACCTACGACTTTAAATTTCGCAAAACGTACCCGGAACCGTTAGGCCATTGACGCTTCTGTTAAAGCGATAATAACTAAAAAACTGTAAGTACTGCTTGTTCTGTGTAAGTATTGCTCTATGAATTGTCGACTTATTAAAAATGTAATCTTTATATTTTGGTTGTGTTGCATAGGAGAAATAAACAACTCAATTTGCCCGAACGTTATTACATGCTCTGCATAAGGCGTCATGCTAATGCAAATATATTCAATGACATTAACATCGTGGTAATGTACATCGAAATAGTCACAAGTATATTCTTGCCGCTGTAAATCTAATTTCAGAATACAAATAGGCATTCAATGTTGTATTAAGTTATATATAATTAATTTGAATTTAATTGTGTTGTATTTCAGTCGTTGTAAGTTACAGTTGTTGTATATTTCAGTTGTTGTATGTTTCAGTTGCTGTATGTTTCAGTTGTTGTATGTTTCAGTTGCTGTATGTTTCAGTTGCTGTATATTTCATTTGAAAAATGTTTCAGTTGTTGTATATTTCAGTTGTTGTATGTTTCAGTTGCTGTATGTTTCAGTTGCTGTATATTTCATTTGAAAAATGTTTCAGTTGTTGTATGTTTCAGTTGCTGTATGTTTCAGTTGCTGTATATTTCATTTGAAAAATGTTTCAGTTGTTGTATGTTTCAGTTGTTGTATATTTCAGTTGTTGTATGTTTCAGTTGTTGTATGTTTCAGTTGTTGTATGTTTCAGTTGCTGTATGTTTCAGTTGCTGTATATTTCATTTGAAAAATGTTTCAGTTGTTGTATTTCAGTTGTTGTATGTTTCAGTTGCTGTATGTTTCAGTTGCTGTATATTTCATTTGAAAAATGTTTCAGTTGTTGTATGTTTCAGTTGTTGTATGTTTCAGTTGTTGTATGTTTCAGTTGCTGTATGTTTCAGTTGTATGTTTCAGTTGCTGTATATTTCATTTGAAAAATGTTTCAGTTGTTGTATGTTTCAGTTGTTGTATATTTCAGTTGTTGTATGTTTCAGTTGTTGTATATTTCAGTTGTTGTATGTTTCAGTTGTTGTATGTTTCAGTTGTTGTATATTTCAGTTGTTGTATATTTCAGTTGTTGTATGTTTCAGTTGTTGTATATTTCAGTTGTTGTATGTTTCAATGGCAGATCACTGTTAACATATAGTTATTATAACGCAAGTTTTATATATTGTGCAAATATCCTGTAGATATCATCATCACCATCTCAGCCTATCGACAGTCCACTGCTAAGCATTGGCCTCCAACATATTTATCACATCACATTGCGAGTAACAAACTCACACACAGTTCACCTGACGACAAGTGATTCCTGCGGCCCACGACATCTACATTCATCCTTGACAAGGAATCATAATGCAGATGCGTTGTCACCCATGAGGACTGAGATGGAATACCTCATCATTAGTAATAAGATTCTACGGATCACTACCCTGATCAAACTAGTACCGGATCCATACACTCACAAACAAAACACAGCTGCTATTTCTTGCTGGTATTTTGTGAGTGCGTGGTACTTTCCCGATCCAGCTGACCCATCAATTCTGCAGCTAGAAACAAACAGTTAACTGGCCTCTGACCTCCCCCGAAGATTGCACCAAACCACCTGCATGGGCTTCCTGTAAACTGCGACTGGATATCCAAGGATATCAATCTAGAAACTTTCGATCCCATCGGTTATCGGTGCCACGAGCTACATCGCCAGCCCATTCCCACTTCAGCTTATTAATCCTTTGAGCTATATCAGTCACCACTAATGCGAACGTCTGCGTTGTGTATTCGATCGCGCTGAGGAACAGCGAACATGGCTTATAGCTCGTTGTGTAGTCGGTTATCAATTTGGATATGTTTTTTAATATCATAGCTACTAAATATACAACAGTAAAAAAATGAACCAACAGTCACTATAGTAGGTTTGGAAAGGTAAAGTACCTTTTTTTATTTGAAATTAGGTGTTCACACCAGCATATAGTTCACCTTATGACTGTATTCCGTGACGTCATCACCAAAGATTCAAGATGCGTTCTTATTCTAGAAAACTGAGATGTAATGCCTCGATACCTCTGGGTCTCCACTTCCCAGCACTGAGTATACGAAACAGCCATATCATGCTGCTATTTCATTAAAATACAGTATTATATGAAGCCGTGGTCCATGGTCGAACTGATTGTCATGATTCAACACTGATTCTTACAATGATTAGCGGGGTTATTGAAATTAAAGAATAACTTTTTCATAGAGAAGATGGCAGGACGTTACCATGATCTTAGGATCCTGTGGTTAATAAAATTAAATCGCATATCTCAAGATATATCAGCTCCTATTGCGTAGGTCACACAAGATATAAAGCTGACAGTTTGTGTTAACTATGATATACGAACTACGAAAACCTAAAAAAAATAAATATATGAGACACGGCTGGATTGGCGGTGTTCACATGTCTTCTTAAAAATTATATTTCATTAATTCCTAAACATACAAGTTTCCTCAAAACGTTGTCCTTCACCGCACGTGGTGAGTCGGCACTTAAAATTGCAATGAACATATTGATTGGGACCATGGTGCATCAGTTTCTTACCGTGAAATAAAAGCGAAGACTTACCCACTGAGCTACCACGGCTCTAAAATCCGTTTAGTTAGTTATATTCAATAAATAATAATATCGAATAGTTTCAAATCCATACTTTGTGCAACTTACGCGCACATTAAATAGGCTGGCTTACGAGGCAAATATTACAGTCGATTTTATGTACAGGCATGACTCACCGATGGTATTGGATTGTGACTTTCACCGAGCCCTACAACGATAATCGATTGTTTGTCGTTGCTCTACCGCCGGTTTGGAATAGACTGGTTGGTTTTTTTTTGTGAATATACGTTTAAAAATAATGTATAAATAGCAATATTGTTTTTTTTAATGAATTGACGAAGTACACAATGGTAAGTGATTCATGCGGCCTAAGACACCATATTCTTCCTCGATAAGGAATGAAAAAAATGTGATGCCTCACACACTCGTCGACAGATAAGGGGTTTTTTATAATGAAATTGGATGTTGAGAAAACATGAGAGAGGAATCATAATGCAGACACTTGAAGTCTTGATTGTTTCATTACCTAGAATTATGGACACACGGGGGCTGTACTTTGGGTGGTTGGGTGCTTCCGGAGCCGAGCCGACCCGTTCATGCTATATACTAACTGCAGTTACTCTACCAATGTTGTGCAACTTAATTGAATTGCTAGTTTATATTGAACATATGTCAACACATAACGAACATTAAAATTATTTAAACACTGCAACAACTAAATAAGTTGTAATGCCTCCTCTCCACTCGTATGTGATATATCAGGTTGTATACATACCCATATATTTCCTCTCCCATATTCATTATAAAATCTATATCTGGAGTTTCTAACCAGTGCCTGAATCTACACTCCCACCTGGTGTGACCTCCCACAAGTGAAACTATCCTCAGTTTGTGACGAGGTCTCTATGCCCCACAGTGGGATTGGTTATATATAGGACCTGACTTAAGGTTTTTTACGACATATGTAATTAAATTTACCATCCATAACCCTTCAAAAACTAGCCAATGTAAACGGAAGGCAACCGGGTCATCAGTAGAGATGAGTCACCGATAACGCTGCGTACGCGCCGATGAATAACTACTGGCTGCGTTTCTAAGCGGCGTGAGTCACAGTTCTGTTGTTACGAGCCTTTTTTATTGTGCGATCTCTCGTTACGGTCCAGCTCGGATTACGTTTGGCTAACACCAAAACATGCGTACGCGAGAATTACCGTTTGTATTAACGATTGTATCGTTTATCGTTCTTTATTGTCGTTTGTTACTGATGTTTGTACTTTTAGGTACGAAGCGTCATTAGTTTATGGTACGGTCTACGAAACTTGTGGTTATAATTTCGAATCCACCATTCGACTACGATGAATCAAGTAGCACAAGCATTATCGGCTCAGTTCGAGTGGTTTGCTGGGATGTTATTTATGTAAACAGCGCTAAAACAATAATACGTTGACTGAACAGTAAGGATGGAACTCTGTCGTTTACCATCTTATATGAACCTCATAAACAAGTATAGTTCACTTTATAGTAAGTGATTGAGTTAGTGAAGAGAGTCTGTGGTAGATATCTACATCCATTACTTTGGGGACTGACAATAAATGCCTTATGACCTGTAATTCATCGATGTCTTCGTCCTGGGTTAAATGTCCTCGGTGACGGTACCAATGGAATTCTTACTTATAGAGCTGATTCACCATGTCCCCAATGGTGAAGGAAAACATAGTGAGGAAACTTGCTTGTCTAAGGAATAAAAAAATAATAAAATGTAGTTTTTAGAGATGTTAAGTTGGCATTCCAACAGCCACTTTAGAGAAGAGTCGTATAGCCAGCGGTGGCGTTTATAAATATACGTTGTTACTATACTTAATTTTACTAACATGTAATTTAGTGCCTGGATCTCTACACTTACCATAGAAATCATGGCAAGCGAGTGATATATCACGACGGTATTCTGTAAGAAAGGGTTCCTTCTCCGGTCGAGCTGAGCCACACATGCCGCGGCAAGAGACTACTTACAGTGTGGCTCTACGATTGTTATGCAACATAAGTCAACTGTTAGTTACCGATTCTGGGCGTACTGTATGTTCCCGGGCGATAGAAATATTATTAGTACCACAAATTGTTAGTTTTCAGTTCTGTGTGCATTGTCAACTGGCTGCTACGTAGCTGGTCGTGGGTTCCCAGCCGAGGAAAAATATTTGTGTAACACAAGTTGTTGGTTTGTATGTTATGTCCCAGGTCTTTGTCACTGCGTCTGAACCTTCCACAGATCTCATTGCACATGTGTGTTTTCATGTTTGTGTGTTTGCCAAATGTATATATATAATCGACCAGGACTACCGTATATCCTAAGCCGCGTCTGAATCTTTCTCTGAACTTTCACACGCATCACATTGGAGTTGCTAAAGCGAGAAGGAATGAATGAATGTTTACTGTACTATAATATATCCTGTTCAGTTGATAGTCTGGTACTGACCAGAACTGCCGTTGTCGAAACTGATAGGGAGAACAGCGCTGATGTCGTGGACCAAATGTACAGCTATACTATTATATACTATTCCCTTCATGTAAAAGCTGTAAAAAGCTTGAAACGTATATATAAAAAAAAGTATCATCAAATTTCAATATCACAAAAAGCAATTCAATATCGCATATATGCACGAGATATTTCATTTAGATAAAAATTTACTTTGCTCGCCTACCCAGGTAGCGTGTAGGGTTCCTTTGAAAGTTTCTTTGTTGCTCTAACTTAATATTTACTTAGGTAATTGAGTTACGTATTTAATTAGGATAGGATTTAGAATGACTTGGCAAATTGTAATAATACAGTATACGAGTTTTAGAGAGTTTATTTCGACGGAATGGTTATATGGGATGGTTGAGGCTTGGGTTGGCTCAGATAGGAATGATATAAAAATAATAGTTAAATAAGTATTTACAATAAACCATAAGAAATTGACATATATGTACCTGCACAAAAAGGCTCTGTTTAAAGGAAAGTTATACAAGGAAGTAGTATCTGCACCGACATGATAACACAGACAGACATAGTTTTACTATTTTTTTTTTTTTGTATATATACTTTTTCTAACTACACGATGTGTCTGCTATCATTTGTACTAATCGATAGAAACTTCAGTTTGGCGGTGTTATGCTGTGCTATATCTTTTATTCCCCTCAAAAAGGTCACATCTCGATGGACTACAGTCATATTGTCATTACGCCCTTGTGTTCAAAAATAATGGAATCCATTGTAAACCGACAGCTCATGAGGTACATAGAGGAACATGAGCTGATTATCGACCGCCAGTACGGCTTCCGTCGGGGTCTCTCAGCTGGTCACCTTCTGGTCTACTTAACTCTACATTTGACTCGGCAGTCGAGAACAAGGACGGGGTCTTGGCGGTTATTCTGGACTTAGCGATGGCCGTCGGGTTTGGCACAAAGCGCTTCTCTCAAAGCTTCCTTCCTATGAGCCTTCCAACAAATTATGTTTGTGAGTTACCAGTTTTCTCCCGAACTGTAGCTTCACGATTGTAGTGGATGGTGCACGCTCCTATTCCAAATCAGTAAATGCTGGTTCCCAAGGCTGTGTGCTATCTCTTACCTTGTTGCTTCTGCACATCAATGACATGTTGCAAATTAATTTCATTACTATTCGGATGACAGCACAGGGGATGCCTCTATATTTCTTGGGAAAACGTCAATGAGTGGCGGAACAAACTTGGTCAAAGTTTTTTTAAGCAGTCTCAGATTGAGGTCGACAAAATCTAGTCCAATTTAATCTTACAAAGACACAAATTTACACATTTATCGCTACAAAGAATCCCTTTGTTGCGTCTCCTAATTTTGAAAACACTCGACTTGCTATTACAGCTAGTATCGGAATCCTTGACGTTGACATATCGAGAGATGTTCAGTTCAGTTCAGTCACCACAGGTCACTTCGAGGGTAAGGCCAAATTGGCCTCTAAAAAACTGGGCGTGTTTAACAAAGCAAGACAATATTTCATGACGGCCCACTGTGTGCAACTTTACAAAACGCGAGTTCGGCCTCACATAGAATACTGTTTTCATCCCTGGGGTGCCCCCCCCCCACTATCAGCTATTTAACCGCAATCAACAAAGAGCAGCTCGAATCGTTGACGATCACTTACTTTCCGATCAGCTTGATTAACTGACATTGGGAAGGGATGTTGCATCTCTATGGATTATTTACCAAATTTATTTTAGGGAGTGTTCTGAGGAGAGGATATTTCTAAGCCAGTACGACTTAGGGACTTTCAAGAAAAGAGCCTGCACCTTTCTTAAAGCATCTGCTACTCCTCGCGGATCTCCATGGGCGGCGGTAATCACTTACCATCAGGTGAAGAGCTTGCTCGTTTGTCATCTATTTTATAAAAGCAAGAGACAACGACTTGACATATATATTTGTTGCTATTCGGTTTAGTTACGTAAGTTTCCATAAAGTATTACGTGAACTTTGTTTATTCTATGGTAATAAAATGGCTAGTTTTACCTTATACGAGTAATTATCTTATTTCATTTGTGCGTTAATTATTTTTCCGGTTCCGGTGTCTACAGGTGTAACAGTTGAGATTGTGATCGTAATATATTTCATAAATTGAGTTTAAAATAGTGAAATCAAAGTGAAACTGCTAAAAAAATCAAACAATAACAAGAAGTGTATTGTGAACAAATAAACTTGGTTAAATACAGTTCGAATGGTCGGTTAATGATTCGAACAATACGTTGAAAATTGAGGTTATAGCAGCTTGTACGGCAATCTATAAAGACATACTGATGATTTACTGTCATTTGTCAATCAAAGTTGCGTTCAGAAATCATAGAACCAGTCATATCACGTTCCATATTACGTAATAGTGCCAATATCAACATGAAACAACAATTGTAAATATGATTTGAAAGATAAATTGAAGTAGAAATGGACAAACGAACAGAAGACAATCAATAGATTTCGATAGTATTTCGAGGAACGTGAAATAACAGCATAACGCTGCTGTCAAATTTGTTCAGTCTCAGTCCTCAAGGATGTCAAGGCAGGTTTATCTTGAATCTTTGTTGAGGATGGATGTAGATGTCACGAGCTACAGTCATAGATCACCATCAGGTGAACTGTGTGCTCGTTTGTCACCCCTAAAATTATAAAAAGATAATTACTATATACAAGAAAATCAAGATCTGAAAAACAGGGAAACTATTGAACAACAAAGATTGTAAAAATCAAGAGAGAGTAACAGAGAGTGAAAATAACAGCCTATATATAAACCCCACTACTCCTCTCAACATCATCTGTTGAAGCATAGTTCAGCGCATCTTCACAGCCGGTTTGCGGATTTCACACGTCTTCGAAATATTTCTTTTTACTTATTTCTTAGAATTGCTTTTTTCCTAACGATGTGTACATTTACCGTCTAGCCCATGGTAAGAGAGTACTTAAAATTGTAATCATCAATTTCATTCTTTCCGGCACACAGGATCGAACTCGATTTGCTCGTGTACCGTAAATTTAAAGCGAGCGCTTCGTCACCAGAACTGCATGATTACTAAAAAAAATAAACATTGGCATAGGCGAGATGGAAATAAGTATAGCGTACAGAATTAGGCAGCAAATTAAATTAAACCTAAAACATTCTTTACGTTTTATGCAACGAAAATATGTATAACCGATAAAAATTTCAATGCCCCAAGTTTAAAAAAAAGCACATACTCGTTTGCTTGTATAATATATACCATGGAGATGCTGGGAAAAAATCCGCTTACACTTTTGAGTGACACTAAAACATTTGCATATAACCTAAAAATGCGGAAAAATTGTATAAATTTTAATACAATGAAAATAAATATTAAAGTTACTAAGGTATTTATGAATAAGGAACCTTAAACTGGGAACCGTCATTGCGTCACCGTGCATGCGTGTCGACTTACCAACCGGAGATTCCCTGGATAAGCGCAAAATAAACTTCTCTAGAAGGTTCCGGGCTGGAATGAGAAAACTTATGATTGCCGAAACATACGGTTATTCGCCTTGCCTACGATATTTCGGTGTTAACGTCGCACGATTTCCTATTCAGGAACTTTATGATGCGAGAAGGTAGTGTTCCTAATACTAGAGCAAAACTGCCAGTAGCCTTTCTTAGATGTAATGCACGTTAATATTTTACTAAAAGTAACGATGATATTTTAGTACAGGAATGTATTTTATAATATAGGTGACAAACAGCAGGCAGCTAACGTGATGGTAAGTGGTCATCGCATGAACATCCATAATAACAGATCATATATATATAAGTATTTCGGACTTATATAGACAGAGATTGGGTAGACAGGTCTTTTAGTTTTTAAAAATCATCCAACTACAACTGGAATTCGAACATCCAAACGCTTGACAGTAGAAGCCAAATTACTATCAGACCTTTCGGATTAACTGAGGACCCTCCGACATGATCTAATGTGCGTTGACCCTTAGGTCACGGACCGGGTCTCAACTCGGACGCGTTGTATACATCTGTAACATTTTATAAAAAGATTTATAGAGTTATAAGAAGCTGATACATGAAGCACATGCAAGTAATCATAAGTGTCCATTGATATCATTGTTGATAACTAGACCGTTATATCGGGTTTAGAAAAATACATAATACATAATCTTTATCATTTATTTATTGTTAATATAAATGCTCTTAAATAAATTACAATTCATTCTTATGAGCTAAATTTAGCCAAAACCGAGTTGACTTTCTAAAGAATAAAATATTAACAATTTTACTGAATTATTCCAGCTGGCACCTAAATAGGCGCAGCCTGGGCTAAACTTCCAGCAACCTTCCAGGCGTACATGTATAACGATTAATTGAATGATTTTATTTTAGGTATAAAACCATATAAAACTAATTAAAACATAACATTTTTCGATTTATTTTTCTTATAAATTTGTGTCGTGCGTGAGCGAGTGTTTGAATGCATGTGTATGTGTGCGTCTGTGTGGAATGCCTCGTCAATAAGGCCTTCAGGGTTTCTTCGGTTCTCTACACTCGCGAAACGTAGCAGCTTTATTTTCTATTTCACTATAGTATTCTATGAGGGCGGGGTCCCTCCCGTTGGAGCCTAAATTAAAATACTCCTCCGTAACAGTGCGAAGTTTATCATGGTGTGGAGTCCACTGGCAACGTTTATTAAGTATAGTTATTTAAATATAGTTATTCTCTTTAGTATAGATGCGTTTAATTCAATATTCGGTTAGCAAACTTTAACATAAGTGCCAATTTAGCACCGTACAAACAGGCAGTCGCGTCTGCGTTATCGTTCGCAATACAGGGCACCGACAGGCTGAATAATAAAAAGTTCGGTCGCGCGATGGTTATAAAAAAGTCAGAGGCGTCACTTAATATATTCAGTAGCGAGCTGCTCGACTGCTACGTTTCTTATGCAAATCACGTGGATATTTACGAGCGAGGGTCTGGTCAAAGAGTTAAGTGTGAATTGAATAGAGTCGACAAACATTGTGTCTCAATGTTTGGCTACAGTGTGCAAGCCGGTGGACTTAACGATGCTTTTTGCTTTGCTGTGAGTTTTAACCTTTTTAGTTTACGCTCGTATATCTACGATTTAGTTAGTTTGTACGTTTTTTTTATTTTATACTAGGCGTACTGTATGTGCACCTGATGATAGGACGACATTTCATCTATCTTCAATAAAAACTATTTAGGAACTTTAATACCCGGTCCCTGTAAGAAGTATTGCTACTCTTACAAATCCCTCTTCATACTATTCCTTACTAATCAGTTTCATCCAGATATATTCATATCCTTTCTTCACGCGTCCTTCACATAGGAAATTAAACGGCCGCCAAAAGATCCCATTAATTAATTTGCATTCTTTTATTCAGTTTTTCAAATGACCTTCGTTATTTTTAAAAAAAGCTGTTGAAAACTTTATCACGATCGAGGTTGAGATCTCGCTGCCAGTTACTGGGCTTCGGATTGCTACGCTCATCAAGCGAATTACAGCATCATTATGCTATTATGCCACAAGGGTGCGGCCTTTCGCCTTTCAAACAAAACAATTCATTATGAAGCCAGAAACTATATGCTTTGGTTTGAGTTTTTTTTGTTTACATTATCTGATCTCTACATTTAGAGTACGTAGATATAGTTTTAGTGAGAAATTTAGAAAAGTAACTCAGGATTTATCATTGACTTTACAAGTAATACCACCCAGTTAACTACTGGGTGGTATTTCTTGTTCGTTGTCTTAGTTTTGGTATTTTTCAGACTATTGTCCTATTTTTCTTTCCATTGCATCTTTCTGTTCAACGTAGTCAACAAAAACTTACAAGTTTCTTTCTATTAGTTTCTAAAGTCTAGACTTGAGATCCTATTGCCTTCATACATCTTCTCTAAGTAGAGGGTACCGGACCATAATCTGTCATGTGACTCCACTGCGGATTGGCGGACTTCGTATGCCCTAAATATCTTTTAATGAGACATACAAGTTTCCTCAAGATGCTTTAATTGACTGGCAGTTTTAAATCAGCGTTTAAAATTATTTATTTAATTAACAATTAACAATAATATCGATGTCTACATCGGGAATCGAACTCGATTTGCTCGCATATTGTCAAATTAAAAACAAGTGCTTACTCACCGAGCTGCTGCGGCTTGTAAAAATCATTTTTCAATAGTCAATTCTGTCAAAGTCGGATATAAAAGACAGACAATTGTCAAAAACTGTCATTATAAAAATGTTTCGTGTAATAATGTTTTTTGAAGTTATCTTTATGAATTCAAAAAAGTTTAAACGACTGATAAATCTACAAATGTTTTTTTTTTAAATATCTTTTTTGTTTCTTGGTTATTTAACTACAACTAATTTATATGTAGTGTTTGGTATAAATAGTTATAGGGAAAGCCCGCGTTACCCTCTTGTATACTTCCTATAGGTTTAATTAAAAACAAACATAATATTTATACGAGTACGTTGCTTGCTTATCAGTTACGCTACTACACTCGGGTAACTGTGAGGTTAATTTGTGGAATATTTTCTAAATTTTTATTCTTATTATTTATATAACAATGTACACGAGTACATACATACCTATGTCATCATTCATATCATCACCTCATGCCATCATACAATCCTGAGCTACCTGCATCAGACCGTATGAGGAAGCTCATAGTCATTCAGCGGTCTATGGCGAGGGTTATACTCGATTCTCTGCATGATCGAATATCCGCAAAAGAACTAAGGTAACCGACTTAGTTCATTTAACTCAAAAAGAACAGTAAGCTGAGGTCGCTATGGGCCTTAGGAAGAAAGTTCTCGATTGACTGCCTGGTATTGGCCATCGCGGTGTAGGATCAGCCCCCAAGAGATGGATTGATGACCTATGCAAGTCTGCGGGAAGTGGATGGATCCTGGAGCCGACCCATTCATACAATAAGAATCTGTGTTTTTTTTTTTTAATAAAAATAATAAAAATTCGTGTTACACTTTTACAGTATTGTTACCCTTCCAACCCAATGCATCCATATCATCCGATAAATCTCGTTCACTCTCCCCCTAAATCTGTTTCATCGGACAATCCCTTTTTGTCGTGACCCATTAAAAGAAATAAACAACCCCAAACCTGATTCCATTCTAAATAACGACACCATTAGAATAAACCACTATACGTTCACAGATTAAAAAAAAACACAACAATGGACGCATCTGAGCATTAATTTATTCGTAGTTTTAACAATAGTGTTGGGAACATGTCGATATTAAGTTTTCACAATATTATTTTTATAATTAATTGAAGAGTCACAATATTATAAAAAGTCAATGATAAGGACGGAATATTCTCGTATTATGTTTGAGATTTACAAATTATGTAACTTAATAATATTAAAAGCTATTTTAAAACTAATTTACAATATTTAATTAATTATTTATAATGAATTTACCTTACTACATTTAAGGTTATTACGATGATCAATTGTTTGATCTCAAACTTTAGTTCCCAAAGTGGTTCAGGTGGGGGTTCACAATTCGTAAGCGGGGATCCACGAAAATTTATTTGCTTTCGATAGTGAAGACCTAAAACGTTGGCTTGATTTCACCCATCAATGTAGGCAGATAATATTTTAAGAAGCTCAGCGACTGTTACTTGTAAAACTTGCATATTCCATATTCAGTACAACGTGTACAACGTTTTTGTCAAGTTTTGGGAATATGGTAGAAATGTAGCTGCAGGGGGTTCACCGGAACCAGCTAAATTTGTGGTCTACGAGAAAAAAAGCCGCTGGGAACATCTGGTTTAGATTCAGGATTGTCACCCTTTAGAACGAAGACTCCTCGCCTGCAATATTAGACTGCTCTGGTAAAACGTACCTGAAATCATTAGGCTATTATCTTTTGATGATTAGTATATACCTTTTTGCTAAATTATTGGATTTATATCGATCTGTTTGAATAATAAAAGTTATGTGACTATTCGTTACTAGTATAACAGAACTTTTTTATTTTTAATTATTTCGTCTGAAAGTTTAAACGACTAACTTAAAATTTCAAATTAAGAACATGCACATCACTAAATAAGTCGTACATATAATTCACGGGCGCCCACGTGGTTCGAATGTCATATATGACCACCCTATTTTTTTGCTGCAGTTGCATTAATGGTGGTATCAATCAAAGAAAACGCTTTAGAGCAAAATGAACTCTATATCAAGTGGATAAGAGATAACGAGGAGTTTGGTAACTGGAAATATAAAGTTACTAAATCGACTACTTGAAAACAAGTTTGTTGGTCCCAGTTTTTTTTTATGTTAAATCGTGATTATTGTTTCTTTTATCGTGTAAGTGATGTGCATACTGGCTATCTTTTTCAAATCTTTCTTAATATTAACCTCGTAGCCTTTAGAAGGTGGTAGTGCTATGCTGCAGCTTAATTCTGGGGAACCCTCACAGAAAACTTGTATGACGCTATCGTTTTTCGTATGCTAATATTTTTTTGGCTGATGGCTTTACAGTTTCATCGGATTGAAACGTGGCCAAGCACTTAGAGCATTCAGCCTAAACTTTTATTGTGGGTAACCAGCACAAGGGAGAGGGAACCTCGGCATGGGCCAGCACATTGTGCCCGAGTGCACAGCACCTTGTGCTCCGTCAGTAACTTATGACGGATCATTCGTATGGTAAGGGCCGTGGACCCAATAAAAGGTAACGTGGCATTCCATCTTAGATCTCAGCTGTACTGTTAATCTAACGAGGCGGCGAAAATGTTCCAAATTAGGATACGTCTGTGTTTAATAGTGTAACGTATTAACATGGAGTTGAATAGCTGGATTTCACTGAGTAGTCAAGTTATAACTGTGTTTCGTATAATGAAAAAAAGATACCGAAGACCAAGTTCGATGATAAATGTGGAAACGCGGTAATCACTTATCACCAGAAAAACTGTGTGTTCGTTAGACAACCTCAATATCTATTATATATGTTTGACCGTTTATCACTTAACTCGTTCGCTAATTACAAATGTAAACATTTTATAGAAACAATATTGTATTAAAACCAGTGTTGAAGTGCGAGCGAACAACGCACGCTATTTTAAGATGGAAACTATTAAAAAAATATATATAGTATCAGCCTATATATATAAATTCTACACCTGGGCATAAAACTCCTCTTTAGAAGGTTGTTGGAGCACAGTCCACCTCGCGCCTCCACTGCGGGTTGGCGGACTTCACATGTGTTTGATAATTTTTTTTATTAACTCCTTACACATGCAGGTTTTCTTACGATGTTTTTCTTCACCGCCGAGCACGTGATGAATCATCTTTTAAAATTGTAACTAACATTCCTTTGGCGCCGAGGTTCGAACTCGTTTTTCTCGCGTACCGTGAATTAAAAGCGAACGTTTAGACGCTGTACTACAACGTAGACACGCGGCCTATTATAGGAGGCCAGTAATTAATTTAATTGGCCAGAGATAACGGAGTACGTACTACCCGAGCACGAGACCGAGTACGTATCCAATGCTAAATTAATTGGAACATTGATAATTAAATCAATACTGGGTTACATTATTCTTATTTGAAGATAGAATAATTGAAGTTGATTTTAAATAGGTGCAGTTGTTATATCAAAGCGACTGGTGCCATAAAAAATTAATTTTTTTATTTGGTAATTCGTCGTTCGTGGTAGAGCCACGTTGAAGCTTGAATGGGTCGGCTCGAAGTGGGAATGACCACGTAGAATACCAGTGTGAAGCAGCAGCATAACGCTGCTGTGTTTCGTATTGTGTGTGTAGGATTTCGGAGACGTTTATTACTAGTGACGAGATATTACATCTCAGTCCTCAAGGGTGACAACGCATCTGCATTATGATTCCTTGTTAAGGATGAATGTAGGTAGTTGTCATGGGCCGCAGGAATCACTTGCCTTCAGGTGAACTGTGTGTGAGTTTGTTACTCTCAAAGTAATAAAAAAGAAACTTCAACTTATAGGTAATTAGGTAAGGTAGCATTCCATTAGTCCTCAGGTGTGATAAAGCACGTGCATCTGGAATCTTTGTTTGGGATATAGATGCCCTGGGGCACAGTCACTTACAATCAGTGAACTATTACTCTTAATATTTATATAAAATTAAGTTACAGCCTTTTTCTCTATTGAGGGTGTTAGAGCGCAGTCAACCAAGCGCGTCCACTGTGGATTGATTTCACATGTCTTAGAAAATATTTCTTCTTTATGTCTGATAGCCACTGTTAGCCCGAGGGATTTTACAGCTTCACCGGGTTGAAAAGTGGCCGGGCAATTCGGGTACTCGGACCATTATTTATGGGTAACCAACGCTAGTGCTAGAGGATCCCGAGTGGGAGCCTCAGCTTGGACTGATACTCTGCACGTGAAAGCAACTGACTCGAGGGTACTCGGCTCGGTCGGTTGCTTCTAACGGAATAACTTATATAAATATGTTTAATTTCTTATACATGCAGTTTTCCCTTGACGTTTTCCTTAACTGCCGAGCACGTGGTGATATGAGTTAAAATTTCAATTAACAATATATACATACATATATATATTTATATATATATATATATATATATATATATTATGTATGTATGTATATATTGTATTGTATGTATTATATATTTATTTATATATGTATATATATATTTATATATACATATCCATATATGTTTTAAATCCAAAACTTAACTAAACAATATGATAAGCTAAACATCGGAATTTTACAAATACACCAACATCGCTTAAGACCCACAATCAGTGTCCCGGCGTGTCTGGGCGAGTGCCAGCTAAGTAGTTTGATACGGGTGTAAGCACTGGGAAATAAATTCCGCTAATCCTTCATACTGGCTACGGATCCGATATCCAATTCCTCTCACACCACCGAGATTTCTATCTTAAGTAATAATTCTCTGGTATGAAGTCTTCATTGGAAGCTATCAACAGTATATCATTTCTTACAAAAGAGTAGAGAATAGTTCAATTTGTCACACGTGTGTTTTCAATCGACTTATTCAAATTATTCGGATTTCTCGTGATTGGTACTAATATATCTTTATATTTATGTAATATATCTCCTGCAGTAAATCATCGTGGGAACCAATATGCATGCAAATACGTTTTGAACAATTAGTTTGGTATTATATTTTTATTCTAGTTTTAGTATAATGTTATTTTTTATTAAAATTAAGTCAGTGTTAGAGACATTTTCACACAACTGAACTTTATAAGGTATATATATATATATATATATACTTTGTATCATAGCTTACTTACTTAAACATATGTGCAGCACATTTTTTGTTTTACATTGAGAGTAACAAGCGAGCACGCAGTTCACCTGAATGCAAGTGATTCTTCAATGATCCTTGCCAATATGTTTAATGCAGTTGCGTTGGCCCTTAAGGACTGGGATGGAATGCCACGTCACCAGTAATAAAGGTTTCCATACCCCTGCACTCACCAGACGAAACACTGCTGCTGTTTCGGGGTAGTATTCTGTGAGAGCGTGGCTCTTACCCGGCCGAGCTGACCCATTCCTTCTGCAGCTGGAAACAAACCGTAGTTCATCATCATCACCCTCACGGTCTACAACTAGTCCACTAGTCCAAAGACTGCCACAGAACACGGTGCCGAATCACTTGCATCCATAGGATTCCGGTAGACTTGCTTAGCTCGTCACTCCATCTAGTAAAGGATCGCCCCATCCAACGAAGTTCAATTCAATACTAGGTTATCATTCATCGATTTTTATTCCCCATGAGTTATCGATTCTTTTGTTATTGAAGTTATTTAGCCGGATCATTGGCACTGCAGTTTACGTCCTTTGTACTACTTAGTATTTACCTTAGTGCTACAGCGGATATCCACGTTTCGAATTCAATCATGCGGAGAAAAGTCGGACATAACTCCATAGCTCGGTGCGGTGAGTATATAAATTAACTTAACTCACTTAGTTTTACCGTTACACGATTTGGCATATTGCATAGTATTTGATATTCCGAAAGATTTTGTATACTAAATATTTACTACTATTTTATATTATTATTAGAATCCATGGCGTATTACATATTCAATATTGCACAGATCGGTAGAAAAAAAAACATAAATGAGCCTATATTTATAAATTTTACTGCTGGTTATAAGACTACCATCCCTCTCATGCGGCTCCGCGGCTGCGGATAGGCGGAAACGTCGTGAGTAAACATTGAAAACATGTGAACTCAGCACATGTTTTCAATGTTTGTTTCCTTCACTACTAGTCACGTGCTAGAGCAGCACATAAAATTGCAATTAACAATGTCACTGCTATCGACACTGGGGATCGAATACGATCCGCGTGCCGCGAAAAAAAAGCAAGCGTTTAGAGACAGAGTTACTATGGCTCTTTTACACTAACTAATGTATTTTTATTCAGGCGAAACAAGTGGGTATGCCCCCTTACCGCCTCCGCCGGTAAGCACGGCTTAAAACTGATGGCGTCCATTTAAATGCGATAAATTAGACCTTACAAATGATCGCGGCCATTAACAATAGAATAATAGATTATTGGCAGGGCTGCAATTATTTAGATTGATTTTGTATGCTGTACACAAAGCCGTGAGGGTGGATAAATGTTGGCTCCTTGGAGATATTAACCCAGCTACCTTACTACCCGCTAGCGCGGAAATTATAAAATGAAATCGTTTTGAAGTCATGTCTTTCGCGATGCGGTCTTCTTTAGTACGCATTTTTTACAGTGGCAGAGCTATACTGTAGATTGTTTCTAGCTGCAGAATGAATGGGTCAGCACGGCCGGGGTAGGACCACGCCCTCACAAAATACCCCCGTAAAATAGCACCATAATGCTACTGTGTTTCCTTTGGTGAGTGCAGGGATTCGGAGACCTTTATTACTGGTGACGAGGTATTCCATCTCAGTTCTCAAGGGTGAGAGCACATCTGCATTATGATAACTTGTCAAGGATGAATGAAGACGTCATGGGCCGCAGGAATCACTTGCCATCGGGTGAACTGTGTGCGAGTTTGTTGCTCTCAATGTAATTTAGAAAAAGCCAGTGCTTGTCTACACGCTGACGTTAAATGGTGATGTAGACGTCGATTCTCGAGCGCACTAGCTCAGCAAACGCCTCTCACAAATGTATATCTCTTGGAAACACTTTATAAACGGACGGAAAGACTCAAGATGGCACGAAAATTACAGCAACCCTTCAGCAGCCTCTGTGAGCGCAGAAATCCTGACACTCGCTTACTAGTCCATACATTACAGTCACACTCTGCCCTGAGAGTGACAACATATAATTCTCAACTATGTATCAAATCGTCAATTTTGATACTTAGTTGGATGAGAATTGATCTGTATCATGGGTTGCAGGCATCGCTCACCATCCAGTGGACTGTGTGCCCAATTGTCACCATTAGTTTGATATGAATGTGGTATCGAGGTGAAACAATTAAAATATATTAAGTTTGTTATAGCAAGCTTAGTAAAGGTATAAATCTCAGAGCAAAGAATGCTACCGTCACTATCACATTCCATTATTATATGGTAGAATTAAATGGCCCATACCACTGACGCTAATCCAAACCTTCCTATCTCGTTTTTAATTCTCGTTCTTTTTTCCATTTTCTTATAGCTATACAGTTTATATGAAAGTTCACACAGGACCAGTACTTGGAGACGTCATAATAAAATACAAAACTTAGCACCATGTTTGTGCTAACTACAAACTAATATGTATCTGTTTAATATCACATTTTTTTTTAAATTGGGAGTGACAGCACACACAGTTCACTTTATTAGTAAATGACTCATGCGGCCACAGCAGCCGCATTCGTCCTCGATAAGGAATCTTAATGAAGATGTGTTTGCATTTATGACATCCTTGAGGACTCAGGTCCATCTCAGGATTTCCAATGGGTCTCCGGATCTCTATATTCACCAAGTGAAACCCAGAATTTGTGCTACTATTTTACGCTGGTGTTGTGCTAGGGTTTGCTCCTTACCCGGAGCTGACCCAATCATCCTGCGGCTAGTATCAGACAGCACTGTGGCTCCACCAGCGAAAGTTAATTAAAGAAAAGAAATAATAACATTTATTAACAGCTGTATGAGCTTTTAAAAAAAGTTATAAGCAATAATAATCCATTTACCGAAGGTCGCTAACGAATGTTATTTTTTTCTGCAACTTTCAGTTCAAAAATGCATTGCGTGACACAAACAGCTGCTACTTATCTCATCAAAGAAAGTAGAAACGTTTAATTATTCCATATAAACGCTGCATTCGCTATAATTTGTCCTAGCATTTTTGCAAGGCCCTCAACCAGGCGGTAAACACAATATTATAAATTATAAAGCGTTTCATTTCACGTCAGGACCGCTTCAGGCAGATGCGTAGTGAACGAATGAGTGAACGCTAAAATCAAATGAACGACGATGATAAAAAATTTAACGAATATATGGAAGGGTTTTTTTCATTTTATTTAATCTACGAAGCCCGTAGAAAAATGTGTAATGAACAAATTATATAGATTTATTTGTGATTTGATATCTTTTCGGATAAGCTATGTGAAAAAGGAACAAGAAACATGCTAATAATCCAATGTACAAAATATAATTTTATTCCAGTCTTAGTTTCAATGTCAGTATTTATTGTTAGGTGCTGTGCTTACCAGTAATTTATTTAATTAATATTATACCAGTATGTATATACTGTCACTAAAATTAAATGCAGAGTAAATCAATCATAAATTGTAGAGCTTTTTATTTCATGACACGTTTTTTTTTATGAAGGCCGTAGAAAAATGTGTAAAGAACAATTAAATGACAAGGATTTGTTCACGTCAACTCTCACTATAAATAGTAAGTTATTAAATTACATCATATTCAATTTTTTAAAATTTAATTTTATTATATGGTGCGGTCTTTCGTTTAGTTTTGAATCGCTATACAATTGTTTAATCTCTATATTGTATAAGGTTGTTGTTGACATTTAGTTTCATTCCCACTTAATTTGAATTTGATTGTGTCGTCATTTGATTTAATTTTAAAATCTTATGTAATTATTTTATAATGATTCATTTTATTTTATTACGATATTATTTAATTGATTTCATTTTGAAAATTTAATTCTGTTTTTTGTATTTATTTTGAATCAGTTATTGTTTAGTTTTATCCATTAATAATTTTTTGTAACACGATAACCGAAATGATGTGTTCATCTTTAATTGATGCATGCATTAGATTTGCCTTCATGTATTTATGGATAAAGATTGTTTTCATGTGTGCACTGTAGATGACCAAAACTAAAAAAAAAGACCTTCGCCACAAAGTTTTATTGAAAAAAAAATAGATTCGAAAAGTTATTTTAGCATATTCAGCCTAGTTGTTCACTGTAGGTGCTCTACATTCTAATAAAGCGGTACCTATATCAAAATACTCGGCAAACCTCTGGATGGTCAGGTGTACAGATCTTCATAATGAATTATTGAAGAGTTCATATAACAATATTCTCTGTTTCTGTTTAATCTCACTTAGTATTTTAAGCAAAACAATTTGTAAGAAATTCCATATGAATCTATCCGCTGTGCGTCGGTAGATTAGCATCAGTTTTTATTTAGTAAAAGAAAAAATATATTAAAAATATTTCAAATTGCTTTCACTGCTAAACATAGATCTTCTCATAGATGGCTGTTACCATCCCGAGCCACTTGCATTGACCATAGACTTGCCACACTCGTCCGTCGTTACTCCTCAGGACTGAGAGCCTTCTCTTTTAGATTTGCCTTATCACCCGTATTTGACCTGACCTCTACACTCATCTCATGAAACACAGCAGCATTAGCTGCTATTTCACATTGGTATTCTGGGAGCGTCCCCGGTCGAGCTGACCCATTCATTCTACAGCTACAACAAACTGCAGTGTAGCTCTACCACGGTTAAATATACATTAATGTTCTGAATAATAGTTAATAGTAATAATATACAAAAAAAATATATAATATAAACATTTTAGTCGTATTACTCTTCAATATTTTAGAAAATTTTATTTTATTACTAAGTCGATCTTGAAATATGTTGAATAGTTTTTTTTACAATAATAATTGTTTAAGGTTCAATAACAAAGTAGCATTCTATATATATGAATCCCACTGCTGGGTATAGACCTCTAGACAAGGTGTTAGAACATAGTCCACCACGCAGCTCTACTAGGGATTGGCGGACTTTATCTATTCGATTTTTTGTTATTATTTCTTAAATATGGCGGTTTCCTTACTATGTTTTACTTGAGCATATGGTAAGTAAGCACTTAAAATTTTAATAAATCAATTAACAATCCCATTCGGGGCGGCGACGGGGATTGCTCGTCAGAACTCGAAATGAAATTTTTCCGTTTAATTTACGCCTGTGACTTGGACCACAAGCAAAGAGCGGCCTGTGTAGAGGACGCACGTCCGACTCGCCCGGGGGCTAATTCAGACCTCGCATGCACCTGTTATAGTAATGAACTGTGGCTATCGCACGACACATATGTAAAACAATACGTGAACTCATGTAGGTAATATTACGTTAACACTTTATTGTCGCACTCTCTCGGAACGTTGAAATAGTCTCAAGCATGCACTGTGGCAAATCCAGAATATGTGATTTAAAAATAAGTTAAGTATATACGTTTACATATGTACAGTACGCACTGTTTGGGTACGTATCTTAAACTTAATAGACAATTGAAAAAAATAAACAGGAAGATGAGTGTAGTATGACAATCACTTAATAAAATAAGAACATTTAAGTACAAAATAAATAAAAATATCTATGCCACATATATATATATATATATATATATAATTTTTGTTTTCTGTTTTCATAGAACATAGGATTGAACTAACCCAGATTTCCTCATAATATTTTGCTTTCGTCGATTTTGCCCGTACAGTGGAATTTAAGTACATAGAACTCGGAAACCACGTCTGTTTTCCTAGCTTATAAGCAAACTAAAGTCGAAGCAGTGAATATCAAAGGATCAGAGATGCAACGCTTCAGGCATTAATATAGGGCTGTTCATACACCCTGCACGGCCACAACGTGACCCAGACTGTGCTCTTATCGTATTAAATAGTACACAGTAATGAATTGATAATAGTTTTTTTTACATCCACATTCATCTTCGATAATAGATCACAATGCGGAACCCTATACTCAACAGATGGAACAGCATTATGCTGCTATTTTACGCTGTTATTTTGTGAGGGCGTGGTCCATCCCCAGTCGAGCCCGTTAATTCCTGCCGCAGCTAGAGATTAACTGCAGCTTGGTTCTACCACTTTGAAACTGTAACGTTAAACTTACCCTGGCAAGTCGATATAGTCGTGCTATCACTGGTTTTAGGTTCAGACTTGCTCTACCACGTGCCTATATGATGGGAATACCTACGTGTGCTAAATAAATTTATATCTGATGCCATGTGTTTTATAAAACTAATACAAATCACTTTTAGGCTATTTGCTTATGACAATAACGATGCACATGATAAAGCCAATTAAAGTTACTGTCTAAAATTATCGTATGTATTTCGTGTGTACTCGACCTAAATGTATCTTGCACTGAACACGACTAAGGGGAGGAGCACAATACACGTTACGTAACCAGTAGACGTCAATTCGATTCCTCCATGTATACTGTACCTGAAATATAAGCCAACGGAACGTGTAAGCCATTTTGGCTAACAATGGGGGCTCCGACGGGAGCATGTTCGGACCTTTGTTCTGTATATTGTTTGCTTACCGTAAATACTAAATAGATCGGCCATCGGCTATGATTTTGTGGCAAGGATATTGTAAACGTAATACTCTATAAACTGCTAGTTATGTTTTACTTTTTATAAAAGTCTATCAGTGTCTAAGCGCTCGCTTTTAATTCATGATACGCGAACAAACCGAGTTCGATGCCCAGTACCATGTGCAGATCAAATACTTTTCATCAGTTACAAGGATCTTCGGATCCCTACACTCATTAGGCGAAACACAGCAGCGTTGTGCTGGTTAATCACGCCGGTTTTTATGGGGACGTGATTTCTGTAAGAGCGGTCCAATTACATCAACATTCACAAACAAGCTGCATCGTGCAACTCCACCACTTATTTCCTGCAAGTAACCAGTTCAAGGTTCAAGTGTTAATATTATTTTACCACATTTGCACTCTCCGAAATATTCCTCTCAGACATGCAAACAGGTGCAATAAATTTGAGCGCTGTATAGATCACGTTGAAATACACTCTATACGTTTTTGAATTACAAAGTGTTTGTGCATTATTTGTTTCCATATTAGTCAGTTCACGGTGGCTGGTCCACGGTGCTACTACCGTAATCGTGCACACGAATCACGCGTTGTATAAGGCATTAAAAGGTGAAAGGCTTATGGGATTTGGTTGCATTTTCGTGATGTTATTTTACAGAGTTAGGTTTTCTTTTCGATCCATACATGAAGGTCTGACTTCAATCCTCCAGCATCAATCAGAGACAGTAAGGAGTACGTAGTTTTGTGTTTTCATTTCATATATGGTTTTGTATGATTTCACAATTTGGATACGAAAATCTTATGGTGAGAAGCTACATCTACATAGTATGGGGCTGGCATTACACAGTGTTACTGAGCCACTATGTTAATTCCTCATAGTGGCACAGCAGTGTGTTGTCGTAACTGAGGCTTTACGCCAAACTATATTCGGAGATGTGGTTGCTGATAATCTTATCGGCTTTTACAACTTCATCGAACACAGGGCTCCGTGATAAGCGAACTGAACGATAACAAAGATAGAATACTCAATTATAGATAATCAGGTATGATGATAAGGCCCGCCTGGTTTTCGCAATCGCGGAGTCACTCACTCGTGGTCGAACCTCAAAAAAACTAGAGATGGTTGTTTTCAATGTTTATATTTTCTGGAATTCCTTGCCCAGAAAGGTAACAGACAATAATTTAAGAGTGTGTTTGGATGGATGGACTAACTTACAGCGGGAGTCAGATTAGTTAATCCACTTTGGAATTCATTGTTAACTAATGTTATTGTATGTATTCATGTTTGTATGCTTATTCGTATGTTTGATTGTTTATTTGTATTTTTATCTAAGTTATTTTTAGAATTTTCTTTATTAATAATTAGTTTATATGGTTTTAATAATAGTTTATAGTGTATAGTAATATTCCCCCACTCTTCGGGTAGTAAAAATATTATTGGCACTTAGTATTTTTATGGCTTATGGACACTGTTAGCCCGAGGGCTTTTACAGTTTCACCGGGTTGAGAGGAGGCCGAGCGCTTAAGGCACACCATCCGAAACCTTTATTAATGGATAACAAGCATAAGGGTTCCCGAGAGGGAGCCTCGGCTTGGACCTGTGCGTGAAAGCGACTGACTCGGGGGTGCCAGAGAGGGCCGAATCTCGGCTCGGTCAGTTGCTTCTGATGTATTTAATTGGCATTTAGTCCTCATGTTGTGAACTTTCAATTATAAAAAGGTAATGCAATAAAGGGTAAATAATTAAGTGAACTTGATTCGATAACTGACTTAGGAGTTATAGAGCCGCGGTGCAACTTGTTGTTAGTTGTAGCATGATGGGTTAGCTTTACTGGAGAATTACACACAGAATATCAGCGTTAAATCAGTATAACTATCCTTTGTTTCGTATGGTAAGAGTCTGTTCCAGACTGATTAAGAGGCATTCCATCTCGAATCTTAGGGGGAAAATGTGTATCTTGAATTTCTTTATTGAAGGTTGATATCAGGGGTGGCAGCCATCACTTACCATCAGATGAACTGTGTGCTCGTTTGTCACCCCTAATTTTAAGTAAAAACCCTGATGCAGTAATTTTGTATTATTTAATAAAATTAGTGATAATACCGCACAGTATATAAAATTTGCGCAATAGCTGACGTTGCTACTTCATTCTTATGTAAATAACATTGTGCAGTGCTGTTCGGTTTATGTATATAGAACTGTTTCGTTATTCAATTTCAATAGAAACGTTACCAACAGAACACGGAGAGCGTACGATACGGGAGATTGTATTCCTTAGATATCCATTGCATTGTTTCATAAATGAAATTGTACTGCAAAACATAGCTTATATATTTATTTATTCTCTTTCTCCTCTACTAGGGCGGACTTAAGGCTCCTGCATTCCTTGTTCTCAACCCTGGGTGAGTAAGACTAAATGTTGGCGTAAAATAATAGTTATTTAATGCAACAATAATATATATATATATTATTTTGAATTGGGAACACTTATATTATTTTATTTTTCGACATCTAACCCAGACGTCAACCCTTTAGATTTCAAATTATGCTCAGTTTTAGAGGACATAGCCTGCTCTAAACGACACGGCGACATTGAGTCTCTTAAAATATCTTGGAGCAAGCAGTGGCGAAATTTCCCTTGTGAACAGTGTGTAAATCCATAGATTCGTGGCAAACAGATTAAAATATACAATAAAAGCCAAAGGTGACCATTTCGAATAGAATATTTTTTTTATTTTTTGCTGAGACTATTAAATATGTAGGTATAAATTTTAATAATATTACATTACTTCATTACAAAAAAAAAGCATTTTCTCATGTAACAGAATTTATGGCTGGTACTACTATACTAGGTATATCATATCAGAGATAACAAACGAGTCACCCACCTGACGATAAGTGATCACCGCCGCAATACTAGGGGTAAGGCTATTGTCTTGAAGGAATTTCTGGACGGCATTCCTGGTTACGTGGAATATCATCTCCGCGGATTCCTACACTTAGTATACGGAACACAGCAACTTATGTTGCTCTCGCTCGCTGGCATTAGGGAAGGCTATTACCCTTCAAGGTCGAGCAGACCCATCCATATTGCATCTAGAAATATTCCTTGCATTGTCACTTTATCTCCGTTATCGACCTCAAAAACAGGACCATTAAGTAAATGTACATCAAAATACTTTAACCTACAAAACCGAGCAACTTTCATCGTTGACCTATATTTACGATAGAAAGCTTTTTCGTCTAAAGCTTAACACTCCATTTACACGGTAAGATTATTAAAAGGCGCTGATTGAACGATCATCGAGCGGTAATCGAATGGAAATTACATCTGTTTCCCGACGCAAATTATTGAGGAAAATAGCATTGGGTGCTGTCGAATGATTTTCCATTAAAATCTCATTAACAATACACCCCATCTTTTCCAGAGACGGTATGCGATGTTACAGTGAGCCCTCGTTGATCTTTACCAACAACTACGCCCTCGAATCATAAGGTTACGGTGTGCAATCACGCTGTAGATAAAAACTGGCTGTTGCATGAATGCATTGACTCGACTGGTGAAGAATGGATCACAGAACACGTGAGTAAAATATCGCATTAAGTGAGGGCAAGGAACTCTATTGCTGATAACGGGGAAAACCATTAAAGAACTCAAGGATAAAAATGTTGATGATGTTTTGATAAGTGATGTTTTGCCCTGTGCATCCTAAATCATCATTTTTGACCTTTAAACTTAGTAACCCTTGAGGACTGAGTTTAAATACCTCGTTGGTAATAATTGGGTTTCGGTATCCCTGAAGTCAACACACGGAACACAGCCATTCACCTACAAACTAGCTACAGGGTGGATCTATCATTGTTAAAGTTGACTTGACGCCACGGATACCGATGTTTGGGTGATCAAAATATTTTAGTAGTGACAGGATGTACGGTCCACAATTTTCCTAAATCATTAAAAAAATTGTTAAATACCATTGGTTATGAATTCGACCACGGTGATATTTTCTGGTTATTACTAGATGATGTCAACTGCACAGTATATTTTTTAGTGATGTAAACATAGAGGCACTCATTCATCGTCCGCTTGCCTATTCTGATGTAATAAGATCGACGGAAAATTCAGATACAGTGTCAGTGACACGGAACACACACACAACACACCCAGACCCGAAAACCAACAATTGGTGATGCACAAATATTGTTCCTTGTTTGGAAATTGAACCCAAGACCTAAACGCAACAAAGTACGCTAAACACCGCGGCCGTCAAGTTAAACAATATAAATAATAAATCGAATATTTTCCATTAAAACGTTAAGTGTAATGGACCGATTACAATATAACGAAGTTAATGAATCAGAAAGAACGCCAAGGTCCGTTTTGGATTTGGAAATGATTTTCGTTGCATTAAGGGCGACATGCAGACCCACTTATAACGAAATAATGATCGATATGCAAAACCCGTAATGGAATCACTCAATCGAACTAATGTACCGATGAATAGAATAGTGATTTATTACACTACGTACAAGAAAAATGACTATAAAATGAAACAATATTTAGACATTTACGATACGACTTCTATACGACGACGTTCGTTTTTTTTACAACAGTATTACGACCTTCAAAAAATTATACTTACCCCATAAACGCATCCATTTTAAGTAAGAATCCACTAAGTAAACTAAGATGGAACCCTCTCGTTATTAGTACAGTATTAAATTGGTTTAAAGTTTGATAAATATTAGCTGGTTCTAACATGCAATGGTAACCCACATTTGCCAAAGGTATAGACCGAGACTTTGAGATGTTTAAATTTTAGTCGATTGTGACACTTTTTGCGGTAGTTCAGGTAGTTTCCGGTTTTGACGACCGTGTTGTTTACCAGATTACGTAGCGGCTACATCCAACAGTCTGTCCAAAAATAATTTGTGTATCACAAATTGTTGGTTTTTCATGGTCTGGGTGTGTTGTATTTATGTCCGTGCCCCTGACATTACACCAGAACCTTCCTTCGATATTATTGCATTACCTCTGAATAGGGGAGGTGACGATGTGTCAGTGCCTCTGTGTTTGCGGCAAATGCACGGCACTATAAGTGACATCGCGCACAGTTGTTTTCACCTGGTTTCACCTGGTTCCAGGAGGGCATCATCTTCATCTCCCTGCAACAGAATGAAACGATTCGAACGGTCAAATACCACTTCGTTACAGAATAGCAGCGTGATATAACAGCACAGTGCTGCTTTGTTTCGTGAAGGGAGTTTAGGATCTGAGGACTCAATAGCAGGTATCCGTATTTGATCTCAGCCCCTGGGTTACAACGCATGAGCATCTTGAACCTTCTATCTGCGACCAATGACGTCTACATCCGTCCTCAAAATTCAAGATCCTTATGTTTCATATACAATCTAGTAGAAGCGTGGCTACACCACATGTAAATTTATATCAACATAACTCATTAAACATACAATTTATTTTTCTTTAGAATCTTTTTTGTAGTGTTGTAATTTTGTTTTAAATATCTGAATATATTTTTTTAAAATCGTTAAGTGTAAATAGCCTTATTGATAAAAACGTAAGCTTTTTGGCAGATTATCGTCTACCGTGGCCCCTTGCTTGATTTAGAGTTATGCTTTCATGGGTAAAGAATTATCCATAAGGCATATTTTTATGCGGTGAAATTAGAAATGTTACTAACAAACTATCCATATCAATCACATGTCAGATAAAGTTTAGTAAATTGGAGTTAAGATTAAGTGTTATTTAAGGCTGGTCTACATGTTAGGCCACGTTGTGTTATATTATGTTAGGAGCCATATAGATCAGTGTCTTGTTCATCGCAATTCCAAGGTGCTCGACAGTGAAGGAAAACATCGTGAGGAAACTTGTATGTTTTATTTTATTATATGTTAGCATGTGGTATGTTTTCTTTACTTTGAAAATAAAGCTCCGTATTTTATGAGAGGATATTTTGATGTTTGTTTCGTGTATCCTTGGCTTTATGTCCTTTGTAAGTTAAGGGTAAGTTATTCATCATTTTCCAATATACTATGTATGGAGTAATTGTAGGTGTTTTCTTTTTTTGACGTTACATTTTTTAAAGAGTTTGCTTTTGCATTTTGATGTAATTTGTTCCCGGTATTCTGTGAGTTCATGGTGTAGCTATAGAAACAAGTTGCAATTTGGCTCCAATAGTCAATAGTTTAGAGTACAGTCAGCATACGATCAATCTTAACGTCGTAGGTTTAACTGTTTGGAATTATGAGGGTTTTTCTGAAATTCATTGAAAAATATATAATTTTCATAGTGAAGAAGTGCAGGTGCAGTTCGACGACCCGCAGCGGAGCAGTGAAGCACACTCCAACGCCCTCTCTTGGGAGGATTATTAGGATTTGCCTACAGTGCGATATTTATAAATATGCTGTCCTTTTATTAGCCAACATTAAAAGGAACACCAAACTCGCTACAGCAAATATACCTCTTACAACGTTTTTAATTTTCAACAGCTTATCTGATACTACACTGTGTTACTTAAATAAGACGAGAAGATCCTATTACAAGGAATTACAGATGGAGACAAAACGAATGGAACCAAACAAAATACACGCTCTACGTGTCCGTTACGAAAGCTCTAAAATTTCGTTGCAAGATTTCCCGTAGACGGGACATAATCTTTTTTTTTTGAGAATTTGTTGATGGTGTAGATATACCTAAAATTCTAAACTCTATTCCGTTGCAAGAATTCTCGTAGACGGGATATAATGTTTTTCTTTTATAGTATTTGTTGAAAGTATCATTTTGTATTTAACATTTATAGTTTTTGTTCACTTTAGCAATTCAATTTAAATTTTTCAACGAATTGCTTTTGCAGGTGTACACAAAATTAAAATCTAAGCAGATTATATTCATTAAATTAATATTTTAATTAAAATTGTAAATAATAATAAGATAAGGTGTTAATAGCGTGTTAAAATTAAATTGGTACAGAGCTTGCTTTAATCAAAATGGATAGTGACCGGGATACAATATGATAGATTAACTGATAATAGGTAAGGTGCAACCACGAAAACAACGGACGTAAACTTTATCGACTCGAGTTTTCTTTAGTTTGTGTTAATATTTCATGTTTAGTAACATATGATCCAATTGTTTTTCTTTTATTATGTTGAAAGTGACAAACGAGCACACCTTATGATTAGTGATTTCAGCGGCCTATAATACCCACGTCAGCCCTCGGAATCATAATGCAGATGCGTTATCCCGATCCCTACACTGTGTGAGTAATCATGTGACCACTTCTGATGGGTATCAGCTTTATGTATGATCGATATGTTTGTTTTAATAATCGTAAACATATATACTTACCATATACTGTAAAAGGTAAAGTATTAGGTTAATCTAATGCAAGGTATGTGAATAATTTATAAATGTTTTGCAAATAGTATATATATATATATTTCAGTTGCCATATTGACCATTTAATAGTATTTGTGTCTACTTGAATAGAGCTTCTTGTGCGAATTAGGAAAACTAAACCAAAAGAATTTACAATAAATTATATAAAACAGTTTTATAATATTAACATGCATGACATTAAAATCACAAATCCTTGTCTGAAATTCAGAGATGATTTCCAACATGTATCGGGGACTACCGGCGTTTCCCTTAATCGCATATAACGAGAGATGAGATTGTGTGGATTATTCTAACGCCAACAGCATACGGTAAAGATAAATGACTTTGCAATATATTTTGAGAAGCAAGTTCACAGTTTATGTATTCCAACCACGTATGTACTCAAACTAACCCTATCTATCTTGCAGGCCATTCATCATACTGAGAGCAACAGCGTAGAATCTGCGAGTTAGTCAAGCAGCCCTGGGGTGTTTTATTACCGCACTATTTACTTTGAGCTCGGAGAAAGGTGGACTCGCTTAATGGTTTATGTAATTTGTATTTCTCTGCAATACACACAAGTCATGTAACTGCGTATATATCTAAATCCCACTGCTGGACATAAGTCTGCTCTCTACAGAGGATGTAAAAGCATAGTCCACCATGGGGCCCACTGCAGATTGACGGACTTCACATGTGGTGGAATTTTTGTTTTATTATTATTATTTCTTGGACGTGTAGGTATCTTTACGATGTTTTCCGTCGAACACGTGGTAAAAAACTTCACTTTTAGTGGTGTTTTATGTACATATATTTAACCTTAAAGTAGGGTAATTTCTTATTCAAAGTTTGATCGTCATAAAAGTATAAAGTTTACTCGTGCAAATTTTGTTGTTGAAGCCTTAGGATAGTGCTACGTGCTGATCTGAGGGCGTTATGCGGTTGTACTCGCTGATTTCTTTGATAAAACTGGTTTGATTTGAGAAGAACCACGTCCTCTTAGAATATCAACGTGAAATAGCAGAATATTGCTACTGTGTTTCGTATGGTGAGTGTAAGGATCCGAGGACTCAATTGCAGGCAACGAGACAATCCATCTCACTCTTCAGGGTGACACCGCATATAGTAAATATCATGAAAGTTTTTAGGCTATGTATAGATGGGTCATAGGTTGTAGTTATAACTTATGATTAGGTGAACTATGTGCTCGTTTTTCACCCTTATAAAAAAGGGACATATACTTAGCATGGATGTTGATGCAAACAAGACGAAATCCATGGATGATGAAAGGTTTTTATAAAAGGGGGTGACTTAATGACGACCTTGTGTATACTCGATAACGAACCATAATGCAAATGCAATGTCACCCTATGGATTAAGATGGAATTACTCGTTACAAGAATAATTGTGTCCTTTTAAGTTAAGATAAAAAATCATCCTGCATACAAAACGTGACGTGTTTTATTGTGTGGTAGAGATACATTTTGGTTAAAATTTAATTAAAACGTGTCTCTAGCTGAATGCTAAAGCTGATGGATGGAGACGACCGGGAATAATAATCATTCGGTGGACCTGCGTTTAGTATAGGAGAATATTTTCGTAAGCACATGGCACTAATTCGTAGACCCCTTCCCTTTTACTATGTACATATAGCATATACAATGAGATCGTAGGAAGTTTCACATGCAGTATGAACTCACAATCCGTGATATATATTAAAGAAAAATATTATGATACACGAATATTTTTTCTTATCGAACTCAGGCCTGTACCGTAGTTGTCTAATTAGAGGCCGTCGTTTAATAAGAAATGTAGCCAACATCTCACCTAACTTAACCCAAAGATTTCTCCGCCTTAATTGTAAGGACCTCAGAAAAAATGCTGATGGCATTAAGGAACATTACTCATTAATAATGAAAAATATTATTAAGGAACAATACTCATTAAACAAATACCTATTCAATATCAAAGCAACAGATAGACCCATCTGAAGAGTATGTCCAAATGCACAAGAAGACAAGACAATCCTCGACTCTATATGATAACCAGTAAGGGTTCCCGCGAGGGAGCCTTGGCTCGGACCGTCACCCAGATTGCGTAAGTAAGCGGAGTCGAGGGTGCCCGAGAGGGCCGGACCACGGCTCGATCAGCCTCGAACCTCTAACGGAATAATCTTAAACGAATAGATGAGTTCGCTTCAATTTATGCTTGCGAAATATCGACCGTGAGCAACGTTGTCTAACCGCCCGAACAAGTTTACATATAAGTCCCGACTGTTCGTACGTATGGCGATGTCGGAGCTATCTCGTAACGATCCCGCAGCGTAACCTTAACATTGGACAAGCCCATTGTTTTAACACAATGCGGTCTTTTGAGTTCGTTTTCATTCATGCGATATGCGAAGGCTCGCTTGGATGGCCGGCCGGTGCGAGCTTTTTTTTTGTGTAATATACAGGATGTTTGTTTTTGTTTTTACTCTGCGGTTTGGTGTTCGATTAGATCTATTTCAATTAAGATACGTACGTTTTAAAGTCAGTCACGGTTACTGCAACGCGGTTCCTTGGTTTGATTCCCGTAGAAAGATTCAGGTAGAATTTTGTCAATATTTTTTTTGCTCTGGGTGTGTTGTATGTGTTTTGTGTCCTAGATATTTATTCTGAACCTTCTTTCAATCTTATGGATTAAAAAGCAATGATATTAATATTTCTAAGATTAAATTTTACATTAACTACTTCAGTTAAGCTTAACTCACGAACGTTCATGTTACTACTCAACTGGCGGATTTAAAGTTACATCGATAAGTTTTGCAAACCGTACCCTAAACCATTGACTATGTGCCAATGGATTAGGGAAGAAGAAGACGTATTTACGTAACTGTGTGTTTACACAAGTACTTATTGCAAGTACAAGTATTATTTTTAGTTATAGTACTTTTTTTATATAATATTCGAGATGACTCCAATTCTCCTCATGGTAAGTAATGACGGTGGCCCATTCCTTCAATGTGTCTGCACTTCAAATGAGGTCTCCGGATCCTTACACTCAACACGCGAAACACAGCAGTATAATGCTGCTATTTTACGCTGATATTCAGTAAAACCGTGTTGCTTACCAGCTTGTTTCTAGCTATAACATAGCGTCACCATCGTTATAATTATTTTAGTTATTTTGTTAAGTATACTTTAGTTAAATACTATATTATGTTTACTTCCTGGTCGAACGAATAGTACTAACTAAACAAATAATCTATATTAGCATTAGAATAGGGCTACACTGGTTTCAGTTCGAATACCTATCTAATAGCAAAGAGAATGAAGACCTTTTTATGTTTATTTATAAAGAAGGGCCTTTGTCGCTATGCCATGGGAACTAGAAAGAGACACACCTATGCAAAAGTATCTTACTTAAAACTAAGTTAGCCAACTTAAGCATTTTCTTGGCCGCGTCCAACATGGGATAGGGCAAGACAACGTTTATGTGATCTACGTCATTGGAGTCACTTCGACCAAAGCATGATATTCTGACGTTCTCGTTGTGGACAAATTCCAGAAAAAACCATTAAATGATGACCTTATTTTAAGTGCGTAGCTCAAGAAAATCGACGGTAGGAACGTAGTGAGGCTGCAAATGATATTCACTAATACATTTCAAATAGAAAACTAATAAATTGTGTTACACAGTCGCAGCCAGGTACAACCACTGGTACTACATCGGATTAAGTGAGAAGACGGCGAGTGTTTGGGAATACTTACGTCGGTCTAAAATACTCTGAGTAAAATACTTACGTCGGTCTAAAATACTCTGTACAAAATACTTATGTCGGTCTAAAATACTCTGCACAATATAATTACGTCGGGTTAAATTACTCTGGACAAAATACTTACGTCGGTCTAAAACACACTGCACAAAATACTTACGTCGGTATAAAATACTCTGAGCAAAATACTTACGTCGGTCTAAAATACTCTGAACAAAATACTTACGTCGGTCTAAAATACTCTGAGCAAAATACTTACGTCGGTCTAAAATACTCTGAACAAAATACTTACGTCGGTCTAAAATACTCTGAGCAAAATACTTACGTCGGTCTAAAATACTCTGAACAAAATACTTACGTCGGTCTAAAATACTCTGAGCAAAATACTTACGTCGGTCTAAAATACTCTGAGCAAAATACTTACGTCGGTCTAAAATACTCTGAACAAAATACTTACGTCGGTCTAAAATACTCTGAGCAAAATACTTACGTCGGTCTAAAATACTCTGAACAAAATACTTACGTCGGTCTAAAATACTCTGAGCAAAATACTTACGTCGGTCTAAAATACTCAGCGTAAAATACTTACCTTACACACACGTAGACACATTCGCGAACACACACACACTTGCTGACGTAGATTAAGTTCCTTAAAAATCAATTTATTTGTAAAAAATATCATTGCCGGAGTCATGTCTAACAATGTACGCATAAATAATGTAAATCTATAATGACTTGAACATTGCATAAAGAAATTATAAAAAGTAGTTTTTAATATTGTAAGCTGTAGATTTCATAAAACAAATAAATAAAAAAAAATATTCTGCTCAGTTGATTTTTGAATATGAATTCCTCTCTAAA
This sequence comes from Teinopalpus imperialis, assembly GCA_029286865.1. Classification (NCBI taxonomy): domain Eukaryota; kingdom Metazoa; phylum Arthropoda; class Insecta; order Lepidoptera; family Papilionidae; genus Teinopalpus; species Teinopalpus imperialis. The sequence continues at coordinate 2,239,705 of JAGSMU010000033.1, forward strand.
AAAAGGGTGTTATAGCATAGTCCACGACGCGGTCCGGCTGCGGATTGGTACACCTCACAAGTCTGAAATGTATTTTTTAAATTTATTTCTTACACACGCAAGTTTCATCTTGACCGCCAGACATTTTCCTTTACTATCGAACACGTGGTAAATCAGCAACTTAAACTGACATTAACATTCCATTTGTGCCGTCACCTGAGTTTGCTAGCGTACCATGAATTGAAAGTTACCATTTGTATTGTAGCCAGAAGCATGCTTCAACGTGACTCCTACATTACATTGCTCATCTAACAAAAGAACCAACTAGGAAATAATTGCCAGCCTTAACAGACGGCTTGCGATAGGAGTCGACCTTAGTAGATGAATTTCGAAGCCCACCAATAAATCTCAAATATCTGAACGTGACTATGTTAGTCAAACCAGCCTTACTTAGTTCCTACTAACTCGATATTTTTTTTCAAAGATAAAGCGTATAGAATTATACTGCGAATTACCAGTTTACCAAGACCTCAGTTCATCAACGGCTTTTGTATTTTCAATCAATTTAGCTAACGTTCGAGATGGGGACGTAGCTTATGTTATATTGGACTCTAGCGAGATCCTTGTACAATGAAATGCATTAAGTGACACATCTATGAGCCTTAGCGCATGAATTCAATTCGAGAAGGCGATTTGAATAGACATTGATTTAGTGCTGTATCAGGTTCGATATAGACTTATATAAACTCCTCTGCTAAAATAGGAGCTCTAATCTGCTTGCAATTTATGGTGTTAGTGCATAGTGTATATACACACACACATATATATATATATATATATATATATATATATATATATATATTTATATATATCTCTTTATATGATCTCAACTAAAACTAAAGTAAAAGCCTCAAAAAAAATATACAAAGTTGATAAAACGACGAATTTCCGTTCGGAGGTGATAGGGGTGACTATTTGCGATAATTCTAACCCACATATGCATTATGCAAAAGTTTTTAGCTTTTATCAAAATAAGTCAAAAATGCAACATTAAAAAATTTATTATAAAAACGTATCAATTTAAATCATTTTTCTTCTGATTTATAAAAACGATTAAACACTGTTTATTTAGTAATTTTACAACAACAGTTATCGGTCCAAATTTAAAAATGCGAGACGAAAAAAACGTTATGAAACCTTAGCTTGCAGATTATTTTAAAAACATATCCGTTTTCTTAGCTCTCCATATACAACAATGCATAACAACTGGGAAATTATTTCAAGGAATCTGAAAATAATTATCACAAAGGAAGCAGGTGGAAATTCGTATTCGAACTAAACTTAAAATTACTGTTTGAATATCTTCCAAATAGGTCTAATGCGTACTTACTACCAACGCAGGAAGCAAACTGGCAGGTTAAGAAAAAAGAAATAAAGTTTTCAAAGAGTTCTTATTTCAAAAAACTTTTACAAATAAGTCTCTTTAGAGAGTGTGTTAGAGCGTAGTCTTCAGACTTTTCAGTCAGAGCTGCGCACGTGGTAAATTGACACTTAAAATTATAAAATCTGTAGGTACAGTTGCATTGTCAGGTATTCAGCACACCCAGAGTCGTATACCACCAATCTGTGGCGAATGGGAATCTATCCCAGGACCAGCTACGCATCAACAGGGTACTGTAACCGCTACACCATGGGGATGTTAATTATATATAGGCTACATGTTATAGATTTCTTTATAAAAATAGGCTTTATTTATTTAATACTTTCACTTTACTACTCCTTCCATCGACATGAATCCAGCAAAACCAGATTGCATTAAATAATGATCAGTGGGGGTGATAATCACTTTATGTCTAGTGCCTTTTTTCTTTAACGTAGGGAAATCCTAATGTTACCCGGCCACCGGGAGGGGGGAGGGCAACTGGGTTATGTCGGAGCGGACCAAAGCTCCACGGTGGTCACCACCAGTGCTGCCGAGTGGTAAGCAGCATTGCCGTAACCTTACATCTAGTGTCTACTCGTATGTTTTTATAACATTATGGGTGAGAAACGGAGTTCACCTGACGGTAAGCGAAGACGGTGACACTCTACATCCTATTCCTATTTAGTATGTTTTTGAAGAATGCTTTGAGTGATATTTAATCTTGACAACATTCCGACTAAGCTTATACTTGTGCCAGGAGATGGTTCACGGCAATAGTTAATGGTGTATTCGAACCCACGTCCTTAAGTTTCGCAGACAAGAGACAGCTTCAATATTCATTTTAGATGTAAATATGCCTAGTACGCATGAAGACAGGTAGAATGCCCCGTTACCTGTAATTTGGTCTCCGAGTCTGTACTACATACGAAACAAAGAACCTTTATCTTACTATGTTACACCTGTAGTCTCCAGACGAGCCGACCGTGTTGCTAGGAACTGGCTACAGCATGCCTGACGGTAAACTGTCAAGGTGAGATAGGGAAGGCAAGTTCGAAAACACGAACTCGTTCTATTAAATTTAATACTTTTCTACATTTTTTTCTATTTTTGAAGATAGCAGTTGTATTAATAAATAAAACCAAAACAAGATCAACTTTACGTGATTAGTTCGACGTTATGTAAGTCAGTATAAATTCTCATTATATTTGAAACAAACAAATGCTAGCAACGCAATCATATATGACTAAAATTTCAAAACCACTCTAACTAAGCTTAAATGCTTGCTAAGAGATGGTTCAAGACAATAGTTGAATGGCGGATTCGTTCCTACGCTCGTAAGTTTCGCAAACCGTACCTTGAACCATTACGCTATTGATGCTTCGATCTTTTCACTGGCAACATTAAAATATGATAATAAACACTCAGACATATATTATTTGTCGTCTAATGTGTCATATATCTTTCTAAAGAAGTCGGATAGCATGCACGAAATACACACTTCTCTCAACGAATAAACTCCATTCTAATATCACCTCAATAACTAGCTCTGTAAGAATCATTCTAAACTTTGCCAACGTTACGGGAGGCTTTGTCGAAAATGGTTTTATGAAAAGAGCCTGCTTTATGGCCACGCTTTGAATACCTAGACAATTTGAGAAAATAAAGTTCAGCTTCAAAATACTTTTGACCTTACCACTTGGTCTTACAGTTCAAAACGGAAGGAGCTTTCCGTATCGTCGCTTGTCTGTCAATGGCTCCATACAAAATAAGCGTGAAACAGTTCTTGACTTTGGTTCACAATAATATTGAAATCAGCTTCGTTATGAACATAAAAGTTATGATGGAGTTGTAAAGCTTTTATATTCAGATATCACTTTAAAAGGGTGGTTTATTAACAGTATAGCTACTTCTACGGTTTATATCTGGCCGCAGTATGTTGAGTCGTCTCCACCGGACCATGCAGAATACCTTGCATGATTGAAAGCTTGTATATTTTTAGAATTGGAGCTGAATTTTGAAGTGTTTTTCTTAGGGCACGATGATTAAAATTCAAGGCAAGGAACTATTTGCGTGCGACGTTTTGGGTAACGTTTATTGAAACGTTTCTGGCGCAAAAGGGACGAAAATAGTTACTTTTCCGGTGAAAGAAAGAGAGAACCATATTATATAGGTGGCTGGTTTAGCTTTGTTTATCTCCTTCCTGTTGTACTATGCACTTAAAAATAGAGGCATTGTGCTATGCATTCGCAAATAAGAGTCGAGGCCACAGAACATGTATATACGCGGCCACCGTTGAAATTGTTTGTTGTACTAATCTAAGATATACAAACGCCTTTATCATCTTGCTTGGAACCGAACCCTCCTCTATCATAATTTCTCTAATATGTCAGGTTGGCAACCAAACTTTTTTACGTTTTTTAAAAATTTATATTCCGGATGTCATTAAATTTTTTGGCATATTGTTTCACAGGGGACGTTTTGTTCTACCGGAATCTGTTTTGTTTTTTGTTCGAGTTAATTTATGTGCATTTCCAGCTGTTTCGATCTCTTTCAAACGCTATGTGCTGAGTTCCGTTTAATACTGATCTCATATCAGATCTTGGATACATTTTTCGAGTCGAAACCGGGTGATTTCTATTAACGAGGTATTAAAAATTATGAACGGTGGGAGAAAGTTGAGAACAACAACAGTTATTTTTTATTAAAAAGTTAACTTTAACAAGTATAAAAAATGAATAGAACTTAGTTATTACAAATAGTTAAGATAAAAATCTATCGGAAACATTGCAGCATCTAAATTGGAAGCGATACAAGTTAAGGGCGTCTACAGACGTGCCGAGTGACGCAGTAGGCTGGTCACGCGTCGCGCACGTACTGGGCATCATATTTCGTCGATTTATGCTCCCCCGGCCGCAGGTCGGCCGGAGATATCTTATTCGAGATCGCAGCATCAGCGGAACGATGTACAGCGGGGACCACTAACTTTTTGGTAGGATATACAAAAAAAGGAAATATTTTTGCTTGTATAAAATATAGTGTTCAGTAATCGCTTTTAATTTATATAACGTTCAGAGTTCGATCCCCTAATGAAATTTTAAGCGCTCTACTTACCCGTGAAGGAAAACGTCACTACGTAACTTCCATACTTTCGACAACAACGTATCTGTAGTTAGATTTCCAATAATCGATGTATTTAAGTGTCATGGGCTGCAGAAAACGTAAAAAAAATATTGTGTTCCCTTATTACATACATTTTTATGTCAACTTAAGCCATGCCTCATGCATTCACAGTCGACTTGGGCTTGATTAACATTGTGACCTTGGTTGACCTTAGTTTTTGAACGGGACTTTTTAAATATTATAATTGCCACTTATAAAATTAATTAATCATATAAAAGATATCACCAACCACCATAGACAGAGTTTCCCTAATGTTTTAAACTGATTTTAAGTACCACGCTTTTACGGAACAACTGCCAAAAACACAATGGCACACACTGGTAGAGCCACACTGCAGTTTGTTTCTAGCTGCAGATTGAATGCGTGGGCTGACCCCCCAGATGCCAGACCAGGCCCTCATAGAATTCCAACAAAACCCTGCCCTGTGTTTCATTTGGGACCCGGATACCTTTAGTAATGGTGACGAGGCATTCAATCTTTCTCCGCAGGATGCATCGCATGTGTGATTCTTTGTTGAGGATGAATGTCGATGTCATCGCATCTGATTCCTTATCATCAATTTCCATCAGTAGAACTGTGTGCTCATTTGTCACCCTCAATACAGTAAAAGAAAAGGTGATCAAATAGAAAGGCGATCCTATTCGCAACGAGACAATCCTCAGAGTAGATAACGCATCGCCATCCTTGATTAAACAATCGAAGATATGGAGGTAAGGACTTGGCCATGCGTTACCATCAGCCGAGGTGTGTCCTTCATCCTTGGTGATCCTTAATGCCATATGAAATAAAAAAATATACAGGAGTTCCAACACCGAAATATTCGTTTGCTGTCGGTACATCCTGTCGAATGTTGACCGCACTTATCTGCCCGTGAGGTATGACCCTTATTACGTAAGTTTTTTTTGCGAACGCCCCGCGCTTAGTAACATTGACTATTACTTAAAAAGGGGAGACGTATCTACAAATGGAGATATTGTGCCGAGAAGTAAACTCTAGGGACTCTTAAGCTAATTTGTTGTTGGGAACATTGCGATGAGATTTGACATTGTGAATAACATATTACATTGTTGAGAATGCTTAAATCATTTTGATTTCATAAGGGCTCTTGAATATCCCTGTTTTATAAGGACTTATTTCTTTACGAAAAACAATTTCCAAGAGAGTTTACATAAAAATATTTTATCTATTTTATTTGTTGTATTTTTTTACTATATTACCTAAAACCCAAACTTAGGATTCCTTATCAGGAATGGGCCTTGATAAGGAATCTCAATAGCAGGGGTGACCCCTGGACTGAGACTGACTGGATGATGAAGGACCTCGTCATAGTAAAGAGATCCTTATACTAAGCATTCGAGACACAGTAGCGTTTTGCTTCTATTTTACGCTGGTACCCTATGATAGCGTGGTCCAGCCCAGGTAGAGCCGACCCATACCGCAGCCAGAAGCAAACTATAGCGTGCCTGTGTCAAATTTGTTGAACTACTTTTTTTTTTTAAATTAATAATTAATATATTAATTAAAAATACTCATAAAACTTATCTGTATCGTGAAAAATATTTTTTATAGCAAAAAGATATAAGTACTTAAAATTAATATTTCCTAAAGACAAACAATAAAAGTTGTACAGAGTGTACTTTTGAACTTTGTAAAATCCACCACCGATTAAAAATGTCACAAATCTACTGAACAAAAAAAATCATAATTTTTTTTTGAAATAAAATAAAACTACATTGCATTGAAGTCGGCGAGAAAAATGTATTAAACGATAATGGTTTAGGGTAAGGTATGCGAAACATAATGTCATCGGTTCAAATCCGTAATTCTAAAAGAGTCGTACGTACAGTGATTGGTAGAATCGAACAGAATGGAAACAAAATTACGTCTCGGATTCAATGAAATTTTTATGTCAAATAAATTTATTTTCCCTTTCTTTTCTCACATAACGATATACTTCCAGACTGCATAGTACCTTCACTTTTATTTCATTCTTCTACCGATGTACATATAGGTATTTAAAATATGTTACATTTCACTCAATTTCTATGTGTCAATGAGGGTCGATATGACTTATATCAAGTTGTCATGCTTAGAGTGCATCCTACCGATCTATTTTTTTTTTAATTGTTAACCTTTTGCTCATAGTAATAACATTAAATCGGGAACATCTTAACATATAGTTTTAGTCCGCTTTATAGCTCAAATAATAACTTAATATGTTTAATTTTATTGTTTCTGTTTGTGTATCTGATAGTACAAACGAAATGACCTTTAATATTACTTTCACCTTATAGAGGGAATGGGGTGGCATTTAATTTTTTTCACGTTAATTTTTTAATGTATTGATGTGGCATTCGCGTACGTCGTCCACCTAATGGTAAGTGATTCCTGCGGCCCACGACGTCCACGTTCATCCTCAATTTGGTATCGTACAGATGCAATGCCACCTTGAGGACTTAGATGGAATGCCTTATCGCCGGTAATAAGAGTTTTTTGATCACAGCAGCATTATGCTGGTATTCTGTGAGGGCGTTGTCCTACCCCGCTCGAGCTGACTCATTCATTCTGTAGGTAGAAACAACTGTAGTGTAGCTCTATCTAATTAATTTAAGTGAAGTGGATCGAAGCGTCAGTAGCCTAATGTTCTACGAAACTTAAGGTTGCAAGTTCGAATCCGCCATTCGACTTATTCTCCTACCACAAACATTTTTAATTATATTGTTTTTTATTCAGCATGTTAATCGGAACGTTGGAAACGTTGCTAGGATTCTATTTTAAAAATAATCTTAATTCAATGATTAGAATACTATTCTTCTAAGGCTCTGTTTGTTGTGGCCTATATGAATGCAATCATGTAATTTTTTTTTAATAAAGAATACTAACAGTGCTATTAACATCACTAACATTCCAGTTAACCACTCCAACTGAGCTGATAATGCTTGTGCTAGGAGATGGTTCACGGCAATAGTTGAATGGCTGAGGAGTTGTCCGGATTAATTCCAGCCTCAGGGTTTAAACATCGTACATCACGACAGGATTCAAAATTTCATCCTCATCATCTCGATGGTTGGCAATCCATCACTTTGCGCTTCACTCGAAATTAGGGACCTTCGAAGAAAAGAACCTACACCTTCCTTAAAGGCCGTGGTGATCACTTACCGCCGGGTTGGCTGCATGCTAGTTTTCCACATATTCTGTTTAAAAAAATGGCGTATTCGAACATACGACCTTAACTTTTGCAGACCGTACCCTAAATAATTAGACTATTGATGTTTCAAATATGATACTAAATATATGTTAAAAAAAGATTTTCAGATATCGATTTTAAAACAGCTAATGAGTGTTAGATCCAATCGTGAACACAATAAGAAACGAAAGCATTCGGTTGGACTCTTAAACGATTTAAATGACTCAAAATATATATATTTTTTTAACTAGCAAAGAAATATGGTTGTATGCAGTAATCTATTGACCCTCAGGTCAGAATCGTGATGCCAATCGGTGCGCTATCTTCGGATCGAGAGCGATTGTATCGGTTACAAAGAATCGATTCAAAACGAACCGACCTTGATACCGATGAATAGGTAGAGATTTCGATCGTAGATTAATGATTATTTTGGTGTTCCGTATGGGTTTTGTATTTAGGATGCAATTGTAAATTTATTAATAAGGTGTGTTATCTTAAGCTTCGTTCCGGGACACTGCGTGGCATGATCATTCAAATTTAAATGGTAGAGTGATACTAAAGGTAGACTCTAGCTGCAGCATGAATGGGTTCTAATGGCTGGGGGCGACCACGCCCTAACAGAATTAACGAAATTACACTTCATAGTTCACCTGATGCTAAGAGACAACTGCAGCTCCTGACATTTGAATCCTTCCTCATTCGCAATAAAGACTCAAGATGAACCTGCCTGCATCATCATCCCTGGGGATTGAGAAGAAACGCCGTGTCACCTTTCATTAGTTCTCTGCACTCACCATGTGAAACACAGCACGCTCTCACAGAATACCAGCATAATAATGCTGTGTTTCGTCTAGTGAGTGCAGGGATTCGGAGACCTTCATTACTGGTGATGAGGTACTCCATCTCAGTCCTCAAGGGTGACAACGCCATTATGATTGCTTGTCAAGGATGAATGTAGATGTCATGGGCCGCAGGAATCACTTGACGTCAGATGAACTGTGTGTGAGTTTGTTACTCTTGAAGTAATAAAAAAAAACAGCAGTGTGATGCTGTATGTATTTGACAGTAGTACTCTGTGAGCGTACTTCCCCGTCCGGGCTGACCCATTCATGTTGCGGTTAGTAAGTAACAGAGTGACTTTACCAGTGAAAATACCTATGGTTAGATTGACTCTCGAGGTAACGTTGCAGTTGTAAACGTTTAAAGTCTTAGGTTTTAGTGTACGTTCTGTGAAACTTAGTCATAGTTTCGAAATTTCAACTACTCTGTGGAATCGGTTGTCGCCAGCGGTTGTTCCGTACCGATATAACTAAGGGACCTCCAAGAAAAGAACTTTCTTAAAAGCCGACAACGCATTTGTGACTCATCTAGTGATCTCTTACCGTGTGGTGAGCTTCTTGCTCGTTTGCCACCTATTCCATATAATAAAAAATTCCGCCATTCGAGTATTGTCGTGAAGCATCTCCTAGCACAAGCATTTATGTTTAGTTGGTGCGGTTAATAGAAATGTTGTTAATGTTGACAGTACTGCTGGCATACTATTTAAAAGTAAAGAATTTAATTTTAATTACAATTTTAGTATATTAATTGAAAACTCCAGGCAATTTTGAAAAATATTTAGTATAAAATAGACTAACTGTCCTGTACTCGACCTGCGTTTAGTCCAAGAAAATATTTTTATCATATTATTAAGGTATATTCCACTATCACAGTACTTAAGTTCAAATTGATACCTTTGTGCCGCTACTATGAAAATTCTTAATCGCAATGTAAAGTTCTGTTTAACCACGTGGTTAGCTGAGGGAAAAAAAGTGAGTAAACTTGCATGTATAAGAAATAATAAATTTACAATATTTCGAAGACGCGTGAAGTCCGCCAATCGGCAGTGGAGAAATCAGTCTCCAAAGAGAAGGGAAGAATTATATATATAAGCTATAAATTCACTTTTAACTTATTATTATAACCGAGGTGTAATATAATACCGTTGAGAATGGAACTGGAACTCTTCATAATATGATATCATTTTGGGCGATTCTGTCAAATAAGAATTCGCGTAAGCTCAGAGGATTCCGACTAAGACAATATCTCTTAGTAATGACCAAATAACCTCAACTGCACAGGAACTATTATTGTGCCCTAACAAACCTGCAAATCCAGAATAATAGATAGAGAGGACAACTTATACAGAGTCAGGGGTACTGGGCATATATAACTACCCAAACTAAACAAAAACCCAAACCAAATGTGGTGTAAACGTCATGGGCTGCAGTTATCACTTATCCGTCTGTGTGTGCTTGCTCGTATGTCACGGAAAATATTATAAAAAAAGTATTTCAGGTTATAGTCCAAGTTCGATGTAATGCACGCGCAATGAAATCGGACGTTTAGGATGTATTGTCTCACAATACATCTTAACTGTATACGGCACGGTATATCATAAATTATACACAAACTAGAAAAATTTAAATTCGTTATACACAAAACATGTTGCTTGTTCTTGTTGTTTTGGATGAGAATAGAACCCAAGACTCGCTACGCAACAGTAATCTTATCTTACTTATATTATAAAGGTATAGTTTGTATGTTTGTTACTTTATCACGCTAAAGCGGCTATACATACTTTATTATCTGGATTAATACAGAGAATATTTGCATTTTCAATGACCTATAATAAAGGCCAGGGTCAAAAGGTGAACGTGACAGGAAATCATTTGGGCATTCCTTGCTTCTCATAGCAGCTTTATGTCGGTTGTCCAAGAGTATCGAGTGTTCTAAACTTACACGTACTGGCGTATATACTATAATAAATCATACAATGTCGCCCACGCAGACGAAGTCGCGGGAAAATGCTAGTAATAAATACTTATAATATTTTATTCTCTATAATTACAAAACAAATTACCGATATGTTGATGAAAACCGAAAGTAAGCCCAATCAACAAAGCACGGATTAAGTAATAACAAGTTAAGATTGAACCGATAACCCGATGAAGACGGAGATTAACTTAACTAACGTACACTCAGTTAACTCTTACCTAACTGGCTGTTCACGACTTACCACTTAAAAATAAATACAAAAACAAGATCACCTTTACGTGGTTATTTAGATTATGTAAGTCAACCTGAGGTAAACGCTTTATATTTAAAAAAGAACCTAACAATACTATTACCATCTAAGCTTAATTGCTAGTGCCACGGCTATAATCGAATATCAGATAAAAACCTACCTACCTTAAATTTCGTAAGCCGTACGGTAAACCATTAATTAACGTTTTTAGCATTATATTAGGATTTACCGACTGGGATATTGGGCTGGTACATTAAAGCCGTATACATTTAACAAGTTACAGAAATCGATCTTGGGCAATAGGATATGCATATTCAATTAAATTCATGGAATGATTATTATTTAATTGCCATTAATCAGATTTAAAATTCTGGTAAAAACCGATTAATCAAAGAATCCTTCTACTCTTTGTCAGAATAATTGTCTGACAAATATGTTTCGATTTGAGCTCTGAGATCAATACTGGACTTCCTATACTTTTTGTGTCTATTCAATATGTTTCGTTTAAAACTAATTGAATAAAGCTTTTTTTGATTTGATTTGATTTGAAAGCGACTGTGAGAAGAAAACCGTGTTCTGTAGCTCGTTATGTGATCGATTCGCAGTCGAGAAACATTATTTGTGCATAAGAAATTATTGGTTTTGCACCCGTGTATTAAACTCATGTCCATACAGACAAACATACATATGAACCTACCACATCTAACACACCCTAACACTACATATGAACCGTCCTTAGATGTTACAACACTCGCATAAAACTCAAGTAGGAGATTATGAATGCCTGTGTGTTTGCACTAATTATTCAGGCACTATTGTATTTTATAATATTGTATATTATAGTGCTAAAGCTACGCTGCAGATTCTAGCTGCAGGTTGAAGGAGCCAGCTAGACCGGGGTAGGACTACGCCCTCACAGAATACCAGCGTAAAATAGCAAAAGGCATTCCATCTCAGCCCCCAAGGGTGATAACTCTACCTACATATGATTTCTTGTCAAGGAATCATATAGACATCATGAGCCGCAGGAATCACCATCAGGTGAACTGTGTGTGCTCGTTTTTTACTCTCAATGTAATAAGAAATAATAATATAATAGACCGGAAAGAGATTAATATCTAAGCTTTTACACTAGTATAAGGTATATTTTTTTAAAATAATATCGGTGACATCCACATCAATCATTCAGGGGAAGAAATACACACTAATATCAGCGTTAAAACAGCAGAATAACGCTGCTGTGTCTGGTATAATGAAGGATCCTGGGGCCCAATGACAGGTACGCGAGGAACCTTGAATCTCTGTTGAGAATGCAGGGATGCACGATTAATCAACAGTCATGTCTGCTTGATATCATTTTGTTATATCTCTATGCATTCATCCCCATCATCTGGATGGTTTGTAATTGTTGGCAGATGTTGGAACGCTTTACACGATTTTCTGCTACGCATAACTACTCCATGCAATCAGCTTTCACCAGCGGTATTTCCGAACTGATACGATATATGGAGCTCCAAGAAAAGCCTACACCTTTCCTAAAGGTCGACACTGCATTTGCGACTCCTCTAGTGTTACAGATGTTCATGGGCGGTGGATTGATTACTTACCATCAGCTTGCTCGTTTGCCATCTGTTCTATAAAAAATATCTTGAAGGTACATCCAGATTATGGCACTACACGTAGAAAAGTCAGTAGATCGTAAAGACAAGATATTTATTTTTCATGTCTTTTAATAGTTGATAAAAAGAACTATTTTCTTCTTACATTTGTCACAACGAAGGAGTATCTATTCTTCTCAAAATATACGAAGCTTACCTTAACCGCATTTCACGCAGTATTGCAAAACCTGACAATTATCTTCGAGGCAAATTGAATCAAAATCCAGCCGACTATACACCCCTGCGCTTGCTCCCACCCCCGCCCGCCATGGAGTGGTGGAGCCGAAAACATTAAAATGGCTGCCTTGAGGCTACGAAATAAATGTCGGCGTATTGTTTTGGGCTTACACAATTGTAATTTATAGTTAAAAGCTCAAATGTGTTCATACTGGTGGAAGAATTTTATACAAGGTAAATGGTACGCTGCAGTTTAGCACTGTTTGACTGAGGAACCGGCAATAAAGCACTTGAATTATGGATTCTTTATCGAAGAGGAAAGTGGGTGTCACGGGCCGCAGAAATCACTTTCCAACATGTGAAATTTGTGCTCGATTGTCACCCTTAATACAAATACATACTATCGTATATAGGTACGTCCACACTGAGCTACCATGGCTCCTAGGAATACGAAATTTTTCGAATTTAGTTTTAAATAATTCAAGCCTTTAGAAATTAAGTTCATGCTCGATCTTGTTTTTGTTATAAAATGATGGTTTATGAGAACAAAGAGGTCAATCACTGTTGCAGTTTTTAACACTAAACTATCACGAGTTTAGCACTGATGGAAAATACGCTGAGGAAGCCTGTCTAAAAACATAATTGGTGAAATATTTAAAGACATGGGAAGACTATGCTCCGATACTCTATCTACAGAAAAGAGCCGTGTATTATATAAAAGTAAAATCCTATATAGGCTTCACTTTATACACTCATATATAAATTCCACTGCTGGACATAAGTTTTCTATATAGATAGGATTTTGGATGATAGTCCACTACGCGGCTTTACTGTTAATTATTTATTTTTTCAATGTTGTTGGTTCCGGCACCTGGGATCGAACTCGGTTAGCTTGCGTGCCGTGAAATAAAAGTGAGCGTTTCGTTACTGAACTACCACAGCTACCATGTACTTGTATGTAATGTAATAATACCTAACGGTATGGTTTCACTTGTTTATTACATATTTATGTTTCTGTGAGATAAGGAATAAAGTTATTTTTAACTAACTATGACTATTCATATTTAATTGCATACGTCGTTGTTATTTAACCTGGTTAAAATTGAGCTTCAATTTAGTTTATCTGTCTAGGTTATCGTTAAGTTAAACGTACCTTAGCTAAGCGTTTTAGGAGATACCATCGCATACAGTATTGAGTTATTAAAATCATGTAAAGGTCATCGTTGAAATCTCCGACAAAAGAGATGTTCTGATTGTGTACACGCATTTAATCAATCTTAATCGATTTTAATTTTAGATGGATTCACTAATGTTTGTTATCAAACACAGAGCGGAATGACCACTGCACTAGATGGAATGATTTATGCAACAGTGGGAAGACAATCGATGGAGTTGGCTCGGAATCGTGCTTCTTGATTAGTTGGGAGGGAGGGAGCTTTGTCCAACGGTGGAGTAGCGTTAAACTGAGTCGATAATGACCAAAAACATGAGATGATAGTGACAATTGAAAATGTAAGTTAGTCTTTGCTAGTCGATGCTGCGTATTCTCGTCTAAAAAATGTAGTTTAATCGAATAATTATGTATTGTGTAATGGATTATAAGCTTTAGTAAGTATTAGTGGTGACAAATGGGAACTCAATTCACCTGATGGTGAAGTGATGACCGCGGCCTGTGATATTTACATCTGCCCTCAATAAAGATTAAAGGTAATAAAGCATAATGCGTTGTTTTGTTTATCCAACAATGCAAAAGGATTTTTAATTTCACAGCTGTGTGTATGGGATGCGTTCCTTGTGAAACCTACACCAGAGATGGAAATTTTTGAAAACTAATCTGTTACGTTTATTTTGAATGTGATGTCCTTAATCCGTAAAAATAGGCTATATGACGTCACGGGAAGTTTAGAAGAAACGGAGGACGCTTGACGTCTGTATTTAATCAGGTTTAAATTTATTTATATACTATTTTAAATAATACAAATGGGATAGTTTCGTATGTCACTATTTTATAGAAATAATAATTTAAAGGATTTAAAACACTAAACCGCTTAAACGCTTAATTTAGATAGTAAGTTATTTATGAATCATATGAATTTATCCCGTTAACATTAAAAAGAAAAAGTTAAAAGTGGAGATCGAAGTATTTACTCTATTCGCTTTTTTTTAATATTCTTTTTTTGTTTTCTTATTATTTTCCTGGTGCATCAGCACGGAGTGGGTGAATCATGATTAATGTGATCTTCCTTTGGACTGAGATAGAATGCCTCATCTGTAATTGGACCTCTCATCACACGTATACGATACATATTGTTAAATAAAAATTTCATAATGAATTCTTCACATCACAAATTTATCAAGTTCATTGTCCTCTAGGAAGCTTTTCACTTAATATTTTACACTTAACAGAATATCACCTTCCTCCGAGGAGGATACGAGGGTGGGCGATAAAAAAATCACAAGCTTAAAATTCCAAGGATATTTCCACGGACAATATCTCAATTTGAAATACCTTTCATAACAAAGCGCGTTACAATTTTTGTGGAATTTTAAAGGGAAGTTCGTGCCGGCATTGACAGACGGACGAAATGCCGAAATTTACATGATTTATATAATTTACAATCCGCTACATTCATTGTCACAACGGTTTTAACAATCGAAGTATTTCGTGATGAAAAAATACAAGATTTCGTGTTAAGAAATATTTTTTAACGATTCCCTTCGAGAATTGAGAAGAACGTAATTATTGGTGATTGTATTGACACGATTTTATATTGTATATTTTATATTGTATATTTTATATTACAGCCTTAGGGAGACTCAATTAACTTTCCGTAATGAAAAAGTTATTACTACTAATTTATTCTCGATAAATTGTGTTGATTGAAATTACTATAGAAAATTTTCCATTTAAATAAAAGATATATTTACCTCACGAAGACATGTAGAAATTTATTTTTATTATTACATTGTGAGTAACAAACGAGCTCACTGTTCACCTGATAGCAAGTGATACCTGCGGCCCATGACATCTGAATGCAACCTTGACAAGGAATCATAATGCAGATGCGTTGTCACCCTTCAGGACTTAAATGGAATGCCTCATCACCCGCAACAAAAGATCTCCGGATCCCTGCACTCACAAGACGAAACACAGCAATATTGTACTGCTATTTTACGCTGGAATTCTGTGAGGGCCATTGATTCCATGACCTATTCATTCTGCAGCTAGAAACAAACTGCAGTGTAGCTCTACCACTGTTGCTATTATAGTTGTTATTGTATTAAGGGTGACAAACGAGCACATTTCGTTTAATTATAAGCGATTCCTGATACACATTCAACGTCCCCAGTAATGAAGGTCGTCTACAGCTGCCTACTCTCACGAGATGAAACACTGTTATTGTATGCTGGTATGCTGCGAGGCCTCCCCCACTCGAGCTGACTTATTCATGCTGCATCTAGAAGCATACTACAGCGTGGCTACTGTTGAAATGAAATTGCCGTTTTGTATGAAATAAGTTAAAGTATTTATTTTCAAACTTTTTTATTTCTGTTATTAATATAAGTAATAGTCGGTGGGTGCAAGGTCTGGTGAGTACGGTGGATGAGGGAGAGCTTCCAACCCCAACTCTTGCAGCTTGGAGACTGTCCGTTGGGCAGTATCGTGAAGGAGCAGCGGGGACGACCGGGGATGACCAAAGCTGGTTGCACATGTGCGAGCTTCTCCATCATTGTCTTCAGTTCTTCGCAGTACACATCTGCAGTAATGCTCATGCTCATGAATCACACCGGCACTGGACCAGCAAACAGTGTTTTTGGTTTAGTTGCTTACTGTTGTTGCGTTGATCCTGAGCTGTTTTTGATTTTGTGTTTCATTGCTGGTTTTTGTTTTAGTAAAGTAATGTATTTTTTATTTAAACTATCGTTTCATTTAGCTGTACTAACATGATGGAGCGTAAATAATGCTAATTTAACGTTTAAAAAATCTATTGCATTATAAAAAATAAAAAGCTTTCCAGAAAAACTTCTCCCATACAAAATTTAAATCGCCCTAATAAAGTGAAGCAGGACAGAAGTAGCGGAGTTAAATAAACTGGCCGCGAACGTGAACCGAGCCTACGAGTACCACTACGTACACTATGGACTGTTTAACATATTATAATTTGTTACAAACGTTTTTACTTTATAATAGAATTATGGGTATAACATAGCATCTTGTATCTTTCTTGTGTATCATTATGGAACATCATCAACGTAAGAAAGATTTCCGACCCTCCACTAGATGGAGTGAAGACATATGCAAGTCTTAACTAAACAGTGGTAGAGCTACACTGCAGTTTGATTCTAGCTACAGAATGAATGGGTCAGCTCGGCCGGGGTAGGATCACGCCCTCACAGAATACCAGCATGTAATAGCAGGATAATGCAGGTGAGTGTAGGGATCCGGAGACCTTTATAACTGGTGACGAGGCATTCCATCTCAGTCCTCAAGGGTACACGGCTGCATTATGATTCATTGTAAAGGATGATGAATGTAGATATCATGGGCCGCTGGAATCACTTGCCATCAGGTGGACTGTGTGCTCGTTTGTTACTCTTAATGTAATAAAAAAAAAGTCTGCTGGAATTCGGGATCGTACTCTGTGGCAGTCTTTGGAGGAGCCCTATGTTATATTGTTTATTTTACATGATATATTTAATCGCATCATAAAGTCATAAGCATAACACAAACTTCGATTCATCTCTGCATCACCTTATAGTTGACTGGTAGAGAATGCCTAAGGCATTAAGTTAGCCTTTATATAACGCTATATATTTTGGTTCTAATAAAAAAAAAGAATATGAAGTTTAAATAGATAAATCATTGAAAGAAACTTAATAAGTATATCAATAAAAGCATACAAATTAAGCATTAAGTTAACAGTTTAAGTGGTCGACTGACAAGTATGAGGTAGGGCGGTAACTGCGGACATACTCTTGTTTTGTTTATTATTATTGTCTGTAGCAGGGACTTCGGGAACGACGCGTTAGATGCCTTAGAATCCTTAGAAATGGCACCTTACCATTTATATTTAAATTTAACTTACGTCAGTTTGTCGCCGCAAGGATATTGGCGCTCTTGTTGCGAAAGTCTACGATACTCTAATATTCTGGGAAAAGCGTAGTGATGAGGAATTAGATAGCAAGTTGTTTTTTATTGGAAGACGAATATATGTTGATAATTAAGTTTTGATGGAGTTGGAGTTGGTAAATAATCTTTTGTAATTTGAAAAGAGATTGAATATGATTCTTCTTTCCAGAAGTGAAAGTCAGTAACGGAAACAAAAACCACTGTTAGGGATAGGCTCTGTTCTCTCCAATCCTATATAGACCTACCTATCATCCTTTATCCTTGCTTCAACAAAATAGTTCTATGTTACGTATATATTTTAAATACGTTAACATATATTGCAATAAACAACGTGATAAATAATATTGAAAATGCTCAATTTCACGATTGTAACATTAAACAAAAAGAAAAAACAAAACCAGACGTCATTAATATATCCGATCATTCACAATAATTTCAGTTCGGAATTAATACGGAACGCTAAAATATAACCATTTTCGTGGAAATATGGAAATTAATTAATGGAAAGCTGGATTTGGTTCTCGCATTAAAGCTTACATAATGTAAATAATTATTTTGTCAATGCAACCGTACTGCGTTGATTGAGAACGTTCGGAATTTCATCTGAATTAGGTTTTCGACTGAAAAATATAATTTATTTTAGTGTTATGTTGGTATTGATCGATGCGGTCTATGATGTTCATTCTGGATAAAGATGTACGAAATGTTGTGTCAACCTTGAGGACTGAAATAGCTTTTTTATTGTCATATATCCCCAAGAAAGATTCAAGATGCACATGCTGCGTAGCCCTAATGTATGAATGGGTCAGCTCGGGTAGGACCACGCCCTAAAATATCTGCGTGAAGTATCAGCATAACGCTGGATTCGTAAGGTGAATACAAGGATCTATTGACCCTTATTAGTTGGAGACGATTCTCCTTCGTCGTCAGGTGTCTACATCTTCATCAATGATTCTTAATAAGGTTGATGAGAATGTGGATACCATGGGCCACAGGAATCACGCAGCCTCTCCATACAGGAGGCTGACAGTAGGATGTATATAATAATAATAGACTGTTACTTTAATTTTTACGTTTATATAGGATAAGACATTCTTTAATAATACGTACATACCTTCCATTAATATTACCCTATATATTAAATAACATTATCCAAAAGAAGTATATAATATGCATTGGTAAAATCTCGATTAAATCTGTTTTATAGTTTTCGATAATAGCGCACACAAATAGACAAATGAAGCAGTTTTTACATATATGACATTGAAATGCACTAAAATATGAAAAAACTGGAACTAAACTATAATAATACTAAAATATTCCATCTCAGTCCTCAGAGGTGACAACCGTCCGTCTAGAATACTTGTTGAGGATGGATGGAGATACGATGGGCAGCAGTCGTTGAACTGCGTCCTCGTTAGTCAATCCCCTATTTACTCGTATATACTAAAAAAAAACTTAATTCAACATTTGAACTCGAAAAACAAATACAAATATAATTACTATTTGGTATCGAGCGATAAAAACAAGAACAAATATTTTTATTACGACGTTAATTGCTTATTTATCTATATTTGAAAATTGGGTAGACAGCACTCTAATTAATGTGCATATTAAAAAAGAACAAAAACAAGAGATACGTTACGTTCAATTAAATCTGTATGTTTGAGCATTCTTAAAATAAAATCCACGAAAAAATGTAATTTACTTGGTAAATGGGTTCGAAGCGTAAATATATCTACCTACGTATGTAGGAATACATAGGTCCAAAGATCAGCCAGCAGAAGCGGCGATGGGTTGCCCAGCTAGCTCGTCGAACCGATTACTAACGGGAAAGAAAGGTTCTTGAGTGGCAACCTCGCACTGACAGTCGCAGTTAAGGATAATGCGCCACTAGATGGATATATCACTATATAGTATATAATGGAGATACGTTACCACCCTTGAAGGCTATAGCGAAATGCCTCATCACCTAATTCTCCTCCTTCCTTCCTTTTCTTAAGGTCTCCTAATTATTTCACTATACACTATAAATTCTACCACCGTATGAAAAAATATTTTATTCAGATTTTCCATGGACACGCACATTTTCTAGGAAGGTCTAAAAGGAGGTCTAAAAAAGCGTTAGGTTTACCATCTTTGTATTAATCAAACAACGATCACACAGTTCACCTGACGGTAAGTGATGACTGCGACGTGACATCTACATCCATCCTTGAGACTGGAAACTGAGATGGATTGCCTCGTTACGGATCCCTCACACTCACCATGCAAAACACAGCAGCGTTATGCTGCTATTTCCTTTCCTGAGGCCGACCCAGTTATATTGCAGTGCGGTTTAACCACTGACAACTTAAATAGTCCATAGAATATTGTAAAAAACGGGGCACATGCAACATGTAGGAACATCATTATCAGGCTGTGCCTGCCCACAGACCAGTGCTGAACACAAGCATCCCCCTTAGATTGACACAATACACGATCCTGAACCACCCGTATCCATGGACTAAAATGTAAGATTTATAAAACCATAAAAAAAAATCGCCGTGTCTAGTAGAGGTATGCGGCTACACCGTGGTCCTATTAACGATGGGGAGGCTGCGTGTAATGGTCATCTCGCGCACATGTGGCAGAATAACACTCGTCCCCGGTTTCATAACACTTCCCGCCGTGCTCTCGAGGGCCATGCCCTCGTGCTAATCTCTCAGATGACACTCACCTACATATCTTCGTAATAATCTTTATAAGATATGCAAAATAGTTAACTAGCTAGAAGAAGGTATAGTTCATGTCACAGTTTTAACCGTAAATTTATACAATGTCGAATGCATCATACTAATGATTTGGGGTACGTCTACGAAACTTACGAAACATCGTAGGTTCGGCTTTTATAGTGAACCTTCTTCTAAGACAAGAGTTTTAGCTTATTTGAAGTGAATTGCATTCTTTGAAGAAATATTTACATTGTGGAGTCACACCGCAGCTGTGAAGTAGTAACATAGGACTTTCTTTCGGCTGATGAGTGAATCTATCTTGGTCCACAGGGATCATAAGGCATTTGCATTCTAGTTTCTTGTAGTGTAGATAACGAACGTCGTGCTGGGCTTTAGTTTCTAATCGGACCTCAGGCCCAGGGGCATAATTTCGAGAGAGTTTGAATAGAGAAAATGATTGCGTGCTGGTCATCAGACCATAAGGTTACGAGCTTGGGATCCTGTGATTAATAAATTAAAATCCTAATCGAGACTTACCACTACAAGATTTGTCTTTCTGCGTAGGTCGAAACAAAATAAATTATTAAAATCTGACGGTAGTTCGGGTTAACTATGACATTAGGACGTTGAACACCTCCGTCCATGAGTGCTCTAAAGTTTGAGATGTAAAAATTAAAGGTTAACGCAATAAAATTCGTATAATTTAATTTATATTATATTAAATTATATATTATATTATATTAGATTTATTGAAAACATTTAAAAAAATTGTGTTATATATCAATTTATGGCCTTGGCAGGAACGAACCCAGGACCCGCGATGCAGTAGCCACATACTCAACCGACTGAGGACACGAGGCAGTTATCGTGGTCTGGATATAATGGGTTGATAGAGAAATACCACAAGTGTATTTAATACCAGACAGTCGCAACGAAAGTTCCGCGGTATTATCCGATAGGAATGCTCAAATTCTCTAGGCAAGTTATTTGTATTATTAATTTATTGTTTTTGTATTATTGTATATTTAATGTCCGTATAGTGTATAGAGTAAAGTGCTTAGCTGCTGTGCCGGTCCTGAATTCGATTTCCAGTCGAGGAACAATATTCATGCATCACTGGTTCCGGTTTTTCAGTTTCAGTGTTAAATAGTTAATGTATCGGTATGGTACAGCGCATCTGACACTGCATCTTTCTTTTCCGATCATCGATACATCGGACAAGTTTGCGCGATTACGTACATCTCTATACGTCAAGACGCTGATGTCTTCTGGTAATAACCAGAAAAATATTGCCATGGTTGATATAGATTATCAATTATAACATATTTTGAGCTTAGACTTAGTTGGATGTTTAAAATAACTTCTTCTATAATACAAAGGGTGACAAAAGAGCACACAGTAACACCTAATAGTAAGTGATGACTGCAGCTCATGATGCTATTTATTGTGCGACCGAGAAGAACTAGTATTTAGTGAAGGCGTGGCCCTACCCCGGTCGAACCGACCCATTTGTATTAGAGCTAGAAATAAACAACAAGGTGATTCTATGACTGTTAAAAACTCTGAGGTTGTTTGTATTGTCTTCCTCGAAAGTTTCCTACAGTTATCAAAAGTTATGCGCATTTATTCAGAGATAGTATTTTCTTATTATGCTACTGTTTGTTTTATAGCATCTTTAGAGTTCAAAATTTCATCGCCATCATCTCGATAGTTGGTAATCTTGGTAATAATAAAATATATCTATAGGTCAAATAATGTCCATGGGCGGTGATCTTTTACCATGGATGAGATGCTTGCTCGTTTGCCACCTATTCTAAATAAAAAAAAATACAAATCTCCGTATGAAGTTTAACCTACAAAAGAAACAAGTCAAGTGGAAGAAATTCATTACATCTTACCAATATTATATTGCATTACTAATTCAATCTCCATTATATTTATCCCGGAAAAGGAATCATAATACAGATGCGTTTTCACCTCCTGAGAACTGAGACGGATTGTCTCGTCACCAGTAACAAGGGTCTCCGTTCATATACTTACCAACACCACTGGCCTTGTATAATTTGGGTGTCTTCAAGAGAAATGTGAATAGACATTTGCTGAGTTAGTGCGCTGTACCATCGACGTCTACACCACTTAACACCAAGTGGGGTTCTAGACAAGCACTGACTCGTAGTAATTAAAAAAAAAACTTTCATGCTGCTTTTTCTTCGAAGCCGCAGCTAGAAACTAACAGTGGTTCTACCACAGCAAAATTCTCCCGCTGTTCACCTTTAATGAAATAACTCGGCAACGTGACAATGGTGGGTTTAGATGATGGCAATCATTGGCCGCATAAACGATTAATAAATTTTACTTTTCCGTGACAATGTGCCGCCGTAAACTTTCTCGTTTTATCTCGCGCCTCGTGTAAAGGTTGCGCGGACACGGATTAATCTCGTGTTTTGAAAGCTTTTAGGCAAAGACTACACGACTGGCGGATGGTACGTTCAAACTTTGATGCATAATCGGTTTATGATCGCATTGTTTTCCCTTTAAAACTCAAATTGTGGGTAAATACTAAAATATTTTATATATAAACCTAAATATAAATAAATGTAACAGCTGGACTTAATACCAAAGGCATTCTTTACCAGTCAACCCAAGGCGTGGTTAGATATGTGTATGATAGTGTGGCAATAAATTCATTAATAAAAAGAAAAAAACTAATACTAAAAGTAACTAATACAAGTAAAGAATAATACATACATATATAGATATTGAATACATAATATCTTCTTCTTTGTTCAATTTGTTCTTCTCTGAAATGCTCTCCCTCCTGAAGTCAGGGCGGCTACAAATCGTTACGCGTTTAAGGTAAAGGTTCGGGAGCAATTTCTCAACAGATTGGCAGAATTATCTCAATATTAAATGATTATGTATTTATATATATATATATATATATATATATATATATATATATATATATATATATATCATATACATATATGTATATTTTTATTTGTTATATATGTCCCGTTATATACATAAATATATATATATATATATATATATGTATACATATGTATGTAATATTTTAATTTTTATAGAACTACATTAAAATTAATTCTTCTATAAAACGAATCTATTGCATACAGGTCTTATTTATGGACAGACAGATTGCGACCGACTATAATAAAAAACGACGTCTTAAAGTATTATATAACATTGAAAACAAAATTCATATATTAACATTACGATACAATTTATAAGATACAAGAAATAATATTAATATTAGTGTTTTCAACATGGACGCAGCCACGCCACAATTTATTTCTAGCTCCGTCATGAATGGGTCGATACGGAACCACTTCCTCACGGAATACGAGAATAAAACAGCAGCATAACAAGAAGCCATATTGAAAACCTCTTTCACATAAGAAAAAAGTTTTTCATAGGAAATTATAGAAATATTAAATATATGGATTATAATTTTATTTTTTATATCATTAAACAATGAAACTCTAAGATTAAAGTAATAAAAAAACCAAAATGAGTTTTAAAACATTGACACATCTGTATCATCGATATTCTTTGTGCGGAAAAAAATGATTCACAATGCCTTTGCGTACACTCATAAAAAACGGATCGCCTCCCAGTTGACATAGAACGATAAATGCCAAAAAACCGTAAATTAACGAAGTAATATCTCGTAAAGAGTGACAGCAGAATGTGCAATATGCACTTGCATTAAACACCGGTGTCTGTATGGATCGTAAAATCATATTTTCGGAGCGTTTTGTTCGTTCGACACCCAATTCCTTGAATATCGCGTTCACCAATCTCAACGCCGTTTTAAACATGCTTTCTTTGAAACGTGAGTTTTGTGATACGAATTTTACGGTCAAAGGTGTCCCCATATGGTCCGGCAGTGAATTTAATTCCACGGAAGCTTTGAATTTATTGATATACTTAAAATTTACACATTAATTAAAATTTTCTTTGTTCGGTTGTTGATGTTTTTTGTTATTCGATCACTTAGGTTGAAGAGATTGTTTGTCTCGTTAAAAGTGGTTCGAAATGTATATGTCATGTTGGTTTATTGATATAACTATCGGTGAAGTAAATTTTTACCACTAAAATAAATTATCTAATAATTAAATCATCCCAATAGTTTTATTTTTTTTTACCTAATATAAGGTGTGACAAATAAACACACAGTTCACTTGATGGTTAATGATGACCGCTACGATATCTACGTCCAACCTCAAAAGTACAATTCAAAATTTGCATGCGTTGAAGTCTGTCCCGAATTTCTAGTCACATTCTATCAGCTTACGAGTATTACAGCAGCTGTATGCTGTTCATTCACGCTGTTCTTCTGTGAGAGCGTGCCTCAGTCGTGCAAAAGCAAAAAAAAGAGCTATCCTTTGGTTCAACAACTGTTAACTTCTTGTTATTTCATAGGACTGCCTTCATATTATTTTCCCATCCTACTTTGTGTGTATGTTTGGATGTTTGTTATTCAATCATGTGTAAAAGGTTCAACGGATTTCAATGAAATTTGGCAAATAGATAGTTTATATCCTAGATTAATACATAAGATATTTGCATTTACAACGACCATTAAAATTCCCAGGGCTATAAGCTGAAAGTGGCAGGAATTGATGTGTGAACTCCTTGCTTCGCATATGTTCCTTCTTGTCGGTTATTTAAGAGTACCGCGTGCCCAAAAATTAAAAGTACTGGCGTAAAATAATAAATCATACAATGTCCAATTCTGAAGTCTATGCAAATCAAATCTAGCATCTCTCAGTAATAATATATTTAGTTTCCTATTATGCGGGTGGAGGAGATTTTTTCGTCGTAATTCTTTGTTTACAAAACGAGATAGGGCAAAAAAAGGTCGGAAAAGGTAACCAGAGACAAAAATAAAATAAGTAGGCTTGTAACTCACACTGGTGTACTCTCTACTAGTTATGTTGACTAGTCAGTAGGAATGGTGCAAGAGATATACTGAGTTTATTATTTAAAAAAATGCTTCTTTAGAATATTGACTAAGCTTGTTTGATTTTCCTTTCAAGAGTATATCGCAACTAATTGTAAGTTGAACATGGAATACCTAAACTTAATAAACGTTCTCAACATTCTTATTACAATCATATTGTATTCTAATAATCATATTTTTTGATTGATGATTTTTTTATATATTAAACGAGTTTCTGTATATATGCATCTATATATGTCTGTATGCATATTTGAATTGAATGGAAATATTTAATTCATTTTCCATCCAATCCCGGAAGTCTGAATGTTCTGATATTTGCAAACGTATTAAGAATCGATAACAGTACAATAATTTCACTATGCTACTATGCGTTTTGTATTTTTAAACTCTAAAAACCATTCCTACATAGTGTATTAGGTTCACATCTAGATTTAAACTATCCTAGTAAACCGATATGATTATGTTAGAGAAAAGCTACCTTAAATAGTCTATATATTGTTGGTCAGAGTAATAATATGGAATATTATTAGTGTGCTCTAGAACATGGATTCAACGCAGAATCGGTTCATAGAGTAAGCATTCGAAAGTAAATAAATTATTTATTTTATACCAAACTTCACCACGGCGCCCCACTCATCATTTAATAACCTTAATAGAACTGTCGTGTTTATGTTACATTTCTTACCAACTTACTGCCCTACGGTGTATGAATTGCCAGTGTATGATTGCAATCTGGCGAAGAGATTTACGACCTTATCCCATTCTGATTAGGAAATCAGAGGTGCAGAGTCACAGTTGTGAACAGCGCGAGGTCACGAAGCAGTTCTGGCGTGCTCGTTGTACAACAAAAATAATTGTAGTTCTCTCTAAACACTGAAACTGCAGACTAAGCTTTTGAAGTAGGAAATGATTTGTGAGCTTTAAGCTCGTTCTGTACGCAAGTAAAGTAAGTCTCACCGTGTTCGGCACGATTCTGAAATCTAATTACGTGAGTTTTATTTCGCCATTAGACTACGAGTGTTTTGGCTAAGTTTATTTTTAATAGAATAAAGGTTAAAATCGTGCACACAGGTGGCATAGATGGCAAGTCGCCCTCAATACGGTACACACCGACCATACAAAACACAGTAGCGTTATGGTGCTCTTACACGCTGTCATCTCGTGAGGATGCGTCGAGCCAAACTATTTGTTTTGCAGTATTCAAGAACTAACAGGCGTGATCTTAATACGGTTGTGTGTAACGTTGAGAAATGTTAATAATAATAATTGTTAATAATTTGCATGACGTAAGTAGGCGTGGGAAGCAGGTAAATGTGTGGCAGCCTGTGGGGCTATAGAGATAAAAAGGTGCTTCTTTTTTTAATCAATATTTATATATATATACACCGATAGAGATGGATGAAGAGACAGATGGATGGAGTGGAATCTGTGGGGGAGGCCTATATTCAGCAGTGGATTATATATGTATTGGTGATTTGTGCTAGGTATGTAAAGTATTACATAGCTAACATAGCATATATATAAGACAGTTGCTATTCTTTCTATTACATAGGAAGTATTAGACGAGGAAAATAAAACGAATCAAAATTATACAATCGGTTCGGCCATACATGAAACTACAGGCCGCACCTTAGATCTTATCTGACAAGTTTATAAATATGATATACATATATATATATATATATATATATATATATATATATATATATTATAATATTAAAGGTGACAAATGAGCACACTGTTCACCTGATGGTAAGCGATACTAATCACATCAACAGCCTTCCACAATCAAGATATCTAGTTTTTATTTAGATCGAAAAATAAATGTTAAAAAAAACCTTGACGATGGATGTAGATGTCATCGTCTGAAAACACCATTTACTATCAGGTGAGCTGTGTGCTCGTTTGTCACCAATATTATAAAAAAATGATTTTATGGTATTTTGGAAAACCAGCTTTCTACCACCATGTGTTTATATAGACCACCACTGGTGAGCAAGAAACTAAAGCCAAGTGTTACCTCACTTTTTCTACATTGTGTTAAACATATGTAATAAGTATAAGTAAAGTTCTGTTGGTGTTGCTATATAAATAAATAAATCACATTTAGCACGACGTCCGCAGTCACCGTGTTCGCATTAAAAATGCAAATAACCCTGACTCCGCAGTTTATTTGTAATAGAAGTGTTTCTGTCAACACAAAGAATATTAAATCCGATGGTAATGGAAATGACAATAAGTTCAAATGATATTCCTCCTTTAGGAATCATTTATTCCGCACCTGGAAACGACCCTGGTTATACTTGGCAGGTTTATGATATTACACGTCCTATGTTCGAATTAATTCCAAATTAGTGTGTTTTGATGCGAATTTATGATCCGCGGACGAAGAAATACAATGTTCACCAGGAGTATTGTAGTTAGTTTGCTGCATTATTCATTAAAAAAAAGTAAAGTAACATATAAATCCCTGGTTGCTGCTTTATGCCCCGCTGTGCATAAAGCTTCTCGCTAAAGGAAGCAATGTATTTCACGCAGCGGTTCTTCTGGGTATTGACAAACTTTTTTGTTATTTATTCCTTAGACATGTTGGTTTCCTCACGCTGTTGGCTGCCCTCACCCTCGGCGATGAAGGTGGACGTGGTGGATCAGTCATCGGTGCCGGTATCGGTAATCGAACTCGTTCTGCTCGCGTACCCTGAAAATAAAAGGAAGCGCTACGACACTGAGCTACCGCAGCTCTGTATATGTTATATATTTTATGTAGTATATTATATAGTTTACTGTTGGGATCGTTTTACTGTACAGAGATGAATCTTTGTTGATCATCACTTAATATCAGGTGAACTGTGTGACCTGAGTTTGATAAAAAAAAAGATGAAGAAAGGGTTTTTGTAAATTTTCTCTGTTGACTCTCTAAACATTGTCTACGGCTTCAAGTAGCACTTGGCTTTTTGCTTACCCCAGACACGGATATAGACTTTAGAGTACATATTTATTTGAGATAAAAATGCATATTTTATATATTCTGTTATATTTTTTAGAGTGCACGCAGTTTCAGGAGAACCAGAATCGTATGTGACAACTGCTCCCAATGACAACTACATCCGTTCATAACAAAGATTCAAGATTTTACATCAATCTAAAATAAAATATTTAAGAAGATATTTAATTTTATTTCAATACTCAAAATTGAATACCTGATCAATTTACATTAAAAATTTATTCAAAGAAAACATAAATTAATAATTATATTTCATAAATGTAATTATTTATTTGAATGGAAACATAGAAGATATTCAATTTAGGTTAGGTTAATGTTATTCCACTACGCAAAAATAAATACATGCTAATTTAATATCAAACATTTTATGAAAACAAATTGAAATAAATAATTAAATTTCATAAACATAATTTATTTATACAAATAGAAAAATAACATTAGTCTATATTAAATTTTTATTTCTTTACTCAAAAATAAATTCATATTAAATATTTTAGAGAAATATATAATTACATTTGACATATATAATTATTTATTTGAATGGAAACATAGAAGATATTCAATTTAGGTTAGGTTAATGTTATTCCACTACGCAAAAATAAATACATGCTAATTTAATATCAAACATTTTATGAAAACAAATTGAAATAAATAATTAAATTTCATAAACATAATTTATTTATACAAATAGAAAAATAACATTAGTCGATATTAAATTTTTATTTCTTTACTCAAAAATAAATTCATATTAAATATTTTAGAGAAATATATAATTACATTTGACATATATAATTATTTATTTGAATCGAAACACATTAGAAGATGTTCAATGTTGTTTCATTAAAAAAAATAAGCACATGTTAATTCAATATCAAATGTTTTAGAGTTCGTTTAGTACCACAGTTACATGTAGACACCCGAACCCATCAACATCGGTACGTGACCGAACCCAAATGTTTACAACAATATCTGTGGACATGTGTGGTATCAGTGCGCCCGGCCACCGACCACCGACCACACCGTGAGTACGTGACCATCGGAGAGTCGGAGCCCACCAGGTGTTCACTTTATCAAGGCTTATTATTCAAATTATGATTGATTGCTGACACGTGTGACATTACATCCTACAATCAAAACTAATTATATTTATTTATTTATTTAATCTTTAATTTTACAGAGCCCTTGTAGCCTTCCGTATTGTGTTAATGTCCGTGCCTGTAGCCTATGCGGCTCTTACAGCTTCATCTGTCAGGGGTCCGCGTCCTTGTACGCAAGAAAACGGAGTTCCAATCCCGGCGACGGAACCAATGAAATTGTTAGTTGAAATTTTAAGTGCTGAATAACCACGTGCTCGGCCGTGAAGTATTACGATATCTAACAACCTCTAACGAGGAAATCTACGCCCATCAGTGGGGATATATATAGAGTGTTACTTTACTTTCTTTATTTCTATTTGCACAAAAAAGAGATTTGTACAAATAGGACTTGGCACAGACAGCAGAGAATTTTTTTACATAGTAATTTATAAATATATATATTAGATATATACTAACATAACATATATGTGCAAACATACATATATAAATATAAACGGATTTTGCTTTGTGTGAACATTATTACATCACATTCTTATTATTAAATCCTATTATTACAAAATCTTATTATTGCCAGAAGATGACGTAGTTCCTGCGACATACTGCATAATGAAGTGATGTTTTTTTAAAATTTACAGCATGAATGTGTCGGCTCTGCCGGGGAAGGCCCTCACAGAATAAAATGTTCATCTGAATCTTTGTGGACGATGAATATAGATGTCATGGGATATAGTCATCACCGAGTATCCGGTCAACTGTGTGTTCGTTGTTCACTGCTAATATTATAAAAATAAGTTGGGTTGTAACTAGTGTCGCCAAGCCTGGTATGCTAAATTTCAGGACGGATAACAAAAATTTGGATTTTAGTTTTCAAAACGGGACAAAACAATTTTTTATTTTATAGAATTGATATCATACGAGCAAGCAGCTCGTGTAATGGTAAGTGATCACCACCGCCCATGGACATCCGTAACACCAGAGGAGTCGCAGATGCGCTACCAGTCCTTAAGAACGGCGCAGGCCCTTTGAAAGTCCCTAAGGTATCGGTTCGGAATACCGAAACACATTCAGAAATACAGGCGAGAGCTGATTTCATAGAGTAGTTGTGGCGTGACAGAAAATTATGCGTAAATCGCATAGTGGTGGATTGCAAACCATCGAGATGATAAGGGTGAAATTTTGAATTCTCTCGCGATGTGCATGTAATGTTTAAACTCAGGGGCTGGAATTAATCCGAACAACTCCTCAGCACACTCCACTTGGTAAATTTGGTATGAAATGCAAAAAAACATGCAAAAGAAACAACAAAATAAGACAAGTTTTCTATAATAATGTTTCAATTTACTTCTATTACTGCTGTTGAACGCTGATCTGTTACGAGCGTGTGGTCTTTCCTGGGTAAAACTAACCCATTCGTGATGCTGCTACAATTTAGCTACAGCAAGGCGTACAGCACATAAAAGTAATACTTTTATTCATCAATGATTAATCACATGATTCTTTAATTTTGGCCGCAAGCTGGTTATAGTACAACTTTGCATCACAGGTCCTGGATTCACTTATCAGCCAAGGGATAATATATATGAATCACAAATTATTGGTTTTAGAGTCTGAGTGTGTGTATGTATGCCCCGTGTCTTTGACACTGCATTGGAACCTCCCTCCGATATTATAGCACATGTATTACATCGGGCTAGGGAAGCTGACGTCTGGTGGGTGCTTTTATTGATTGCGCGATTTTTACAGCACTATTATAATACTATATATCCTGCGTGATTGAAATCGATCAGGAGTATATTATTAAATGTAGCCAATAAATACCTCTATCCATCAAAACGCATATGAGTGGTCACCCCAGTGCCTATTCACTCCTCTCTTGAAGACACCCACATTATAAACCGAAAGCCTGGCGCAGGCAAATAAATCAAATTCTTCGTCGATGTCAATAAAAACGACGAAGCATATCGCTTCTTCGTTTTTCATCGTTAGTCCAATTGCGAGGAATGTAATATTAGGAGATATATAAAATCTCTAAATTACTGGCATATCTAAGCAAATATTTGAGACGTACCGGAAGTTGGCTCTAAGTGAATTAAGTACACAAACAGTAATGGATTACCCCGTCGCTCGGTCGATCCGCCAACTTCTGCGATCGGTTAAAGCCCAATATTACTTACTCTATGACTTGGAATCGAAGCCAAGGGCAAAGTCAGCTTATTCAAGTTAAATTATGCAGCAACTTTCCAAGTGGGAGTTAAGCAAAGTTACGAGCTACGGAACGGCCACCAACAACATCAATCCACATGTCGAGTTTTAAAATTAATAACTTTGTTCTAAAGTTATTATGAAGTTTAGCTTGATTAGTTCGTTAATGTTCGGAGCTTCGGAGCTTCGGAGCTTCGTTAGAAAATGCAGCGGATTTTTTCTCTTAATTATGTTTTACAAGCTGCAGTCGAAAGTTCGTATAAAATTTACTAAAAGTGTTAAGAGATTCCATTTAAATATTAAATACCCATTACTTATTTAACATACTAATTTATACTTCATTTACAATTATCATTTTAAGTTGGAGCCATGCTGCAAATACCTTCTAGATGTGGCATGAATGAGTCTGCTTGACCGGGGAAGGGCTACGGCTTCACCGAGAATACCTAAAATAGCCGAATAACGCTGCTGTGTTTCGACTGGTAAGGGTAAAGATCCGGAGTCCCTTCGATGGAATATCTTGTCACCAGTACGTTAACAAGATATTCCATCTCAATTCTCAAGGGTGCCGACGCATCTATAGCTTGATTTCTTATCGTGGAAGTATACAGGCGCTGTATACAAAAGTTTTACTATTTCTTAATACTTAGCGTTATAATAGAGATAGAGCAGTGATAGCTTAGTGTCAAGCACCCGCTTTTATTCAAGCTCTATCCCCAACACCAATGAAATTAACATACATTGACACAATACAATTGAAAACATTGTGAAGAATGTAGAAGCAACCCAGCCGAGGTTAGGCGTCGTCGAGTCGGTAGATGCGCGTACGCAGGGTCCTTGATGATGCTTCCTCTCGGGAAACCTTGTGCTGGTTACCTATAGATAAGGGTTTCGCTCGGCCACCTTTCAACCTGCTGAAACTGTAAAAGTCCTTGAGCTAACAGTCGCCATAAGCTGTATAAAAGAATGACACAACATTACAATGTCTCATATAATTATTTGAAAGGCAAACAAAAGGAGAGCCCGCACAATGGCTCTGCGAGCACCCTCCTCCACGTGTTCACAAGCTGCCAATGCGATGTTGATATATTATTTGTGGTCCGTTTCGAATTAATTATCGAAATCACACAAACCAATCAATTAATACAAACCTATACAATTCGGTGTATTGAAACTACCGCACGAGTCACAACACAATTGACCGCTCAGGTTTGGTTCAAGTCAAAGACTTAGGAATTGCTTTTGTTTATTGTATTTAGGTTTACAAACAAGCATGCAGTTCATCTCATGGTAACTGATTCCTGCCGTATCACTGCACCCCCATTCATCATCACCAATAATAAAGATCTCTGGATCCCTACACTCATCAGTCAAAACAACAACAAGGCATTTACACCATCTTCTGATTTTATGATAGACGCGTAACATGAGTCCTAGGCTTATATAGACCTGAAATATCCCCTGCCTGTACACCTGTACATATAAGATGATTAACAGGGGACTTCAGGTTCGCGAGGAATGAGAATGTAGGGCCTGAACGTCGTGGAGGTGCTACTCCTGTAGTCCTGGGATTCTGTAGAATTAATGGATAATTATTTCTGCGGCCGTTGGCATCTACGACGACTAAGATAGGATGCCTCATCACCTATAATAAGGATCACTGGATCCCTAAACTGACAGCAGTGTTTTGGTGTCATTTTACGTGAGCTCCTGCACCTCAGCCAGCACCACAAGAAGGGGCAAGTGCAGTGTCTGACACACAAGAAATTTATATATAACCCGAGAGCGTTTTAGAACATAATACACCACGAAGCTCCACTACGGATTGGCTGACTTCACATGTTTTTAAAAATACACAATTTTTAATGATTATTTCTTAGACATGCAGGTTTCTTCACGATGTTTTCCTTCACCGTCAGTAATTATAATTGTAATTAGAAATTTTATTGGTGTCGCCACCGAGGTTCGAACTCGATTGTCTCGTGTGCCGTGAATTAAAAGCGAACGCAAATATACTAAGCTATCACGACTCTGTAGCTAGCGCAAGGACGTCTGACTATAATAAAGATATCTGCCACTTGTTCTAATGAATAGACGCTTGTGTGAAATATAATGGTGACTACACTGTCGGACATCTGACACATTGCGTCATAAACGTAATGATAAGAACGTTGACCGAAATATGACAGTTGTTCTTCTTATAGGAGACACGCTTAACAGCACACTAGACTCAAAGCAATATTTTTTTCCATTAAAGCCCGGCTAGGAATTAAACTTAGTAACTTAACAGCAACAGGAGATATGAATCACTAAAATAATATAAATAAATACTTATGTACATGATTATGTGGGTAATATGAAACAAAATTACTAAAGAATGTCAACTAAGCATATAATTTGGCAAGTCTCTAGTTACATAAAATAGCAAAAAATAACCACAAGGTTAGCAGGAACAAATTAGCGACTGCCTAGATAACATCGCTTGCATGTAACGTTGCCAAAACTTAAATATAATTGTGTCATCAATTCTCAATAGCGATGTGCTTTGCATAAACAATTACTTCCCTTTCTATGTTCTAGAATTGTTCTAGTGTTGTCCGCATACTGACGTATACATTGTCTTACTTATGGATCGTGCCAAGCTGGAATACAATTAGGAGAAAGATTTTAATAATTTATGTCATGATCAATTTATATTAATGTATCAAGAAAAGACATTATCCAGTCCATTAAACAATCTAAAAGCATCCTTACTGCCGTGAAATATCTGTGGCGGCTTATATTTTTAATTTTCCAGACCTTTCCTTCGGTACATGCAGTAAGCATTATACTTATTAATGCATTTATATATATTATTATATTATGTTTAAATGTCACAATTCACCTTCACTTTAGTTAGTCGTGGAGTTCAAGACACACACATTATGCAGATATGAACAATAAATCGGTTTGTGATTTGAATCAATGCTGTGTTTATTATGTCAAAACAACAAGGCGTAATAAAATCAATTAGTCAATGGTGCTCAAAAATTATATACAATTTTTTTTTAATTCATTTGAGGGTGACAAACTAGACACCTTTCACCTGATAGTAAGTAATTCCTGTGGCCCATAACACCAATACTAATCCTCGATAAGATATCATATCGTTGATGCGTATGACATCATCAGATGCAGACCTTGTCACCGGATTACTGCACTTACTCGGCAAAACATAGCAGCTTTATGCCGCTATTTTTTGGGCGTGGTCTTCCCTCAGTCGAGCTGACCCGTTGATGACGAAGCAAGACCGCAGCATGGCTCTACAAGAAAACGACAGGCTTTTATCGGGGAACCACTGATCGCCTTTGACTTGCACCACTCAACCTAATACTATTCAAGGCACTCCATCCAACCTTTGTAACAATACCCTGAATGTAGACCTGGTTGAGTGAAGCTCATCATCGAAAGGCAAAGCTCCATTTCATATCGTGATAACGGATACTGCCATCAGAGATGGCCGATTTGACTGATGCTTTGTCTTCTAACACCGAGGCTTCACTTCAGATAGGAATTAATATGGTGGCCGGCTGTTTGATTTCAAGTGACTGTTATCAAATTTTCTTTGTTGCTTGCGATATTTCAAGTTTAGGTATACGAAACTTTGGGTTCTGATTTCAAATACCTAACTTACAGTGGTAACATGTAGTAGTAGCATCAAACAGTCTGCAATATGCAGACTGTTTCTAGCTTCACAGTGAAAGAGTTGACTCGACTCGGGAGGGACCACGCTCAGAATACCAACAGAATATGCAGACATAGTTACTGGTGGCTAGGCATTCCATCTCAGTCCTCAGGGGCAGTCTGAGGCATGTACTTACTATGTCATATCATGTCACTTACCATGTACCACAACTGTGTACTCGTTTGCTGTTTTCTTTAATGAAAAATATTTTATGTGAGTAGTTTTTTATGGAATGATAAAATTAACGAAATGTCCAACAACAGGTCCAGTTGAGGAGATTTTTATTTACCTTTCTTATCTTAGTTATTTTGTATAAATACTAAAACAAATAAAAATAAAAGTAAAAGCTTTTAGATTCCAATATACCCTCCAGGTGTACACCGGTTCTATTAACCGATTCTTATCAGTTATAAATCTACAGTATTATACTACAATATTATACATATGATATGCACACACCTGTATTTTGTAACATATTGTATATACTGTCAGACATATCACTTTTGATTTGTTTAATAAGAATGGAATGAAAAAATATATATAAGCTCTCAGCAATGATTTTAAGTAAGGACTTTTTACTTAAAGCCTTTGTCCCAATCGTGACAAAAGCTTCAAGTACAAAAGGGGTAGTAAGTCCTTCGTCGTACTTTCATTGGACACATTTTTAAGAAAGTGTTTTTAGGGTATTATTATGAGAGGGACTATTTCTAATGAATTAAAAAAAATAGTTTGAATAACAATAAATAAAAATAAGAGCCGTGATAGCTCTAAGATTAAGCGCTCTCTTTTATTTCACAGTACGCGGGCAAACCGAGTTCGATACCTGGTGCCAGCACGAATTACATTTTTAGTGGCCATTTGAAGTGGCAACTTACCATGTGCTTGGCAATGAAGGAAAACATTTGAAGGTAACCTGTATGTCTAAAAAATTTGTAAAAAATATATTTTCAAGATATGTGAAGTCCAACCAGCAGTGCTTCACGAACTATACTCGATCGCCCGCCTATGCCCAACAGTGGGATTTATTTATAGTAAAAATCCATTATTGCAAAATATTATAATAAATAAATTAAAATTATTTATTTATTATAATATTTTGCAATGAATCTTGTAAACCAAATGGTAGACTACTTAAAATTCTAACCACATGTTCAGATTTCGTGTTAAATCATGTATTAACTATAGTTATGTTAAAATTTAAAACACTATAATAAAATTGAACTATGGTACAAAGAGCCGCTAGGCCAATGAATTTCGAATATCAAACCTCTGTTCTCCACTGCATGCGAAATGAATTTTCTGTTTCTCTTTGCCAGAATTTTAAAACAATAGAGGGCCATTGTAGCGAGTTACCAAACAAAAAACATCGGGCATGTTGCTTCTCCACCGTACTAATTGACTTCATACAACAGACGAAATATTCGGACTGCATTCCAGGGCTTGTCAAACCAGCGGCCCGAAAACCGCATATTGTTAGGACGGTTGGTAATTTCGCGGTACAAGAACTTAGAAAGCCTTAGAAGCTCTGTGATTGTTTATAGTACAAAATAATCTCATTGATAGAGCGTACGATTTATATATTTTTATTTGTTATTTCTATTATTTACCGACCCCTTAGTTCAACTGTGATAATATTTTCATGTGCACTTTACTTTCATTATATTGAATTATTAGCTACTACTATTGCTACTGCAGAATTGCGTCCAGAGAGAAATGAAAAATGCGTGAGACTACATTGTATGAATTATTATTTTCGGCCAGTACGTGTGAGTTGTGGGCACTCGTCGATATTCTTGAACAAATGACAATCATCAAACCTTGCCTACTGCGGGGAATGCAGGCTTACGAGGGATTTGCGCCCACTCTTCGGGATCTACGTATCCTATGTTCACTGAGCCTAAGCACGTCCCAGGGAAGACCTTCCTGCTTTCCTTGTTCTCTTATTGGGGTGCTTAATATCGATGTACAATGTATCGTCTCCGCTGGGTGTCAAAAATAAATAATGAAATAAAATAATGCATTTCTTGTCTTGTATTGAGGATGAAAAACGAATACACAGTTCATTTGGTGGTAAGTGATTGCTCCTCCTCCTGAAATCATAACGCAGATGCGTCGTCACCCATGACTGCGGTAGAATATTTCGTTAACAGACTTATGCTGTGTTTTTTTACACTGGGAAGCTGTGAGGTTGTGGTCTGTCCCCGCTCGAGCCAACCCATTCACGCCGTAGTTAGAAACTAATAGCAACGTGACTCTAACTCTGAATTTCAAGAAAATAATAAATAAACTAAATTTTGTTTGCACCACTAGTTAATCTAAGTAAAAATATATACACGAAAATTAAATACGTTCCAGAAACACGGGGCGGCGCCGCTCTTGGGCTTAAATTCCAAACAACGTAATACCCTCGTGTAGTTTGGACACCCCTGTTCTATAGCTTTCAGAGGAAACAGAGATAATGTTGCACAAAGTCAATACCGAAACACGAAAGCTTCCAAGTGCCTAAATTCAAAAGCTCTTGTTTATGCAGACGGATCCAGCGAACTATAGATCAAAGATAAACGAAAACCGTTTTCATTAAATCATCTAATATATTTAAATTTAAGGGGTTGTTAACGTTTGTAGTTTCTTAGACTGAATTAATTTTATGTTAACTTCACTAAATATTTATTTTCTTTATGACTACAACTTTTTTTAACATACAACTTGAAACCCTCCTTATCATATAACATCACGGATAAAGATGATATCAACTGTGATAAATATTTTTTTATTCAAATGAAAGTAACAAAACAGTACAGTTCACCTGATGGTCAGTGAGTCCTGCGGCCCATGATACCCACATTCTATGATAAGAGATCATAATGCGGATGAGTTTTACCCCTGAGAGCCGCTAGATCTTAAGGTCTTCATTAATTATAGTGCCGTAAACACAAAAGCACTGCCTAATCGTTCCTTTTTATAGCTCAAAGTAATCAGTGCGCAATATGACACGGGGTACATACACACAACGCCGAAAACAGACGCTTTGTGAGAAGAAGTGAACACAGAACGCTGGGCAGAAGCCACCTGGTTACGTAGGTCCTGAAGCTAAAAACTAGCTAGATTGGATTGGTTTGAATAGGGAAGGAGCATAGTCTTACAGAATATCAGGCATTCCGTTTCAGTCCAAAGGGTGACAACGCATATACATCCTAAATTTTTGTTACTAATATATGTAAAAGTTATGTCTTCGCTTAACATCAAATTAACTTTGTTAGTATTGTATTGTTTGACTTCGTTAACGTCGTTGTTAAACAAAAAATATTTAAGAAGTTTAATAAAAAAAAGAAAGACCTCAAAGAAGCTCACCTCAACAATAACAAAGCAGTAAACCACTACGAACTACATGGAGAGTGGACAAGGAAGACCGACTCCAAGTAAATGGGAAAAGATCTAGGAGGAAGAAGACGAAGAGGTTTTATAAAAATGTCTTATAAGTATTAAAAAGAATGGAAACTAAAAACTAACATCGGACTTTGGAAGCCGTCAACACGAGGAGTGTATATCAGAAATACTTTACTTCATTACGAATTTAGCGGGCTTGGAACTTTATGTGGAATTCCCGCCGGTGCTGGGGTGGCGAATATATTGAAATTTGAAATACATATTTCCAGTGGACCGCCCGGGGCTCGGCGTGCGCTGGAACTATTCAAATATTCCCCGTGCGAAGTTTTAAACGTTCGTTTTTTCATTTAATACACTATCCACGGGCTCTTATAGTGAACGATACGATCACGATTCAGTTAATGATGAGGCACGAGCTGAAGACTATACGTTTTAAACTAACCAAGATGAGGTACGGCCCTCTCGGACACACTCCAGTCGACCGTCTCACTTAACAAAGTGGATACCAATATTTTTAAAGTCCCTATTAGATAGCGATCCGAGTCGAGGTTTCGTTCCTCCTTATGAGAGGGCCTCGGATCGTATTATCGCCGCCCTCTGTTGTCGTTGACGTTGTTCGTCCACAGGAGTCGGAGTGCCAGAATTGCTGCTCAGCGGATCTCTTGCTCGCAAGTCTGTTTAGATAAAGCTGTAAAGGTCTCTGCACCAACAGCACCACACACAAATAAAAAAAAATATTTTTAAGCGTGGTACTGTATATCATTACAACACTACTTAATATAACCCAGGTTAAATGTCCAATAAGCCCATGTTGCTTACTTCATTCACTACCAGCCGCCAGATGTTATATCTGCAAGGTTAAGCAACTTAAAACAAATGACAGCTTTCGTGCTTTGTACGGCGATGGGACGTTAAGGCTAGCTACGACATAATCTTAGGTTACTGTTTGTTTTACCATAACGGAGCCTCGATGACTTACCACCCTTAGCTTGGTGACAGCCCACGATGGAAGCGCGTGGTTGTATAAGGGGGGAGGGACGAATTAGGGGCTAAGCGGGTCGCTGGTTGTAGGCGCCGTGCCGTTAGTCCAAATAGGATTAGGTATCCATTGTAGGTTTTGGTTTGGACACAGGCAACAATGCTCAGGATTAACACTTCCATGTTTTTTTTAAACTTTGAAACTATTGGTATTAATGGAATCATAGCTAGTACGGAGATCAATTTCCATTTATAATAATATGTGCATATCTAAAGGGGATATGCATATATTATGTTAAATGGAAACAATTATTGGATACAATGAGATAATTTATTGATTTAATATAATTAACAATGCCAATGCCTTTAATATTATACCATGAATAACAACGGTTCTTTTTTTTTTCAAAATAAATAGTATCTAAATCTAAAGCTAAGTTGCTCTTTAAGATAGATCACAAAAACATTTCGCGAATCGATCACGTATCAATATTTTTTGTTCTATTTTGACAAGAATCGTCGTCGTGACCATTTTGGTCGTAGGAATACTAATGGCATCCTCATAGTTTAAATACATTTCGCTGTAGCTGGAGGTCAGACTATTTGATACTGCGAGCTTTGTACAGGGTTGACGTTTAATTTTTAATTTGAATCCTTCCACTGCGATACTTTTGAGTATTCGAGTTTTTTTTAAGATATTGAAAATTTTTCGTTAGTTTCACTCTGTGGATAAATTAGGGATATTATATTTTTAATATATAAAATTTTAAGTGCACTTTTTCCTAACTGCAACATGACATGGTCGGCTCGATTCAGTATGGATCCATACTGAATGATCCACATGAAATACCAGAAACGATCTGCTGTGTTTCGTATGGTGAGAGTATAGTATCCGGAGACCCAATAGTATTATAATTAGATTGGCTAAAAGTCGCCATATATTTAAGAAAAAAGCTCGTGAGCATGTACTCAAAACCTCGTTAACCGGTTGATTTTCATCCTCAAATATTACTTTATGTATATATTTTTTTATTTATATATGTATGTTAATAGTTTCATATATGTATATTTTTTTGTATGTATTTATTTAAATATATATCTATATTTGTATATATATTAGTATTTTTTTAAATTTTGCATATTTGGATATATTTTTGTACTTATGTTCGCATGGTCCGCTAATTTTAACATTGAACATAAATGAAATCTTTCTGTGCATCTACCCAATGTTCTCTGTACCACCCAATCATAGACTGGGAGATAATGCCTTTGGCAGTATCTCCCAGTCTACCAATTCCAAAAGTCTACCAATGTACTAGTTTAGTGCATAAAGATTAAATAAATAAATAACAGGTAACGGGACATTCCATCTCAGCCCCCAGGGGTCACTACTTACCATCAGGTAGACTGTGTTCTTGATTTTCACTGTTAATGTAAACATATAAAATTTGGGCTTGGTGATTTTTTTTAATATTTCATGCCATATCTCGTATAATAGATTAAAACTAAACCCATCTAGCTGTAGGAGCAAAGTGAAATGGTATAATTGTTATTTTTTTATCTCTGTGTAAAAGTGTTTAAAAGCTTTAGTTCTGTTCTGAATCACTTACTTATCGAGCTGGAATAAAGGAAGGTGTAGACAGGTAAGTGCTTTTGGCGATTTCTTACTTCAACATCGCTCTAGTATAACTTTACAATAGAATATTATTACTTTTCCTTGTAATATTGGGTATAGTATCGAGCACACCAGAGCGACCAGGGACTCTATTACGGTCCGTGGGTCCAACTATAGTACTACACCTAATTTGGTAAATACTAAAAAAATATGAAGTTATATGAATAGATTAAAAATTGATAACTTCGACATATCTTAAACACCGTAAAATAGAACACAGAATCCACTCTTTGTCTGTGTAGCGTAGAATACACTTTATTGAAATAACATAGATACCTATATTGTGCAGATGTCTGGATGTCGAGCTGGATAAGGCCACGTTTAGAATTACCACAAATACTTACATATTTGTGTATATTTGTATATTTATTTTATTTATTGCTCGATGATTCCTTATTTCATAGAATACGCTACGTACGCAACCGCAGTAGAACGAGGGTGACCGGCACAGCTCAAAAGATCAGCTCGTAGAACCAACAATCGATGGAGGAGAAAGGTTCTTGAATGGCACTGGTAGTGGAAGAAGACCCTCCACTAGATGGAGCGAACACCTATGCGAGTCGAGTAATGGGGGAATTCGGTGGATGCCGGTGGCTCAGGGTCGTGCTTTGTAGCAATCTTTAGGGGTGGCCTATGTTCGTAGTGGAGTATTGATCGACAGAGATCGATATTATTTATATAATACCTTTCTAAGTTTTTGTCTATCAATATGTTCAGCTCCTTGATCTCAAAAATGCAACTAGGCATTAAGTCCATCCTTGTAAACCTTAATTTAAGATGAGAAGTAAAATATATGAATACGGCTTAAACAGACTTAACACAACGCAACGAAACATAATGGGACAAAATGGGTTAGCTCAGTATGAGTATCATGAAAAAGAAGAGTATGAAGAAATTAAAGATAAAATCATTTCTACAGATACAAAGGTTTCTTTTATAATATCAAAGGTAGCAGAGGATACTGTTCACCTGGTGGTAAGTGGCAGTAAATGATCCCTATGCCCCATGACATCTAAATCCAACCATCAGATCCAAAATGCACATGGGTAATCTCTCCAGAGGACTGAGTTGGAATGGCTCATTAATTGTAACGGCTCTCTGGATCCCAACATACACCAAACGCAATAGCAACATCATGTTACATTTTAAGGCCGGTATTCTATGAGGGCCCCGTTCGAGACCACCATTTCATGCTGTAGCTACAAACAAACTGCTATGTTGGTATTCAAATAAGAAAATTAATTGACTGCTGTTATTGAAATTAATATAAATATAAAGTAAGTTATTTTAAGAATGGATTATAACGTACGCCGGCGAAGGAAAATATCGTGAATAGATTTCCTCTTGTCTAAGATATATAAATAAAAAAATATATTTGATCCACCAATCCGCAGTGGAAAGCGAAAAGCTACGTGGTAGTCTATGCTCTAACACCCGCTCTAGAAAGGAGGATAATGTCCAGCAGTGGGATTTTTATATACAGGCTGTTTCCTTTACTTTACTTTTATAATAAAAAATGATAAAAATATTTGATAAAGAAATTGTAACTTGAATTGAAATCTAGATATACTTTGATTTGGCTCCAATACATTGGAATATAGAATCGTGAAAGGGTCGATATAGTTAATACTCGGTTCTAGGGTTGTTAAAAACTAATTCTTTTTAGTTTGAATAACACGAAATATAATTATTTAGACTTAGTGCTCATTTTAAGAAAATAATATGATAATAAATAATAATAAAATTATATATATTTTTTTTTAATATTAGAGGTGACAAACGAAAACATAATATTAGTGGTAACGAAGATGAAAGTACTAATAAACTTTATTTCAAAACTCTTCTTCGACAAGATTATTTTGCAAATAAAATGTGATATATATTATCCATTGTACGAGTATATGTGCATGCGTATTCGCATATGGGGTTAACAGAGAATTTCACCCTTGTAAACCTTATTTAAAGGACAAAAAGAATAAATAAATAAACACACCTCACTTAGAGGTAAATGATGCCCTATCAGCCCTGAGGCCTGAGATGAGATTCCTCGTCATTTACATTTAGGTCTACGGATTTCTACACTCAACATACGAAACACAATGATGCTGCTACTTCACGCCGGTAATCAGGGAGAGTGAGGCCTCGTCAGTCGAGCTCGACCTATTCACGTGGCATCTAAAAACTAGCTACCAGTATTAAATTTATCTGGTTTCATTTTGGCTTTGCATTCTAGTACTAGTTTCCAGAATTATGCGAGTGTCACACAAAATCCTCAGAGAAATCACTGCAAACCTTTTATGGAGCCTGTTAGAGAAAACAAGGCACGGGTTGGCTCTAGCGGAAAAGGATGACGCCTTCACAAAATACTATGTTTCATATTGTCAGTATAGGCATCCGGTGCCCCTTTACAAGTGAGGAGACATTCGTACTGTCTTGGAGGTAACAATGCATATGCATATTGAATCTTAGTTGGAGATGTACGAAGATGTCTTGAGCGATAGTTATCACTGACTAACAGGTAAACTGTGCCGATTTGTCACCCCTTAATAAAAAAATATAATCATTTATGTAATGTATAGCAACCACGTCCTTCCTCGGTCCATTCCAAAAACTCAATACTTAAACTTTTGCCAATAGGTGGAAAAAAATGTGCACGGAATAATAGAGCTTCGCATTGTGACAACCCTAAACCTCTTAGCCCGTTTGGGTTTTACAAAGCCCAAGCCTTGTTCTGTTCGAAAAAAAAATGTCGAAACACCAAAAACATTTTTTGTAGCTCAATAGCGAAAACAAAATCCGCCCTTTGTTGGAAGCATTGCGAGCCGTATTGAATTTTTCGGGGATTCACCTCTCATGTACAATTCCGTTTTACACGGTTCTTTTTTTTTCAATCATAGATATTATATTAAAATTGTTATTGCGAGGAATATTTTGGACATGTGAAATATGTTGTTATTTAAAGAAGTCACTGAACACTGGTGATTTAAAAAGTATTACTAAGCTATGCTCATGCTGTGCTTAAGTTAATGGAGGGTTAAATACTTTTTTAATAATATTTTAATATTCTTTGTCTTTTCGGGCTGATGGTCGCTGCCCGAGGGCTTTTACAGATTCACCGCGTTGAAAGGTGGACCGAACGCTTATGGCGCTCAGCCCTTATTAGTGGGTAACCAGCACAAGGGCTC
Organism: Teinopalpus imperialis; assembly: GCA_029286865.1. Lineage (NCBI taxonomy): Eukaryota > Metazoa > Arthropoda > Insecta > Lepidoptera > Papilionidae > Teinopalpus > Teinopalpus imperialis. The sequence continues at coordinate 2,284,460 of JAGSMU010000033.1, forward strand.
GAGAGAGAGCCTCGGCTTTGACTGTTACCCTGTTACCTGTGGCTCGAGGGTGCCCGAGAGGGCCGAACCTCGGTTCCTTTAGCTTCTAATTACGGATTATCTAAATATTATAGTATAGTCCAGGCTAGACATTGGATGTTTTAGCATCTTCCGCCATGGCATTGACCGCCGTGACAATGATAATAATTAACACAAGTAAATGGTGATATGTGTTGTGTTTCATAGTGTGCTTTGTTTGTGTCTTTGACACACTTAATGTTTTTAATGTATTAAAGACTGCAAAAGAGGCAGTTGAAGTGAGACAAGTAATTCTTGCAAACTATATTATATACCCACATTAACACTCGATATGCAATCATTCTACAAATGTGCCATCCCTGAGGACTGAGATTCGATTCCTCGTGATACGTAATAGTGGTCTTCGTAACCCTGTACCAAAAGCCGAGAAACAACACCATACCAACCGAGCACATACACACAGTGACTCCTGCGGTACATGACATCTACTACATTCATCTTGGACAAGGAATCATAATGCAGATGCGTTGTCATCCTTGAGCACTGAAATGGAATGCCTCGTCACCAGTAATAAAGGTCTCTGGATCCCTGAACTCACCAGACGAAATACGGCAGCAGTATACTCATTTTATGGTGACGGCGTGTTCATTCCCCGGTCTAGCTAACTCATCCTTTCTGCATATATATGAAATAATAATGATCCCACTGCTATGCCCAGTAGCTTCATTAATAAAGGTGTTTCTTAATCGGATTCGGAACATAAGATGCCTTCATTTTTTTTTATTTCATATCATAGACATTCCTTAATCGCCGAGTATGTGGTACATCAACATTTTAAATTTCGATTAACAATTCCATCGGTGCCGTCACCGGGGATCGAACTCGATCTGCTCGTGTACCGTGAATTAAAAGCGAGCACTTCCGCGAACACACTGCGCTTCCGCGACTCATCGACATATACTTAAAGTCTCACTTTACATATACGTTATTAAAGATAAATACATCCTCCGATGTTCCCTTCACGAAAATACAAATGGTAATGCAATAAAAATAATAAGTACAAATGTTTAAAGTCTACTTTAAGTTTATTCAAAATGTAGTATTGTGCTCCATTTCGCAATAGAAGAGTCCTTACAATGCAGGAAGGCAGCGACAAAGTTGAGCCCGACTTGTGAAGGTAAATCGCTTAAGGGAAGTAAACTTTGGAATCAAAGACGCATACAAAGCATCCTCTTAGAGGCGCGCACCACTTACAAATCATATGTCGTGAAAGTTTAAATTCAAAACGAAAATATGCGGAGAAAATACAAATGGTATTGTGTATAGATTAAATAATATTTAGTATTAATGTGAATGCGATCCGTGGTAGCTCAGTATGTAAGCGACAGGCGAAGCAGTAAACATCGCGAGGAAACCTTTATATATATATATATATATATATATATATATATATATAGTGGTGAAATGAGGGACTGACTCCACTGGTGGTTCAAGTTGCAAGCAAGGTCGAGTCCTCTCTCCCTCTGAATCCCCTTTAATACTTTGCTTAAAAATCCCTGCGAATGTGAAAAATGTGAATTCCACTAATCCGTGGGACCACCAAGTAGCGTCGGCAAGAACGTCATACATACATAGGTCTGCTAAAAGTGTATAACTTTGCCAATACCTTCATTTATTGACTATGTGCAGGCTTATAAATCTAGATCTAGCTTATTGAAACGAATACAGATAGCAGTAATGTAAAATGGAATAAAAAATACACATTATATCCCTTTGATATTACAGTATCGTTGTTGTAGTTTTGTCTGTCTGTGATAATCTCCACAAATGATGCACCAATTGGGATGTGGTTTTTGTTGAAGTTTGGGAAGTGGTTGATATAAGTTTGGGCTAACATTTAGTTTATATTTCATTTAAATCTTTTGAAAATACAAATGATATGTCAATTTTAATGCGCGACGATCTCTGGTCCCGAAAGCAGACCAGCTGGTGGTAAAAATGCGCGAAGTACTTACAGAACTGAACGTAATTATTGATCGTCCTATCAAATCGGACGAGATTAGACTGAGAGATGCCTCGACGATGCAGCCCGTATAGTGGTATATGGTGTTATTTATCGCTGGTATTCTATGAGGAAGTGATCCTTCCATGCTGTAGATAGAGTAAATCCCAAGCTTAGTAAGCTGCACAATAACACAAGTACAAAATTTTACATATATATTTTTTTGTGTTTAAGTGTATTGCTGTTGGTCCAGAGACCCGCTGAGTAGGGAGACACTACTACTGCACCACCGCTGCACTCTGACCCCTCTGGATGAAGAACGTTGTTGACGATAGAGGTGGGCGATAATACGATCCAAGGGCTCCTCATAAAGAGGTACGAATCCTCGATTCGAATCACTATCTAAAGGGAGGAAAAATTTTATATATAACTAACGCTTTATTCGAAAATATTTTACACTCACATTTGCATCACTTGAAATGGCAAATACGTATGCGCTGACAAGTGGCCGTCAAATGTCCGCCCTTTACACCGTTCAACGGGATAGCCGAGCTGGAAGCATGGCGTGCTCATATTTCATCAAAGGCATGACGCGGGGATTTTTTAGTGTACGGCCCGAGTGACGTTTAAATATTACAATGGACCATAAGCGGAGCGTGCAGTTTTTTATTCTAACTCTATCAATTTCCTGCTCGGCGGCTTAAACAAATTTTCTACGTTACGAATGATTCACAATTCTATTTAACATGAGCTTTCCGAATTTGGTTATATTGTACGGATAGTTTCAAGTAAAAGTGTTAATAAGTTTTAATATATTTATTTCCAAAATCACAAGTAAATCATTTTCAGTTTTCACTCATTACTCTTTTTTTCATGAAATGAATGCTATCAATGTTATTAACACTCCCATCCTCCAGCTAAGCTACTATCTATCAGTAACTGGAATTATGTGTATTTAGCGATCTATGGCATTTTTTCCCCACAAATATATGTAATTTATCCTGTTCATGATTTTTGGTACTGGGTGTGTTGTGCGTATGTCCCCTGTATTGACAATCTTCCTCCGATCCTATTGCACATGCGTTATATCTAACTATTGAAGGGGATGACGCTTGAGCGCCTCTATGTTTGCACCAACGCCTACGGTATAACGTTCGACATCGAGCAGGAGGATGGCATCATCTTCATCACTTGGTTAATATATATAAAGGTTGTTTTATACACTAAGTTGGTTTTAAATTCTTCTAACTTTAACAATTTCGATTAACACAATTAACAATTTAATTTGTGCCAGCAGCGAGGAACTTGGTTTTCGCGCTCTCCAAGCACTTAACCCTCAACTAGCATCATCGAGTCTTTAGTAACTTCCATTTTTTTTATTAGATATTTATTTTGCTCTCATTAAATAACAGAAATTATTCATATAATATATTAATTTATTACGTATTGTCTTCGATTATCTGTAGCCTTCTCCCATATTTCTGGCAGTTTGTCAATTTCTTCCTTGTAAAATGTGGTTAGTTTGAACTGGAAGAAGTTTCGAAGGTCAACTGTCTGACCGACTTGCTCTTCCGAATTGAAGTTTTGTCTATAGAAACATTTTGTAAGGAACCAAAAAGATAGTAGTCTGTCGGGCAAGATCCGGGGAGTAAGGTGGGTGTGGTAAAACAGTTGGTCTGCCAAAATCAAGAAATTTTTCTTGAGCCACTCTTACTATAAGCGCATTGTCGTGTAAAAGAATGACGTATTTGTGATTGACAAGTGCAGGACGCTTTTCACGGAGATTCTTTTGCACTCTTTGTAACTGCTCCGTAACGTATCTATCCGTAGTAATCGTTAAATTTGACTTCAATAAGTCGTGGTGAATTATTCCTTGACAATCCCACCATACACATAATAAAATCTTTTTGCCATGAATTCTTAAAACCTTTTACATTCGGATCTGGTAGGGGTGGTTGATCCTTATCAAGTCACTGTCTTTTTCAGTTGTCAACTTAGCACAATTGCCTTGTTTAAATTCCCAAAGCATTAAATGAGGAATATCAGATCCTCTATTTCAGAGGTTAAAAAAAACAGGTTAACATAACGTGTATCACGCTAAACAGTCGACAATAACTAACTACTAAATGAAGCCTCGTCTATAAAGTGAAAAAATAATAATACGAACAATAGATTCTATTTAGCTGCATCGGAAGTTACATAAGACTCGACCATATATATCATATCAACATTCTAAAGATTGATTAATGTGTTACATGCAAACAAAACCACGCAAACACGCAGTGGTTGTTCGGAGGCTTATGCCCATCAATGATATTATATAGGAATATTAAATGTCCTAGTTAGGAAGCCAGTATTATCTAACCCATTCAGTAAGGGTCTTTAAGATTATATTGTTAATGGTGATATTTCCTGTAATACCATTTTGTAAAAACTTACTGAATGCAATAAAAAAAATTATGAGGACATTCATTTTTATTATTTTAAAAGTCAGTTTGTGTCTAATTATGGGTTTACTTACCGTAATAGACAAATTATAACGATGAGAGATTTTCGGTTAAAGCAAGCTTAATGAGAAGAGCTTTTAGAATTTTTATTTAAGCTACCTTAGCTTATACATGTTAGAATTAATGGTTCGGGAAAAAGTTGCAGTAAAATATCTTTGATTTTGCTATGTTTATTCTGCTGATTTTGATACCATTAAATAGATGACATTTTAAAACCAGCAAAACAAAAGATGAAAACGGTTTCCCGCCCTTTTTCTATCGTTTTTCTGTTCCCGAAAATGAGTGAATCTAACCAGGAAATCGGTACATTTTGAAGATTCATCACAAAAAAAAAAGAATAAAGCATTACAAGCTGCGAAAAAAAAATTATCACTTGACGTAGTGTCAGTAAGAGTAGCACAAAATTGATTCAAGCCGTTTCAGTTCGGGAATTTTAATGTCCAAGATGAAATTCGCTCTGGTCAACCTGTAATCTACATATTAACCAGCAAAATCGTAATCTACAAACAACTAGCAAAATTAGCATATTAATAGATACGTTTAGCTGACGAGGGGTTGACCACAAAACCGTTTTGACCCTTTTGAAAAAGTTGGATATACAAAAAAGCTCTATATTTGGGTGCCACACTAGCTCACTGAAAGAAACCTAATGAATCATGTACTCATTTGTCATTCTCTATTGAAACGCAATGAAACCGAATCGTTATTGAAAAAATTAATCACTGGTGATGAAAATTACCTAACACTAGAACCTGCGAAAAAGATGATGCAGTCAAGCTCCACAGACTACAATGAAACCCGGATTAGATAGCAAAGAGGATTATTAATAAATGTAAATAAACCTATAATAAAATTTTGATTTTTAATTTGTATATAAAATACGAGAAACTGTTTCGCCAGTTCATTATGTAATAATAATAATAATGTTTATTGTATTCTCTCACAAATTAAGATTAGTAAGTATAGTACAGCAGTAGTAGCAGATTTCACAGTGATGAACAGTATTTGTGAGAGACCGGTGTCTGTACTAGGATGCCCTGTGTGACAGATCAGCAGATCCTCACCTTACGGACTAGTTTCTGTCTATACAGAAAATTTTAAGAAACATTTTTTTTTGTACTATATACCTATATATTAATTAATAATTATATATACGTAAAGATATTAATAAGTAAACATCGAAAGTTATCATACCTTTAAGTGTTTATTATAAAATGAGAAAATGAGAATGGTGACGGTGATGGGGCAGGCTATGTAACAGTCTACCGCTAGACCTGTATAGAAGGTGTTCCAGCACACCTGCATCTATCGACTTCCTGCATGCTTGGCGTCTATATAAGAGGTCGTCTCTCCATTGTTACTGTCTCTTACATTGCGACTGCCAGTATCGGATTGTTACTCGGTAACCTTTCTTCCCCATCGGTTATCATAAATAAATAAATTTGTATAATACATATTACATTTGTTGTATAAATATATTTGTATACAACATTGTGTGTAGTCCACTAGTTAACCCATCCAACGTTCAGAACACAAAACGCTTATACTCCATAAAGAATAATGTACACAGAACTGCAGTTGAAAGTTATGAAAATAAAAGCAGATAGCATAGTTACATAAGCGTAGAACTTCAACAAAACGTATAACATATGACAAAGGCCGTGGAGGGCTTACAGAAAAAGTCCGTTAGCTCGAAAAGGGTACTTAGCCTTAAAAATTGCATGCTCGCCTCAACGGCTCTCCACGTTGCCTTGTATTTCTGAATTCCCTTTGCCCGGCTTGTTAGCTTTTAAATCCGCACTACTTAATTTTAAAATAAAAAAGAGATCTGTTTGTCTAGCAGTCCATTCTTTTGTTGAAATGGGGAGTCCATCTCGTTACGTCTCTCACTTTGAAATTTTAATTTTTCATGCACGGTCAGTGTGAGGGCAATACATACGGTTCGTTAAGTCTAACGTAAATGGAATGGTGTTATTAACGCCATTCGGACGTGTGTATGCTTCGAAGTTATGTTCATACAGATGTAGTTCCGTAGTTCGTTTTGTATAGATTAGATTTGACTAGCATTGATATCATTATGTACATTTTGATTGATTAAGTCTTTAAATTCAATATTACTTTGTAGTATATTCTCTTCCACCCCGTCTGTATGTCTGTATAAAAAATCTCGCAAACTATGTATCTTTAACCCTGGCACATTCAACGACTTCAGATAATACAAAATCGTTTTATGCGCAAGGCCACCGGTGCGCCGTGGTTCTTGCGTAACGAAAATCTACACATAGATCTTGAGCTGCCGACCATAGCTCAGTACTTGAAGCAGGTTTCCCGCCGATATTTCGACTCTGCCGTTACATACGCAAACCCCTTGATTGTAAGTGCCCCCACTTATGATACCATCGCGAATCATAGATTCACTCGCGTCCGAAGGAGACCGAGGCACGCCCTCGACGACCCCGATGGCGCGGCCACCAGGGCCCGAGCCCTTCATAAAACACTACACACGTACATTGCAATCTCATAGCGCCCTCGCCGTCGATAACAAGGTTATTCGCGATACCACCATATCACAGGACGGTTCTCTCCAGTCAATACAGATAGAAGCGTCACTAGAGTTTCTTGCGCCACTTCTTCTCCAGCGCCCACGCATTCCGAAGTGGTGGTACACATAGCCAATAATGATAATAGTGATTTTAAATAAGATAATTCTTAGTCAGAAGCAACTGACCAGGCCGAGGTTCGGCCCTCTCGGACACCCTCAGGTCAGACGCTCCCGTGGAACAGGGTAACGGTCCAAGACGAGGCTCTCTCCTGGGGGCCCTTGTGCTGGTTACTCACTAATAGAGGTCTCGACTGAGCGCCATAAGCGCTCGGTCTCTCAACCTGGTGAAACTGTAAAATCCCTCGGGCTAACAGCGGCCATTATCCCGAAAAAAAAATCATCTTTAATTAGTTTAATCTTGTGTCATCGTCTCAACCTATTAATAGGTTGTTGCTGAACATATGCCTTCCTCATAGAGTGCCACTAAGCACCATCCTGAGGTACGAGTCGTCGCTTCATCTAGAAAAAAAAAATCTTTTAATTATCACACTTTTTCACATATCTCACCAATGCATATCTCCAAAACAAAAAACAACAAGCCATTCGAGATCTCTGCAATCGGTGTATCTATTATTAGCGTACGTTACATTTATAAGCTCATACATCTTTGCTTAAGGAAATAACTATGTAATTATCATGGTTTTTCACATACATGCTGGGGAGCATATCAAAACAAAAGCCATTCGTGATAGGAGAGAGCAATCGGCGTATATAAATAGCGAACTGTACATCTGTAAGCTTACACATCTGTTTCAAACGTACTTTGGTTATTTTTTTTCAACAGAAACAACCTGCGTCGACTGTGTATGAAAAAATATGGGAGTTTTGCAAGCACGAGCTGCCGCGAGCGATCTGCTAGTTTTGATTTCCAACTGGATTGAGTGTTTTTTTGTTCACTTCAAAGGCAAGCTCTGCCTTGCCCCGCTCTCATGAAGTGCGGATGTAGTAATTCCTCTTTTTTAATATTCCTAGCAACGGAATTCTTGATGTTTTTGCTCTTCAAATGATACTAGGGTTGTTTTATAAGCCTTTGCCAAGGGCTCTTTAATTTAATCTGCATTTGAGCGGAGACCGGCTTTTTCTCCATTTCGCTTTTCAGATTTAAAGTTTCAGTGGAGATGATTTCTTTTAAATCGCTAGTGGGTCGTCTTTTAAAAGATTAAAATCGCACCTGAAGGTTATGGATATTTAATCGTCTTTTTAGTTCATTTTTAAGCAGTATCTGGTAAGATATTAAAGTTGATGATGAACGGCAATGACTTCTGCTTATTATCAGATGATATCACATACGCAGAATATTTTTATAATACCGTAAGCTTTTACGCAAACACGGAGGCACTCACTCGATATTGCCTTCTTTAATCTGATGTAATGCATGTGCAATAAGATCGGAAGAAGATTCAGATGCAGTGTCAGGGACACGAAACGTACACACAACACACCCAGATCCGAAAATCAACAACTTCTACTATGCTAAAAGCACATAGATACGACCATTTATTTAAAATCTGACTAGACGTAGATTGTATAACAAACTATGCCAAATAGCAGATAGTAGATTGATTGTGGGGGAAGGAAAATGTTCAGCAGCAATGAAAAAAAAACTACTGAAGTGATGATGACACGTTTGTCGAGTGATGACACGTTTGTCTAGGGATGACACGTTTGTCTAGGGATGACACGTTTGTCTAGGGATGACACGTTTGTCGAGTGATGACACGTTTGTTCAGGGATGACACGTTTGTCTAGGATGACACGTTTGTCTAGGATGACACGTTTGTTCAGGGATGACACGTTTGTCTAGGGATGACACGTTTGTCTAGGGATGACACGTTTGTCTAGGGATGACACGTTTGTCTAGGGATGACACGTTTGTCTAGGATGACACGTTTGTCGAGTGATGACACGTTTGTCTAGGATGACACGTTTGTCTAGGATGACACGTTTGTTCAGGGATGACACGTTTGTTCAGGGATGACACGTTTGTTCAGGGATGACACGTTTGTCTAGGATGACACGTTTGTCTAGGATGACACGTTTGTTCAGGGATGACACGTTTGTCTAGGATGACACGTTTGTCTAGGATGACACGTTTGTCTAGGATGACACGTTTGTCTAGGATGACACGTTTGTCTAGGGATGACACGTTTGTCTAGGATGACACGTTTGTCTAGGATGACACGTTTGTCTAGGATGACACGTTTGTCTAGGATGACACGTTTGTCTAGGATGACACGTTTGTCGAGTGATGACACGTTTGTCGAGTGATGACACGTTTGTTCAGGGATGACACGTTTGTCTAGGATGACACGTTTGTTCAGGGATGACACGTTTGTCGAGTGATGACACGTTTGTCTAGGATGACACGTTTGTCGAGTGATGACACGTTTGTCTAGGATGACACGTTTGTCTAGGATGACACGTTTGTTCAGGGATGACACGTTTGTTCAGGGATGACACGTTTGTCGAGTGATGACACGTTTGTCTAGGATGACACGTTTGTTCAGGGATGACACGTTTGTTCAGGGATGACACGTTTGTTCAGGGATGACACGTTTGTCTAGGATGACACGTTTGTCTAGGATGACACGTTTGTCTAGGATGACACGTTTGTCTAGGGATGACACGTTTGTCTAGGATGACACGTTTGTCGAGTGATGACACGTTTGTCTAGGATGACACGTTTGTCTAGGATGACACGTTTGTTCAGGGATGACACGTTTGTCTAGGATGACACGTTTGTTCAGGGATGACACGTTTGTCTAGGATGACACGTTTGTCTAGGATGACACGTTTGTTCAGGGATGACACGTTTGTCTAGGATGACACGTTTGTTCAGGGATGACACGTTTGTCTAGGATGACACGTTTGTCTAGGATGACACGTTTGTCTAGGGATGACACGTTTGTCTAGGGATGACACGTTTGTCTAGGGATGACACGTTTGTCTAGGGATGACACGTTTGTCTAGGGATGACACGTTTGTCGAGTGATGACACGTTTGTCTAGGGATGACACGTTTGTCTAGGGATGACACGGTTGTCGAGTGATGGCACGTTTGCCGACTGACATGTATATTGAGAAGTGGTAGCGACTTTTGAGAAATTTTCATTTACCTTTTGAACTATGGTTATATATTTTCTAAATTCATTGGCAGTGCGGCAAACGTACATAAAATTTATCTAATAGTAATTGATCGTTAAGGCCCATGTGATCCATATTTATCATCTATAATAAATTATGAGGAAGACATAATCATATCATATATCATATGAAAGTACTGAGGACTAAGATAGAGTTCATCAATACCAGTAATCAGGATGTTTCTTTCACCAACATGTTAAAAGACACAACAAGCTACTTTCAATGTTAAGCTACAAATAATTTACAGCCACATCGTAGCTCGTAAAGCTTAGCGAGCATTATCAAAACGATAACCAGCTTAAATTTTCACTCGTCAATAATAACGTCAGTACGGTCCTGAAAAATGATGTCAGTTTAAATGCCAATTGAGCCTCAATAGGCATCTTTAAAAACATTGACTGCACGCTTTGAAATTCATAACTCGCATTTAAAATAACATGTCGAGCTTTAATTTGAATATGCATGCGCTCATCCACGTATCGTTTTATCCTCAGCGTCAGGCTTATGCCCAGATTTATGTATTTCAATGCGGAGTTCTCGTTTTCCATATTTATATGACTTTTAAAAGTGCTCTGCGGAAATTAAGCAGCCTCTCTCCCTGCCTCTTATTTCTGGACGGTTATGTATCATAAATTTGACCGTAAATTATGATAAATTTTAAGTGGAAAAACATTTGTGATGTGTATTTCGCACTTATACCATTCGGTGTAAGCAGGGTATACTTAAGGGTCTTAAAGTTAAATTATATATTTTACCAGCTGTTGGCCGCAGCTTCGCATTCGTAGATATATGTATATTAAAATAAGGCTCGTAGTTTGAGCAGTCTAAAAAGCTAAAAGTCTTGTAACGAAACCATACCGCGATTCAGAAACAGTGCATGATGCCATCTATGGAGCTTAGATATACACTTATATAAATAAAAAAATACAGAACTTTATATAAGCTTTCTTATGAAACTTCATGCTTCATTCTTCAAAAGTGACGAATATCTGATATAAACTTTCAACCCCTAATTCACCCTCTTAGGGGTAGTAACATTTAAACAGAAGCAGATATATGAAATTTCATGTTTCTTACTTTGAAAAAGACAGACTTCCATACAACCATTCAGACCCTATTTTACCCCCTTAGGAGTGAAATTTCCGAAAATGGATGATTACAATATAAAAAGGCATCAACTGCCAAAATTTCAAGTTTGTAGCCCCAGTGATTTAGACTCTGGATGAATCAGTCAGTCAGACAAAACAAGTAATTATATATGTATATTGTACGTAGCCGGTGTATTGATAAAAATATCATTAAATTATCATTCTGAGTTTATATCACAATGCATTGCTTACATAGTTTGTGTCCTAATTACCTTCAAAGTTTTCTATTCAATATACATATCTCGATTTTAGGCCAAAACCATCCAAGTCATTGAGGACTTCATGAACCCCTGTCCTTCATTTCGTACTACACTTTTGGTTACGTCAATATTGTCACTATCAGTATACTGAAAAAAACATAATTTTTATCATAATTGTCTACAATCATAAAGCTTCACACAAATAGGTACAGAACAGCAAGGGATTTAAGAAAAAAATTATGTACTAAAGCGCACTGAGTAGGAAATTATTGATTAACGACCTCCCCTCTCGGGGCCGGGCAATAAAAAAAATCAACGCTCTGCGCCTCCGGCGGCACTCACGGTCCGATATGCGATGCCAACGTATACGTACCGTGTACGGAACGTATACGGTAGAACGAATATGTAGAGAGAACTGACCGCCCGTCGCAAAATGTATTTTCGCCTTATTCTAAGAGTTTATTTCAGTTCACTAATGGAGCGTCTGCTATATATGTACCTATATGTCAATGATTCCTGGTCTTCATCTTCTGGTACAGTAAAGAATATATATAGCTGAAGACTTAAGACCGTCCTCGCATCTCTGACTTTGGCTACCAAACTTTTTTTAATAATATCTGAGATTACAAACGTTCTGATGATGAAGAGTTCATCTGGTGGTAAGTGATGGCTGCTCCCCATAATATCTTCATCCATTTATAAGTTATTAAAAGTGAAAAACGAGCAAACAGTTCACCTGATGGTAAATGCCTGCTTCCGCATCAATCTCCAATAAAGATTCAAGATGCAAACGAGTTATCACCCCAGAGAACTGAGGTGGAACGCCTCTTTACCCATAATCGGGTGCCTGGTAACCCACATACGAAACACAGTAGAGTCATGCAGCTATCTCTCGCTGTTATCGAGACGACTCATTCATGTAGTATGAAGTCAACAAACGCGACGGACTGCTTTACTGGCCTTTTGAAGAGAAAGGTAAACAGTTCCATGCCCTTAAAATACATATCACAGTATAGCACGAGTGTAGCAGGTGGCTCAGGATGCTGGGTGGCAATTTATGGGGGAGGCCTGTGTTCACCAGTGAACTGTAGATAGGCTGTGATGGTGATGATGAAGCTATATATTGCAACTATACATAGAAGGACTAAAGTTGATTTACCTGCCTGATGTGGAAGTAACTCACGGAATACCAGTATAGAACGCTGTTGTTTTTCCTCTGGTGAGTGAAGGTATTCAGGGACCCTTAAGAGGCATTGTGTCTTAGAGCTCGGAGATGATAACGCGTCTAGTACGGTTAATTTACTATTAAGGGAACCATGTCCTCGTTTGTCGCTCCCAATATAATAATATGTCTATAATATGTCTTCTGTGTAGAAAAAAATATTCATTTCTTACAAAATACCTTTACAAAAATGCTAAAAAAACAAACAAAGATTACTCTTTACCTCCTTTCGTATTTGCAGTAAAAAGAAAATATAATCGAGTTGAATGAATGAAAAAGTTTATTTATACATTTTTATTAACAAAATATTCTGGGCTATTCATTTCTGTTATTGAGTTAAAACAAATATTCATACGGTTAATTAACAAGTAAAATCGTGAGCATTGTCTAGTCACATCAAATTGAAATGGTCCAGTTTACCAAGACCCCCTGCTCACCCAACCGTCCCTATTAAACTGTATTCAATTTTATATGTGTTGAAAAGGTGGGGGGCTTAACAAATTCTGGCTATCGCTTACATATCCGCGGGCCATTGTAAATGAATTTTTATTTCCATTGCATGTTCGTGAAGGTATAATTTCATTCGGAAATCTATAAAATACGTACGTTAAAAATGACACTCTGTCCTGTTTGTTTGTAAAACTAAATAATATATACATTTATTTTTAATGTTTATTGTCTTTATAATCAACAGCATTCGGAAATCCATTGCAGGACATCGCCCCCTTAGCTTTATCATCGGCTTTACGGACCCAGTTGCTAACTTTTACGTTCGTTGATTTTTTATTATAATTTTAAAGATGACATATGTTACTAGAATACACTTCTTCTAATGGTAAGTGTCTTGACATCCATATCCAACCTCGATAAGGAATCATAATACGCTTAGCGGACTTCCGGACTCCTATCGAACCACAGCAGAAAAATACAGGTATTATGTGAAGGCGTGGCCCATACCAAGTCAAACCGACCCACTTATTCCTTATCAAGAAACGAACTGCGGCGTTGGTCCATACTGTTAAACTAGCTGTTATTTTTTGTGAGGAATCGTCTTAGCCAATTTTGGAGTCCAATATGATGTGAAAGGTGCCCTTTAATCATTTTGCAGCATTGTCGTTGTATCTTATAATGATAATAATAACAATTTTGAATATTTTATTACTATCAGCCAAGAACACACAGTTTACCTGATGGTAAGTGATTTCTGCATGACGCCCACATTCACCCTTGGTCAGAAATCATAATGCTGATACGCTCTCACCCTCGAGGACTAAGGTGGAATGCCTCGTCACCAGTAAGGGTCACCAGATCCCTACACTCATTTAGGTATTAGTGTATTATTATATACACATAACACCCACTTTATTAACATATGGAATTTATTATATACTCATCGTCATATAACATCTAATTATTGCTAAGTCTAAAAGTTATCTGAAAAAGATCACTCTTTAGCGATAAGACCGCCTCGTTTTACCTAATCTGTAATTTTTTTTTTCTATTTCCTTCTTGTGATTTGTTTTTATTTTATTTTTGTAATGTACAATAAAGTATATATAATATGACAGCGTGATGCTGTGATTTGATACTAGTATTCTGTTTGGGCGTGGTGGACTTCCCCGGTCGAGATACTCTAATAATCATGTTTGCGACAAATTTGGTAAACATGTCGTTGGAGCAGGTGGAAGCAAGCATGGCTTTCTTATTTGAGTACCATTCTCGAAATAGTTATAGTAAAGTTTTGCTTAAAAATATTATCCACCAAAAGAAATACGCGCTCCAAGTGACTCTTTAACTTCTAAAATTTTCCCGGTATAACCAAGACAATCCAATATGGATCATATCTCTTAGACTTTCTTTCTTAGTAATATACTACCGACAATTTTAGAATCTCACCATCGACTGCAGGACCTACTAGACCATGACTTTAGTTTAAAAATCTTTCTTGTACTAACAGTTCAAGAGGCTTTGTTTAGGCTTTTCAGCTTTCACGATTCTGCCATCACGACGATATTTAGGAGGGTATAGAATATGAAATTATATGTAACGAATAATTCTATGGTGTATATGTACTACCCGCAAGAGTTAACTTGAGACTTCGCTCGGATCACGTAAGAGCGAGGTACTGACTCACAAAAAATATCGTCTATTTGTCGAATTTATTTATGGTTAATTGTATTGGTCTTATAATAGTGTTGTGTATAATTAATTATAGTAACATAATTAATTATACACAACAATTATACAAACAGAAAATTTAAAAGTTTTTTAAACTAATTTTAAACTATTTATTGGTTATCTATAGATTCTTATTTTTGTTTTCAAAAAAGGTTATCACTTTAAAAATAACATTTTTTCAGCACTGTGTATAGTCTTACCTATGTTTACATAAAACTACCAAACGTCGATGGCGAGAGCGGTAAGAAGGCGGGAAGCGCGCATTCCGCTCAGGTCTCAAGTTAACTCTTGCGGGTTGTATGATAATATCTTATCAATTTTTTTTTATTCCTTTCTCTATCTTTAACGAAACACAAAATCTAACCATACCTTGGGTTAACTGGTAGACAAAGACAAAAGGCATCAAGTTCTCAAATTCGTTATCTACATCACTCGCATTCGAAATTTACTTCACAATTCATGAATTACTTTCTAAGATGGACTATGTGTACTGAAAAATATTGGTTGTGCCACAATCTCTACCTAATATTTTAACCGAATCTAACTATTATTTTAACGTAAAACGTTAAAATGAGGCAAAGTTTGTGTAAATTCTATTTCTATTTCTATACACATTGTTTTAACACTTTTTTAATACCTTGACCTGTATGTATATATATATATATATATATATATATATATATAAATATAAATACGTATGCATTAAAGGAAGAGCGGCTCGAATCGTTAATGACCAGGTACTTTCCGATCGGCTTGATTTACTGCCATTGCGATGAGTTCTTGCACCTCTATGCATATTTTACCGAATTTACAATGTGGAGTTTTCGCATTAACTCCACTCGCTGCGTTTAAATATCGTATAACACGACAGAATTTTTAAATTTCATCCTCACCACTATGCTTTACGAAACAACACTAGGACGTCCTTTCTTAAAGGACGGCAGCGCATCTGCAACTGCTCTGGTATTGTGGATGTTCATGGAGTCTGTGATCACTTAGCATCAGGCATCAAGCTTGCTCATTTGACAACTATTCTATAAAAAAAAATGTGTGTATGTATATCGATGTCTAAATGTATATGTACATATATCCTGAAGTTGTGCAGACGTGTTAAGCACTGGTGACAATACAATAACTTCATGACTATGCGTGTTTATTCTATTTGATCGTAACGTTTTAATCTTTTTCAAACGTGTACTACTAACGCCAGTTACCCGGTTCTGCTTTTAAGGTGCCGACACTTTCCGAGTTGTATAGAGGTGTCTCGTTCTGTTTATTGTCCATTACGTGGACTGTTATGTCCTTAGAAGGCGTTATTGGCTCTATTTTGCCTTGTATCGCGGAATTGTAAGCAATACAATTGCAACTTGTATTTATCTTTAAATTGCATATAAAATTTAAATGTTTCTCAAACGAGAATATTTTTAAGAACTATCAAGGGTATTGTTATCATTCCTTTTAAAATTGATCTTTCATATGATCATAAGATATTTATAAATTCAACTGGTGGAATGCGCTTAATTATATTATGCAGATAATGGCCGACTTTGACCACGGGGCAACGACTGGTGAACGTAGAGATCCGGACACCCTCATGGAGGAACGTAGGTGTCGTGGGCATGTACCATCAGGTACTGTGTGTTCGTTTCTCACTCTCAATACAATATAAAGAAACCACTGCCAAGTGTGGTGATGGGAAAAAAACAAATCTAGGAGTGATATGCATCTACGTGTGCTCATTTGTCACATTTTGTTATATTTTTTTTTTGTGTTGTGAGCCTGTGATAATGTAGGTGTTATGAGCCAAAAGAAACATTAATCATCGAGTGACTTGTGCACTCCTTTGTCCTCGTCAATATAATAAAAAAATCATTATTACATTATTATTATTATTACATTTGTACATACACAACACACACGTTTGTACATTGTATGCAAATGCATACATAAATACAGGTGAAGCTAGTAAAAGCGTGTATAAAATCAGCCTTATGACAGAAGTCGTCAAAACATAACATTCTAATCTGTTTGCATAACCGAGAAAATCACTGTCTCGTGCCTTATCCGGGGGACACACTAGAAAGGCCTTAACGCAAACACATTCATTTTCCTCGTCCACTTCTCTACCCGACAACGGAGGGAGCGACTTCAAAAGTTTGCGAAGAAAACCCATTTCCAGATCAATTTCCACGCGAATAACAGTTTGACCCCAAAATTAAAGATTAAACTTTTTAATATTGCTTACTTGTAGGTAACGCGGTGTGTTTGAACTTGTCTTTTATTTATAGTTTATGGTTTCATTTGCTATGCACTATGGTTCAAAAATTGGGTAAACAAAGAATAAACAAAAGAATCTATATTTAATATCTTTGCGAGTCCTTAACTCATGCTCTCTCACACAGTTAGTAAAGTCATTTTCGGTTACTACTATCTGAATATCAGTTGTGCAGCTATCTGCTGCAGAATGAGTTGATAGAAAAGAGAGTAAGATAGTGAGTAGAATAAATCTTGTCGTCAATTTAGTACACCTATTCAAATATCAATTCTAACGTCTATTATCTTAGGCATTGGTTGCAGTTGCGCGCATAGTAAACAATGTCTTGAGGGTCTGGGTATTAAGTGTTAAGTTTAATTTTAAGTTGATTTATCTTCTTTTTTCTTCTTTTTGTTTTCTTTTTATATTCCTAACCGTAGTATGTAAGTAAAATTGTTACTAACAAAATGGGCACAAGCCTGAAAATAAATATTATTATTATTATTATGTTATATTAAATTAAATTGTTTAAAAGCATATTAACTATTTACGTGTTGTTTGGTGTATGTTCTAAATAAATGCTTTTTCTTTCTTTCTTATTTGTAAATAATGTTTAGATATTAAAAAGGGTTATTTTAAACACACGATGAAAAACTAGCACCGTAACGCTTTTCAGGTGATGATTGCCGAATATGAACACATAGTATGTCCATCCTCGCCAAGGATTCAGGTTGACTCATCACATGTAATTGTCAAGAGTACGCATTCACCATTCGAAACACCATTGTAATGCCCGTTTTCTACGCTGATATATTGTGTAGGTATGGCTCTTCCCCGGTCGAGAGAATATGATGTAACTCGAAACTAGCTGCGGCGTATTTCTACCAATGTTTAGTACATGGACATTTTGTACATAGGCTATTTTTTTAAAGTAACAATCTCAAACATACATGAGTAAGTTGATAAATAATATAACGTCGTGAATACTGCGCCATACTGATGTCTAGGTTCATCAGCAATCTTTAGTTTGTAATATTCGCAGAGGAAACAGTGGCGTTATATTGGTTTTTTACGACGGTGTTCTATGATTTACTGGTCCTTCCCCAGTGTAGACAAACGATTCACCGACTAAAGCTAGGCACTAGTGTGGATTCGACATCGTAAACTTGAGTATAAATGTGCAGATGCGTATAAGATAATTAGAAAATTAGCACATTGGTTTTTTTCATAATCTGTCAGAATAATCTTTCACAATTAAGGCTTCTCAAACTGGACCCATTTGTAATATAAAAGTAGTAATAATAAATAATAATAAAAAACCGACTTCTGACAGTCTTTAAGAGCTAATTATCCATATGCTCGGCGGCAAATGAAACGTCATGAGAAAACTGTATGTCTGAGAAATAAATCCAAAAATGTTGAAACATGAAGTCCACCAATCCGCAGTAAATGCAGTGGACTACAAGGTCCTCTCTAGAGGCGTATGGCCAGCAAGGGGATTTATTTATATGTTATATATTTAAAAAGCTGGTTCGTAGTCACTTTCTTGATGCCGTCCACATTTGATGTCTGTGATTCTCCATTATTCATCTGTCTCCATTACAACATGTATATACATGTTATAATGGAGACACATTTTATACATAACACATACATACAACACGAGATCGCGATACAGATACACAGACGTTTATACATTGTAGCGCCATCTCGTGGGTTGACTGGTAGGAAATGCTAATCAGGATTAGGTTAACAGGTTAGCTTAACACTGCTGTGTTTCCTATGGTGACTGGGATGTATCCGAAGACCCAATACCAGGTAACGAGGCATCCCCGCTCAGCCCATTAGTGACAACGTATGTATATCTTGAATCTTTGTGGAGGATGGACGTAGAAGCCATGGGCTGCTGCATAAAATTAAGCGAAAGTTCGTATATCAACTCTAATATTATTAAAGAGTCAGAGAAAGGGCACGATTATTTTTTTTTAAAAAAATCATCATTTTAAAAAAGCAATATAGAAAAGCTTCCCCCCTGATAGGTCAAATGCGTCAAATCTGGTCGCCAAATAATTAATTCACCAGACGAAACATGGAATCGTTATACTTCTATTTTACGCTGATATTCTGAGGGCATTTTCCTTCCTCGGCCGAGCCAACTCTTGCTGCGGCTAGACACAAGCTGCACAACGGCTCTAGCACTATTAAAGTCATATAATAATTCGGGGGGAGTACTCTCTGATGGAAAAAGAACAACATCGTCAATGACAATCAAATTCTGATCACAAGTCCAAAGTGTTTGTGGTTCCCCGTCAATGGCGTGATAACGCCCCATATTTGTGTCCCTGTCAAGGCTAGTGATTGCTGAACGTAAATTACTTATACCTTAACTGTTTACCAAAGCTAAAGTTTAACTTTAACTGCACTTAAACAAAATAAAATACAAACAAAATGCTTTGTGTCCTCGAAGATGAACAACCATCATTAGATAGAATTAAATATCCTTTCCCCGTATATGTCTATCTTACTTAGTAGTCTTGACGACGGAGGGCGAGTCTTAGTGGGTCTTTCTAGGTCTTAGTTAGTTTTCTGACTCAGACCAATAACGTATAGTTGTGGTAATCCTATGTACAATCTCTCTCTCTTCCCTATTGTGGGTCTCAATGGTGATGGTTCCGTATTTTACTCCTCCACTCCTCTCTGTCATGTCCATTGACACTCTCCCATCTTGTCTTGGGTCTGCCTCTAGATCATCGACTGGCAAGGGGAAGTTGTAGGGCCAAGCTCCCTATGTAGTCTGGTGACTTTCTCTTCACGCGACTATACGATGGTAATTCTTTCAGGCGGGCTTCCTCACACGACATTCTATCTACAATATAACACACATATATAATATTAACCATGGTAGAGCTAGTTTCGAGATGCAGCATGAATGGACTAAAAGGGAAGGACCACCGCCTCGTAGAATGCGAGCCTGAAATAGCAGCATAACGCTGCTGTAATCCGAAGACCCAATAACAGGTGATGAGGCATTTCATCTTAGTTCTTAGGGGTCACAACTCATGTATATGCACCGCGTGGTGGTTAGACTACCTGGCTGCTGCGTCTCAGGTCCTGGATTCAATTTCCAGCCAAGGAATAATATTTGTTTCATAAACTGTTGGTTTTGGTGAACCAGAAGATATAACGCTGTGGTTGTCCTTGACCAGGAGGTCTCCATCATCATCATACGCTACTGGTGTACAATAGAAATTGAACCAAGAACCGATCGAGGTACTCTGATCACTAAGCCTTCATTATTCATTATTCCCTTAATTGTCGTAATTGTATGATTTTAATGCCTTAGTCCGCTGGTTGTACGTAATTAAATGAAATTGCTTCCCCGGTCGGTGTCGCCTCGATTTACATATTTTTATTGTGGCCGGAGCCGTTCTCCCCCGAAAATACAATATTAAAGTCGAAACGTTCCGTTTTAGTAATAAAATTTTAAACTAAAATCACCCGCGCCTGTTCGTTTCCAAATTGTGAAAATAACCAACCCACTGGGCTCGTTGCAGTAATAATATGGACGGATTTTACGATGAACCTTTTTAATTGCGATTTAACCGGTGGGTGAGAGTTACTTTTAATTCTCCCTTTGACAACTTGACGTTTAAAGTGAAACTGACAGCGATGACGTCACAGTAATTTGTAATTTGATTAACACCTTAACAATTATATATATACATACAACTGATTATAGAGTCCGCCATGTAGGCACCATAACGATTCATTTGTGCTGTGTGCTTATTTGTCACCCTCAATACGATTAATTAAACCAGTATTTTATTGTGTACTTCACTTATGATGATATTTTTTTGCAATCATAAAGTTAACACGTACATACAGTTCACCGGGTGGTGAAGTGATCACTGCGAAGATATATAGCATCCTATATTAATGATACAAAGGAGATAAACTGACTTACTCTGCTATCGCTTGCTACGAACGAATATGGAAATATTCGTCTTATTTTTTTTTTAAAAGGATCAAGCCCATGCGGAATATAACAGCTTTTTTTTCTTATCTTTTAATTGAGGACTTGAGGACTTGAGGACTGACATGGAATGCCTCATCACCAGTAATAAAGATCTCCGGATCCTGTTTGGATTGAGCTGACCCATTAAATTTGCAACTAGAAACAAACTGCAGTGTAGCTCTACCACTGTTAAACGCTTCGTATTTCGCCCGGTATTTCGTATGGTGGGAATAAGAAGGCTAACGTCGAAACTGTTCTAACAATGGCTGTAGATGTCTTCAGCCTTTACAATCCGGTGGACTGTTAACATTTTTTTTATAGAATAGGTGGTAAACGAACATTAGGTCACCTGATGGTAAGTGATGACCGTCGCTCATGGACATCCGCAATATCAGAAGAGTCAGTCCTCGGACCGAAGTCACATCATTTCGTAAATGCCGCTGGCGAGAGCTGATTTCACAGAATAGTTGTAGTTGCGGGAGGAAATTTCGCGTGTAGCGCACAGTGGTGTATTGCCAACCATCGAGATGATGAGGAATAAATTTTGAATTCTTTGGCGATGTACGATGTTTAAACTTAGCGGTTTAACGAACAACTTCACAGAACTAAATTCGGTAAAAAATACACAGATGCATCGTTCGTTTAAGAACAATGATAATAAAAAAAAACCAGAAGCTGAGCCTTATATCTGCCCACATTATACTTTACGACTTATAAACTTGCCAATAATATAATAAAATCTAATTTAATTGCCACAACACGCGTCCTCGGGTGCCAAAGGTCCCGTTCACAAAGCCGTTCGTTGTTCAGTCGAGCTATCGCTATATATTTGCTGAGAATCATTATCGTTCATCAATATAAGACACTCAGCCATGTATGAACTTTATGCTCGCCGGTGAAATATCCAGACAGGGAGGTCGTTTTAGTTCATGCTTCAGACGGGACACTCGCCGTTTGCATTGAGTGAATTTCTATGTTTATGATCGGTATTTTATATTTAAGTTATTTTGCTTTGTAAAGGAAACTTTAGCTCTGTATTTATTATAGTTATTCTAGTTGGTTTCGGGAGAGATCTTTAAAGATAGCCTGCCTCGTGGGGGGAAGATATGGTTATGTGGGATTTATACCCAAAAACCCTCTCGGTGAGATTCTCAGAGATTTGGGGAGAGATCCGGAATCTCTTACGAAACGAATCGCTAAGTACTTCCCAGGGAATATCTCGCCCCCTCTAGCCCCCTAGCTATGTTACGAATTAACAGTAGCAGAGGTTAGCTAAAGTTAATTTCTATTACGTTCTGCTGAAAAAGATCTAGGCCCTCACAGAAACAGATTAAAATAGCAGAATAACGTTTCTGAGATTCGTTTGGTGAGTGTGATTCCCATCTCACAGGTAATTACGCATTTCATCTTAGTCATCATTCGTGAGCAAGCTTCTTAAATCTTTTCTGAGGACTATTGTCGATGTCCATGGGCTGTAGGCATCCC
Source organism: Teinopalpus imperialis (assembly GCA_029286865.1). Taxonomy (NCBI): domain Eukaryota; kingdom Metazoa; phylum Arthropoda; class Insecta; order Lepidoptera; family Papilionidae; genus Teinopalpus; species Teinopalpus imperialis. The sequence goes on from JAGSMU010000033.1 coordinate 2,307,234, forward strand.
TTTCCCTTGACTCCACTCCTCGAATGCGTAGGTTGTGCTCCCCAATCGGTTTAAAAAAACATGCGACTTATTCAGCTGTAACGAACCCCACTTATTTTGTGAATTCGTTTTTCATAATTGAAAAAAGAATTATGTAACCTTTTTTTTATATATATATATATATATTTAATAATTTTTTTGGATTTTACGTTTTTAGTTTTTTTTCGATGTACTGCGTGTGCGGCTAAACCAGAAGATGGTTCAATTGCAGTGTTAGATATACGGGACAGTACGAGTACACTCTTTAAAATAAACAATTTGTAATGAAATAATATTATCGCTCGGTAGGGAAGAAACCGTGATACAAAAACCAGGTAATTTCTCGGGCACCCTCGAGTCAGACGCTCTCGTGAAACAGGGTAACGCTCCAAGCCGAGGTTTCCTCTCGGGAGTGCTATAAGCCCTCGGTCACCTCTCAACCCGGTGAAACTATAAAAGCCCTCGGGACAACAGCGGCCATCAGCCCAAAAAAAAATCACCCAATGCTCTACGCGTTCTCCATAAATATAAACGTATCTGTTTGTTTATTCGTATCTCGTCGCTCACGTGTAAGCTTAAGCTCTCAGTTGAGACCAATATTTGTGTAAACCACGATGTGTTAGTTCTCGAGTCTGAATGTGTAGTCGACCCGTGTTAAACCCTCCTCCGATCTTATCACATGAGGGTTAAATTAAAATAGTCAAGTTACAAACTTGAAGTTACAGATATTGCTTAAAAAGATTATGCACTATACTACATCCCAGTGTTTCTCAACAGCAAATTATCAACAAGCTGAAATGGTAAATGGCCATGAGGTCGTAACCCAGAATTTCCGGAGAATCTCGAGGAGCAAACTTATACTACGCAGTGTAGGACAACCCCTTACGAGAGGGAAGGGCGATCCCCTCAGGTTCGCCAGGGTGAAGGTAACTAAGAATATTGCCGGACCAGATATGATCTCTAAGGTAAATCTACCTTCTATTTAACGAAGGTTTGACTGGAGAAAATTATATTTTGGACAGATAATAGACATCGATTCCCGGATTCAAAATTGTGGTCGGGTAAAAGTTATGATTATTAACATACAATGTAGTATGGAGACATGACAAAGCAACACATAATCCATCCGTGAAGACTTCTAATTACATGGACATCTATATTTATCCTCAACAAAAACTCAAATGCTCATGCGTTGTCGAGTCGACCTTTTCATGTTCATGATTGCAGTGAGGTGATCGCGCGGGTGACGTTCACCCGGGTTTGATCGGAGATGAATTATCTCGGTTACATCCTGAACTTCGACGTTTGATCCGCGGATCGAATAGGTAATTGATGCATAACAGGACAGCTGCATAGTGCTGCTCTCGGAGGCCCCGGGGCTTATTTCGTTTTGCCCTCAACTTAATTATTTAACTGCTTCTCTTCTTCAATCTGTTGTGAAAAAGCAGTTAAATAATAAAAAAAATATAGAGTGTAATCCATCCGTTGCGGACTGTGCTCTAACACCCTGTGTAGGGTGGAGGCCTATGCCCAGCGGATTTATATAATGCTCTTTACTTTTCCTTTTTTTCTGTTATTTTCTTTTGTAATGACATAAACATCGCTGACATATTAATCTTTTCTCTTAATTCGCCGCTCTAGTCGTAATGACATACATTTATTATTTCTTATTTTTTATTAATATTAGTTTGTTTGTATACTTGTTGTTAATTATGTACTTTATAATAATATCACTTTAACTATGTTAATGATATTTCAATACGCATTTATCAAAAGTATTAAAGCCTGCAGCTAGTGGAGCGTTAACAGTAAGCTAAGCTTAAACGGTGCATTAATTAGATCTGTGTGTAAGATTTAAACCGAAGGGCTCAATTAACATGTCCGTCTGCATGTCGGTATCACGTGTCGGGTGAGGCGTAGGTAGCTCATTTAGTGGACAGCGGAGACGATAACTGTTTATATATATATAGGTATATATATATATGCCTATTATTTAGTACAATAGAAATCTATAATCTCTAAGTTTCACTATTGTAACTATTATTATTTGTTTGTAACTGATATAAGAAGAGACATTAAGTGTAGTTTTTTTTTTAATTTATTTATATAACGTATTTTATTTTATATATATTTGAACTAATACTTTTTTTTGGTAGTGAACGTTACTAACATTCCCGTCAACTGCTCTAACTCCGCTTAAACGCTTGTCCCAGGAGGTGTCTCACAACCATACTTGAATGGCAGATTCGAACCTACGACCTTATGTTAAAACCATCGGGATATTGCCGCTTTAAATTAAATAAAGAATATAATAGTAAATAAACATACCACAACATACACCAAAACGAACCAGTTGTGTGTTGATCGACAGGAACGTTTAGTTTAATATTATTAAACATAAGTGTTGTTCTAAAATCGCTATCCGCTATTGCATTACGGTATGATTATCGTTCCGTGAATCTTGCCTCGATGGCCGTCAACGATCCGTTCCCAGTTCTGACTTTCGAAGCTCATGCTAATTAAATTTCCACCTTCTGTAAACGGTAAATTACTGGTGTTATTTTACACGACCCCATTTATTTGCTTTATTAAAATCTTTTTAATAATCGGTTAAGCTTGAAGGGAAAATGTGTTAAGTTTTGTGATCATTATATGCCTCATCACTCACTTTCAGGTGGGATTGTGGTGGCTTATCAGCAGAAAAACAGTGTTAGGTACACTGCAGCTTGTTCCTGGCTGTAGCTTGAATGGAAATTGGATAAGACCACGAAACACACTTGTTTTATTTGGTGATCATGGGCACACAGGGAATCGCGAGACACTTCATCTCAGTCTTCAGAGGTAAAACGCATGTGTATGTTGAATATTTTTTTACGTTGAGTGTGTAATAATCACGAGTAATTAATCGTTATCGTTATACGAAGGCGGACATTGTATAATATTATTACAGTAAGCGGCCACAGTTCTTCAGTCAGCATTCCCAGCCTGGTGTGATAATGGCGATGTCTTCCTGGTCAACCACGGCGATATCTTCTGGTGTTCATCAGATGACATCAACTACTGCGTTATACAAGTGAACAATAAGATCGGAGTAAGGTTCCGATGCATTGTCCAAGACTGACTGTCAAGCAAATATTCTTCCTCGGCTTAAAATCGAAATCGAATCCAGGATCCGCATCTTAGCAACGCCTAAGCCCAACGCTACACCGTTAAGTTGTATAAAGATATTTAAAAGTTTTTAGTTCGTATAAACACGACACATGCCTGAGAAATAAATGTCTATATTTGTTATTCGACAGCCGTAGGCCAGAGCGACATAATTGAATGTGGCCAGATTTTCAAACAGGCATACTAACACAAAAGCATATTATTTTTTTTATTATAACAGGACTGTTATATTCCAAGCATTTGTTATAGTCCTGTTAGCTTAGTGTCGAGGCGCTCGCTTCTAATGTCACGGTACACTGTGTCCGAACCATTGTTATTGTTAATTGCAATTTTAAGTGCTGACTTAGCACTTAGTACTTGCTCGGCGGTGGTGGATACACATTCGCGAGGGAACCTGGCCCCACAATACATTTATTACAGCCCAGTTAGTTTTTTTTAAAATCGGGTAATCGCCATATGCTGTCGTAGAAACTCATAAATGAGAATCATCACGAGGGAGAAATCATCGTGCGTGTTAACTGGAACATGCAGTCAGTTACTCACCATCACGTTCTGCAATTGTTCACTGACAACTTTTTACGTCAAATAACGATGCCGATGAGGTCCTCCCGGTCGTGTCTGCGCGCGGCGATGTCCTCTGATTGTTGTCAGGTGTTAGATAATAACTGCGAAGAATATTTCACATTGTCATTTACAGTGTCAGTTACTGTGCGTACATAGCACAAACAGGGACCCGAATACCAACAATTTGTCTTACACAAATAATGTTCCTCGGGATGGAATCGAGCCCAGGATTCCGCAGTAGCCTGGAACCCTAACCACTACCCCGCGCGGTCATATAGTAAGTGTAAGTTGTGCGTATATTTCGCAATTAGGTCGGCTGCAGTATGAGGGCGATTCAAGAGGTGAGTCATTGGCGATCGTTGTGGCGTCTATCTACGTCGGCCGTCTGACGTCCGGTTGTGAAGAGTAAGCCAGACTGTTATTTGGACTGGGTCAACGTGACTCACTTTTATTTATTTATTTATCAATAACATTAAGTCATAAGTAGAAGACAGTAAAGTTACAATAATATATACTATATATATATAGTTATATGTATAACTCTCACTATTTGGCATAAAACTTCTCTGTAGCATTGTTCATTTATATGTCGCGATCCACAAAAAAGTCGAAAAGGTAAGTAAAAAGCCTTGTGACCCATTCAATATAGAATTATAATATCATTTTAATTAATAGTTTATTTATTCGAATAAACTTTCTAGGCTCCCACAGGTAGACTCGATTTTATCGCAGCAGAAGGTTGTAAGATTCAATGAACGGATTCCTTTACCCCCAAAATAACAAACGCGACCTCCCAGGAGGAGAGAGAGAGTTAGAGCATAGCGGATTTTTTTATTTGTTCCTTAGACATGCATTTTTTTATTTGCGTGAGCAAACACTATGTATTCCTTCAGTACCAAGCATGGGGTAAATGAGCACCACGAAATGCCATTAAATTGCAATTTAAACATATTAGAAATACAAGAAATAATTTAATAACAAAAGTATTTTAAAATATATATGCAGTGTTAGGTTCTCAAAATTTGCGACTCGAAACTAAACTACGTAATTCGACAAATTTTTGAGTTAGGTCACCAAACCAATTTAGGTGTAATACAATAAAATTTATTACATAAAAATATAATTTATTACTGAAAGTAAGTTCTTAAAAAATTAATTAGATGTTGGTCTAGATAATTCCATGTTATGTAAATCATAACAATTGACGTATATTTGAGAAATTGTGACTCATAAATATTTGAATCGAAACGACTTAAGTCGAAATGGCGTAACTCAATAGGAAGGACGTAATGTACACTTAAAAAAAGGTTGGGAAATTGATAATTTAAGTCCGACATTTCATTCGTTATATCCTTATCGCGTAGGGTAATTTAACATCATAATTCAATAAGTGGATTTATCATCTTACTGCTTCATCAGAACATTCCTTTTCGAAAATTAATACGGCTGTCATGGGCTGCAAGAATCACTTACCGTTAATTTAACTATTAAACTTATTAAAATTTCAAAAAAGCAGCTAAAGCTGTAAGACGAAATGACTAAACCACACGACCAAACGTTTGGTCTTTCCATAACATATATTTTCACAAACTAATATAAACATAACTAAATACAAACTAATTTGAATTGCTGAAACTATAATTTTGATAAGTACAAAAGATTTCTTGCCACGTTAACGCTGTATACAAAACACGCAACAATTTCATTTCCGTTTTACGTGACGATAAACACAATGACTAATTGTTATATCAATGTATGAGTTCAAAGATTGCTACTTATAGACATCCGTAGTGGACGTAATATATTTTGTTCTTTTTTGATAAATTAAATGGATTGGGTCACTGCGAAGGATATATCCTCGGGTTGGACTAAATGGAGTAGAACCATGTTTGCACAAAGAAAATATTGTAGCCCCTTAATAATGGTGCGATAAATAAAAAAGTAGGAGTATGATTTTTTTTATCGATGTGGTGAAGTGGTGATGTAGACTTGTCATGTCTCTTACAGTTATGGTTTGGTAAGGTATGGTAAGTATGCCAACGGCCTAAGTTGGGTGACAATGTACATATTTACATATCCATTATACGCTACAGTGCAGTTTGTTTCTAGTTGCAGAATGAATGGGTTAGCATGACCGGGGAGGACCACGCCCTCACAGAATACCAGCGTAAAATAGTAGAATAATGCAGCTGTGTTTCGTGTGGTGAGTGTAGGGGTCCGGAGACCTTTATTACCGGTGACGATGCAATACATCTCAGTCCTCAAGGGTGACAACGCATCTGCATTATGATTCCTTATCAAGGATGAATTTAGGTGTCATGGGCCGCAGGAATCACTTGCCATCAGGTGAACTGTGTGTGATTTTGTTACTCTTAATATTATAAAAATAAAAAGAGCTTGAGGATGACGATTGAGCACACAGTTCTCCTGGCATGAGATGGCAGTCCTATACGCCACTTTAGCTCTAGTTTCTGTCTGCAATGAGAAAGAGTAGTCTTCACCAGGAAAGATCACGCTTTCGCGAGCATGCAGTAGCTGCGTAACGCTGACGAGTTTCATGGTCTAAGTCCCAAGGATCTAAGTTCACGCACGTGCACCTTGAATCTTTGTTGTTCTCTTAAAAAATGGTTCACGCTGATGCTATTTTAAAAAGAACATTTATATTTTATATAACACAAACCTCGATAGCTCAGTGTGTTACCTCTACCTCTACCTCTACCTCTACCACCTCTTGTTCGATGGTGAAGAAACCATCGTAAGGAGTTCTCATTCCTACTTGACAAAGTATTCGCCTACAAATACTTTGTCTTCTTGAATCATACCGTTCAAATTAGCGGTTAAATAGTAAATTTCCGAATTCGGCACAACACAGCGACGATAACCGTTCCGTGCCTATATTAAATATAAATATATATTTGCACTCTGCGGATTTTGCTTTTAAAAAGATTATAGGATAGCGAGCTGAGGGAAATAAAAATAAAATTAGAGACTTCGGGAACACCCCGCTTGCGCCGTGCGGGTTCCCATCCCGTCGGATTATGCCCACTTTTGACCGCATTGTTTTGTTTCCTTCCTTTTTTTCGCTTTAATAGAGCAAAAGCGTTAGCGCAACGCTTTCCTTTGCGATATTTTAAACTAACGTTCAATGAAATTGGGCCGTTTTAGGGGATGAACTTTTTGCGAGGGTTGCAAATGAATTCTCTTCGCGGCTTACGAATGCCTATTTGAAATTGCTTCCCAGTTGCTATATACGTAAACGAAGCGTTGAACAAAACTGCCTTTTTCTTTGTTTGTTTAATTTCATAAAATTAAAAAAAAGAACGCTAGCCATGCTATTAATTAGTAATACTCACGTTAGTTAATCGAACTTAGGAATATTTCTGCTACAGAATTATTCACGACAGTCTAATGGCGTATTGGAACTTACGACGCTAAATTGCACAGACGATACCCAGAACACAGAGGAACATAGCTGCCCGAAGTTGATCTTGATCTTGACACGACAAGTCATCGTGAGATTTATCTGTATTGTGCTGCAAGCCGTCTAATTGAAGTATGTATAACGTTCTAATATATGTTTTTTCCAGACGTATCCCAATCATCCATAAGACCCGTATTCGTGGGTGGTTCAAGTCCGTCTACTCCACACAATAGGTTCCCAAGTTCCAGTCAACTAAATCGAGAAGATCGACCTGTTGATACTACAGTTCTTTCTTTTATGATATAAACGGTGACTAAGGAGCGCACAGTTCACCTGACGACAAAGTGAACAGCGACCCATGACATCCACATTCATCTTCAACAAAGTTTCAGAATGCGTTGTCACCCTAAGGATACTATGCGAAACAGCAGCGTTACGTTGCCATTTCATGTTGATATGTTATAAGACCGTGTGGCCTCGCCCCGGTCAAGCTGACTCGTTCATGTCACAGCTAGAGTCTAGCTGCATTGTTGCTCTAATGTACGCGTATATTACGATATTATACGTATGTATAATATCGTAATATACGCGTACGCGATATAGTTATACGTTAATCAAGATTGATTAGACTCCGATCTACGTTGTATCCTTTCCCAGTCTCATAAATAAGAAATAATCACAGCCTCAGCAGAAATCCTACATTATGTATGAATCGCTTGAATTAAGACAAACAAAACAAATCAAGGGCGTAATACTAAATACAGCCTTTGACTTTGCGCGTATGGGACCTGCGATGTAGGCTGTTGAAAAAAAATCTATATTCCTTCATGAAAATATTACCAAACCCTCATGAGGAACCCAAATTGTGTAGCCTTTTGATGGAAATCATCCAGAGCGCGAAGGTAGTGCCGTGCTGAATGAGCCTGCTTGACTGGGGAAGGAACTCTCACAGAATGCTAGCATATAACAGCAGCTGTGTTTCGTCCAGTGAGTGTAGGGTTACGGAGGCTCAATTACGGGTAACAAGGCGTTTAATCTCAGCCCTCAGGAGTGATGACGCATGTGCAAAATCCCCAAATAATAAAAACAATAGAGCAAAAACTGATCAAGTACGGTTCGCACGTAAAGTAGGTCTGGTCTGGCGTAAGGGTGGTGTATGTAGGTATAGAGTGTACTAACGATATTCCAATTCATGAACTGATAGCGAAGAGTATCTAAAGAAGCTCTCGCTTAACAGTTAGGTTAGTAGGGTCGCATACAAAAAGCAGTGGTCTTGGAGCCTGCACGCATAATGAGGAGATTCCTCTCTTTGGATCCAATAGTTGTTTGAGACATGACTCCATAGCTGATGGAAAGCTATTTGTATATAATTTGATTTTATCCATAGAACGAAAATACAAAATTGAGTAACAAATAGGATATAGGTATATAAGCCGCATAAAAAAATCTTTATTACAAACAACTGCAAACAAACGAACAAATCTTACTCCTTATATAAATGGTTATCTAACATGCAGGAGAACTTGATTCATAATGTATCATGCCGTTATCCAACTTGCGTAGTCTTCAAGCCGACACGTCGCTAATTACATCATTATGTAAGATTGTAGGGATAATAAAAATGTAAAAGCTCTTATTACTATAGTTATTTAAACAGGTAGAGTACACACAGTACAGTTTTAATAAAGCTGCACCATGAATTGGTGTGCTTGGTGGAGGAAGGTACCCTTCCAGTGAGAATACCAGCTCAAAATAGCTTCATTATGTTTTGTCTGATGAGTACAGGAATCCAATTGAATCCCCGGATTCCTAATATGTATATCAACCAGACGGTAATACCTAGACAGCGGAGGCCAGACGGCCGAGGGTTAGAGATACAAGAAAAGAAATATTCACCAGATGAAACAAAGCACCGTTATGCTGGTATTCTGTGAGGGCGTGGTCCTACCCCAATCGAACTAAATCATTCATTCTGCAGCTGGAAAAAAACTGCCACTGTCACACAGGTGATGCGAGGGCTGCTCGGGGTTAACTCTTGCCTGTAATTATAGTTAATGACGCTTGAATGACTTACAACTTTGTTGAGGATGCATGTGTCTTGCAGGTCGCAGTTATTACTTGCTGTCAAGTGACCAGTGTCTCATCCTTTATATTATAAAAGCAAAGAAATCATCAACAGATCGGTCTTCTCGATTTAGTTGACTTGAACGTGGAAACCTATTGCGTGGAATAGACGTACTTGACATACCCACGAATACGGGGTTTTTAAAAGTTGTGGGATAATTCTGGAGAGACCGTATATTAGACCGTTATGCACACTTCAAATAGCCGATTTGTAGCACAACGCACAGAATATAGATAATTCTACGTTCGTTCGATAACCAAGTTCCGCTTCGGGCGGCTGGCTTAAATGAGCGAAAATAGTTGAAAATACACACCTACAAAATACACACCAAAGAACTAAGAGGTCTGTGCATATTATCATACCCATCATTAACTAAGATTCAAGATGAACATGCGTTGTTACCTGTAATCGGGTCCCAGGATCTCTTCACGAATCATACGAAACAGCAACGTCATGCTGCTATTTCATGCTGGTGTTCTGTGAGGGTATGGACCTCAAGGTCATGCAATATTACACTATTAAGCTATTTGAACCTTTCCATTACTACTCAGACCATTGACTTCTACTCATCACTTCACCAGAAACAAAGGAGGACTTTTACAGTTTCAGCGTTTTGAGAGGTGACCGAGCGCTTATGGCGCTCTGTCGAGACCTCTTTAATCGAGACCTCTATTATAAATACACCTCCATAATAAATGGATCCTCTTGCCACAGATCCAAACGGCCTTTTGCAATCAACAATTGCTATATAGACCCTTAATAAACTAAAACCCTTTCAACCATCTATACGTAGCATGGATCACACCTGCTCCAAACACAATATACCTTTTAATATAATTTCCTGAATTTTTAAAAGTAAATTATCACTCTATACACGCTCATACAATCCTATTAGAGACATTTTATTACCATGTAGGAAAGGTTGTTAAGTCCGTCTGTCTGTGTAAGGAAAATTAATAGTAGGAGCTTCCTTGTGTGGGTGAAAGGTCTTTACCTTTGAATAAAGTTCTTTTGAGTCGGATCAAAGAAAATTATGGACGGGACAATTTCTCAAATTGATGTCCAACTATTTTTTTGTGTAGAAACTAGTAATGAAGTGTGTTTGTGTGGGTCTTTGTATATATATGATTGCTTTCGGATAATTTGATACATTTTAGGAATAAGTAAAATAAATGAATAAATAATTCATTTAATCAATCCAGCAATTGCAAAGGTACATGGGTAACAATAACACGTAGCAACTTAAAGATACGTAGATAGTAAAACTAAAATAAAAGGTATATTTTATAAATTAAACATATACTCGTACTTATAATCTAAAATATACTCTAAAACATTGCGATGCCGGATCGATAGGGTTCAGCTTAGGATTGTGTTGGCATAAGCCAACGCTGGTATTCTGCTGACACCTATTAAATAACTTCCTATTTGCCTATGTCAAATTATAAGGTAGGTATTATAAGGAGAATAACATCGCTGGGATTTGTTTGATGAGTGGAGGTATTAGGGGTCCAACTACAGCTGAAGAGAATTCCTATCTCAGTCCTCTGGTTACAATGTATGTTATTCTTTGTTGAGGATGGATACAGATTTCATAAGTCGCAGCTGTCATTTATTTTTTTTTTATTTTTTTTTCTGGCTGATTCGGCTGTTAGCCCGAGGGTTAGCGAGAGCGTTTCACCGGGTTGAGAGATGACCGAGCGCTTATGGCGCTCAGTCGAGACCTCTATTAGTGACTGCTGGTTAGTCGTTGTAGAGACAAGGGCTCTCAAAAGGGAGCCTCGGCTTGGACCGTTACCCTGTTCCGCGAGAGCGTCTGACTCTAGGGTGCCCGAGAGAGTCGAACCTCGGCCCAGTCAGATACTTCTGACTAAGAGTTATCTACATTAATATCACTATTATTATTATTGGCTATCTGTAGCACCACTTCGGACGAAGTGGCGCAAGAAACTCCAGCGACGCTTCTATCTGTATTGACTGGAGAGAACCGGTCTGTCACATGGCGGTATCGATATCATTTCCATCAGGTGAACTGGGTGCTCGATTATCTCACTTTTAGATCATGAATCCAGCGTGTCGCCGAGATTACGGAATTAATTTTATTCCATAGAAACAAAAAACGACAATATAATTCTCAAAATAACTACGACTAACCACCACATTGTGATTTTACCGTGTACAATAAATCTATACTATATGGAAGGATGAAAAACAAGCATACCGTTTACCGTTTAAGTATTACTTATGACATGCTTACTTAATTTTTATAAAGATTGCTAGCAGTGTTTTAAATATTACTAACATTTCCGTTAACCATATCAACTAAACTTATGCTCGTGTTTGGAGATAGTTCACTCGTCATCGAGTATTGGCTCGAATCACCGATTCGAATTAACGACCTTAAGTTTTGCAGCCCATACTCAAAACCATTGACTTTAAGATGGACGTATGTTTTCATCCCTGAGACTGCATAGCTGGTTGGTCACTGGTTGGATTCCTATACTCAACGAATGAATCAAAGCAAGCAACATTATCCTTATTCAGTGAGGACTGTTCAGCTAGTAACAAACTGCAGCGTAGCACCACTTCTATATTTGTATATAGAAATGTTTATATGCATATAGAATAGTTAATACGTCTCGAAAACTAACCAAATTTATCCCGGGCAAAGCCACGAGTCGCAGCTTGGACATAAATAACGCGGGGACGGAACTTAGAATATAAATATTGTCAGGAATATACAATGGACATTACACGAGCGATTCCGCTGCGAAAATGGCTACGCGAGGACATTAATCGTTTTGACGTAAACCTAATGTTGTTCCTATGATTTATTGTGTACATGGCCCAGTAATGTTTAAATAAATCTGTTCTTACCATTCCAATGGAACGTGTGAACAGATATAGGATTTTCGAGACATTTGTTTAGGAAACAACTTTCCATCAGCGATTTTCTATCAAAACCTGCAGACGATCCATGAAGGGCTAACACACGGCCAGATATATCACCTTTCTTATTTATTGAAAATTTTGTATAGGACCGTATTCGATGTTTCCCTGGGTGATTTAAATCGTAATTTGGACAGTAGTAGTAACAGTAAATAGCAATGTTCTTAGGTTTATTCCCCAGGCTAGGAACTATATTTGTGCATCACAAATTGTTCCTCTTCGAGTCTGAGTTGATATGTTGGTTCTATAACGCATTGGAATTTTCTCCGATCTTAATGCATGTGCCATATGGAGGGGGATGCGTGACTGTTTCCCTGTTTGCCCAAATGCTTACTGCACTATAGAATATTCTGGGCAGTTGATGTCATCTAGCAACAACCGGAAGATATCGTCGTGGTTGACATCGACCACGAGGACATCTTCGTCGTGCTCAAGAGAGCTGTGCCACGCTTAATTTTAAAAAAAAATAGCAAATATTACTTCGTCCTTGAATCATGGATATGATCTCCTTAATTTTACTTTTAACGATTTCGATTCTCAACAATGAAAGAATGTCGGAGTTTAATTTGATTAAATCAATTTGGGGTTATTGAATAAAATATTGTTCACGCAGACCACCCTTGTTGCCATGTAAAGGGAGGCCCGCCCTGGTTGTAATTACGTAAATGTAAAAATGAAGCCTTTCATACTCGCTCGCGGCGTTTGCCGAGTATGACTTTTTAATAATTCAATCCCTTTAGTGGAATTAACCCATAACTCTTTAAAATAAATTCTCTGTTATTATTATTAATTCATCATGCTGAAGTAGTTGAGAGTGGCGAAAGGCCTCTTAGCTGGCATTTTTTTGAGGTATCGGGGGAGAAATCTTCAGAAAATTTGTGAGGGTAGAAGACAGGGTTATGTGGGATTTGTACACAATAAAAACCCACCAATGATTTCCTACGGAATTCACTGACGCTCCGTGCACTAAGCAAACATGCTAAAGAATCTAAATTTATAAGAACTGTAAGTGTAGCTTGTCAAAATGAAACGTTATATATACTTGTGGACGGTGGATTTTGTTATTAAAATAAATTAATTAATCACGCATATGTCAACATACTTATCACCTCCTTTGATAATATATATATAAAATAAAAATAACTACTAATATTTAATTTAATAGCCCTATCGATTACACGTGTCGAGTTGTTTACATAAAAAGTGTTATCTATATGTTTTGCGTTTCTTGCGTTATATATTTACCATTTTCATTGTCTAACTTCGTACGCATCGCACTCCGTGAAACAATATAAATGCGTAAAACCAAAGTTCATGCGATAGCGGTGTACGTCGCAAAAACGTAAACCAAACCGACTCAGACAATGGATTATTATTGCTAAGAACTATCAATAAAATAAGACAAAGACTGAGCTTTTGTGCCCCTACTATGATTTGTCGAAAAACAATTGGCGTGTCGGTATTTTTTATTGTATTATGTGACCAGACGAATAATTACACCGTCCACTTGATGGCAAGTGATTTCTGTGGATCATAACGCCCAAATTCATCCTCGATAAGGAACCTTCATGAAGATGCATTGTTACTCTATGAGCTTGCGTGTGAGTGTGTGTTTTTTTATACTTTTTAGTACAGAGCATCAGCCACGTTATATCACCGTTGCTTAATAGACGTATGCTCATGTAAAGACCTGAGTAAAAATTAGATAAGAAGATAACATTGCTAATAGCTAAGATAATTTGATTAATGGCGGTGGAGTTTTTTGCGTACTTTGCTCTATTTATTGATTTTTATTAAAATCATATCAGTTCTAGTTTTACCGGATGTAGTCAGAAGATATTATAGCCATGATTTTACACATGCAAACCACTAGATATGTATCGAGCCTAAAAGAAAGATTTTTGACACACAAGACAGTTTCAAAGACAATCATAATGCGCTCTAACTCGAAAACCATTCATTTGTGAACTACATATTGACCTCGGGTGAGAACGGAACTCACGTACCTATGAAAATTTTCTACTAATTTACAAAAAAAAAAGTATCACTCCTTAGACCAGATCATCAAACGTAAATCTAATCAAACGTTAACTTTCTCGACTTCTGAATATTTCGATCCATTATATATTCAATTCTTTCTATGAACTCGAAGCGTTTACGTGAGAGTTTATAAGTGAATCGAGTACAAATGGTAGCGACACTGAAGTTTTACAACAAACATAATTTCTGCGCAGTTAAGCCGCGTTTCGTATTACTATTGTGAAGGAGATTATAATACAGCGACGTATTTACAAATGGGGCTCCTAGCGCGCTAACTGTCCCGTTGTGTTTATCAAGTGTTCGCATCCGTATTTTTGTTAGGAACATTAATGATTCACAGATTCTTTGTTATGTGGATGTGACATAGGATAGTTATTATATTACACTGTTTTAACTATGGTAAAGCCACGCTTCAGTTTGTATCTATCCGCCAAGTTTCGTATGACGAGTGTAGGTATCCGGAGACCCTTATTGATGACAAGGTATTCCATCTTAGACCTCAGTGTTTTAAATACATCTGCATTATGATCTCTTATCGAGGATGAATGTGGCTCTCATGGGCCGCAGGAATCACATAGTATCAGGTGAACTGTGTGCTCATTTGTCATCCCTTACTATCCAAATCCAAAGCAATATGCATTTTATTGTTTTGTATGTTTATATTTATTAATGTCTATTTCGACCAGGGCGACATATCTGATTATTACCAGTTTACATTAACGGCGTAGAATATCTTATAATACCATTTGCGCAAATATAGAGACGCGAGTTGTCCCCCTTACCTATTTTTTTTTATAGAAAAAAGGCAGCAAACGAGCGACGGGAACACCGAGGTGCTCATCTACAATATATCTTCCGATGATACATATACAATAAGATGGGAGGAAAGTCCAGATGCTGTATCAAGGACGCTGGACAAAGTATATACAATACAGCCAGATCCAAAAATTTTAATTTTGTTATAATGTTCCTATGGGAATCGAACCCAAGACCCTTTACGCAACACGGTCGTCTTCGCTATTATGTAATCCAGTGCAAGATACGCGCCTTCCCAAGGCTTCTCAAACCACATCCAGCACATGTCACAGTCTACAGTCTAGGAAGGTTATCCTCATTTACTCTTTATTCCTTCTTACGAGTATATCACTGTATTCAATAGTTTTAGTTTAATTGAAGTCTTTTTTAATAGAAATTTTACGTAATTAATGCCATGGGCGTGAAATATTATTAAGAATATATTTCCACGCTCATGAATGTGCGCTTTTAAATGTTTTTTTATTAGGCGTGAGAATCGATCACACAGTTCACCTGATAGTAAGAGATGGCTGTGATCCAAGACATCTACATCTGCCCTGCATAAAAAATCAAGTTGCAAATGCTTTTTTGTTGGCCGATAGGCACTGTTAGCCCGCTTTTACAGCTTTTATAGCTTCAGCGGGTTGAAAGGTGCACGAGCAAATAGGGCACTCAGCCGAAACTTTTATTTATTGATAATCAGCTCAAGAGTTCCCGAAAGAGAGCCTCGTCTTGGACCGTTACCCTGCGCGTGAAAGCATCGGACTCGAGCGCGCCCGAGAGGGCTGAACCTAAAAGTGGGTCTACGGATCCCTACACTCATCAGACGAGATACCATTATGTTGCTAGGAACTAGTTGTAATGTGGATCTATCAGTGTTGTCTGTATGTGTAAATTAAAAAACTATGCGCACGTGAGACGATAAAGATACCCCAGCGAGCAGTAAATATTTTATGGCTTTCGATTTTAGTATATTTGGGAATTTAAATGTCCATTAAAATATTTTTAAACTCATACAACTTATCCCTACAAATTCAGATAGAATTCCAGAATACAGTCGAAGATCATTAACCAATGAGTTCATTTAGTTTAGTAAACCAAGGGACTTGATTTGGACTTTACCACGTGACAAGGTGACTGTAATAATAATAATAAATTGTTACTTAATGCATGGTATAGTGTATATAATATTTTACAAAATGCACGATGTATTTAATTAGTTACGTAAAGCATGGTATACATAATTTGTTACATGATGCATGATGTACATATGTAGTTTGTTACACAATGCATGATGTGGATAATTTCATATATGATTTATAATTTTATTGAACAGTAAAACGTTTTGTGATATTAGATATATATATATGTGATATTATATATATATATTGCATATATATATTGTATAATCAGTTAGTAGTTTTT
Organism: Teinopalpus imperialis; assembly: GCA_029286865.1. NCBI lineage: Eukaryota > Metazoa > Arthropoda > Insecta > Lepidoptera > Papilionidae > Teinopalpus > Teinopalpus imperialis. The sequence continues at coordinate 2,323,739 of JAGSMU010000033.1, forward strand.
CGTTATTATATTTTTATTTGTGATAATATGAAGAATGGTTTAATGCCAGATTTTTGTATATTTTATGTTTGACAGATTTGGTAGAGCTAGTTTGTTTCTAACTGTAGAATGAATGGGTCAGCTCGACCGGGATAGGACCACGCCCTCACAGAATCGCCGGTATTCTAAATATTAAATAGCAGCATTACGCGGCTGTGCTTCGTCTGGTGAGTAAAGGGATCCGGAGACCTTTATTACTGGTGACGAGGCATTCCATCTCAGTCCTCAAGGATTGTCGCATCTGCATTATGATTCCTTGTCGAGGATAAATGCATATGTCATGGACCACAGACTTAACATCAGGTGGCAAAAGAATGGTATATAATACGAAATTTTGTGTTGCCTCGCTCGACACTACATGAACAGCTGGAAACCAGTGCAGCTGGCCAACATTTAGTACTAATAAAGTAACAGCCTATATATATAAATACCACTGCTGGGCTTAGACCTCCTCTCTAGGGAGGGTGTCAGAGCATAGTCCACCACGCGGCTCCGCTGCGGATTGCGGGAATGCACATGTCCTCGAAATAGCATATTTTTCTCATTTCTTAGACATGCAGACTTCCTCGCGATGTTCTTGACCCTCGGTGGTGGCAAATCAGCACTTAAATTTGGATCTTCAACAATTTCATTGATGTCAGCGAGAAAACCGAGGATTGAGGTTTTCCCGCTTACCGTGAATGAAACACACCGAGCTACTGGCTTCGGTATTAAGCTGTTCTCTATTTTATTGTATTATTTTCAATTGATGGCTCTGAAAAAACTATTATCTTTCTTTACGTAAATAGTTATGTTTTTTTTAAAAAAAAACTTTCTAAGCGAGTGCTTGACCACGATCCCACCTGATGTTAAGTGGAAATGCAGTCCTGGATGGTAAGGTGCACTAGCTCAGTAAATGCATATTCACTCTACTCCTTACAACACCCACAATGACCATTGAGTTATTGAGTTGAGTACCAACAGTAGAGTGACATAGAATCGTCAATCACCTAACTCAATCGTCTATAACCTAATTGTTTAGTGTACGGTCTGCCAAACTTAAAGAGTCGTAGGTCCGTAACCGCCATTCTACTATCGTCGTGAACCATCTCGTAGCACAACCATTTAAGCTTAGTTGGAGTGGTTAACCGGAATATTAGTAAATTATAGCACAGTCAGCATTCTTTTTTAAAATTGTGGATATTAATATTTGATTTATTAAACTTAGTGAACTTGCATGTCTAACAAATAACATGCAAGTTCACTAAGTTTTCCTTCACGTGGTAAATTAACAGTTACATTTGCGACTAACACCTTTATTGATGCCAGCCTTCGCAAGTTCAGCTCGAGAGCCGTGAAAATACAAGCTAACTTCCGGACACAGCTTTTTTCTATTTATTGTATCGGAGGTGAGAAAAGAGGACACGACAATATGTGCTTCTTGCGGCCAATGATACTCACAATCATCCTCTATAAGGAATCATAATGCAGATGTGTTGTCATCCCTAAAGATAGAAATGAAATAAGGGTCTTCGGACCTACACTCCACCAGTGGAGTTACCTGTCATGCCGACTCATTCATAACTTGACTACGCTGCCACGATTCTTGAACTCTTGATCTATGAGGAATGCCGCTCTCCTGGTCATTTCTAAGTCCCATAAAAAACACTTGCTTTATCAACATTATAAATTATTATTTAGATTTAGTGTAAAGGAAACGAAAAATAATCTTTTTACATATTTTAGCAAAGCATTTTAAAAATATATCTACAATGCCATCATTAACACGAACTATCACGCAAACGTGACTATACTAACGCAGTTTGCGTAAAGCCGCAAAACGTTTTATTCGACCTAAACCACCAGCTTGGCTGAACTTCACGCTTTTGTGCAAACTATAGAAAATGGGTCCACATATGCCTCCCATAGTGGCCCGTAAGGGGTCAGAACAAAATGGCCTCTCATTCGCTTTGACAATTTACAGCCCACTTTGATTTACTTTTAATGGGCTCAACCAAAATTTACACGCGTTATAAATCAATATGGCGGTGCGGGTTACCTTCAGGCATCCCCTCTCTTCCACGTGGCTTCTTTTTATGAAGTGTTGTTTTATGTCTGTCGGATTTAAGCATCGCGTTTCAGTTTATCTCCCCTTTACGGATCGCGTCAGCGCGTTACGTATGAGTTATTGCGTATCTGCGCTCGATACACGTTTATTAAGGGCTATGTTTAGTCTCCATGCTAGTTAGGGTACTTTGTATGTTAGCTTTATAAGCAAGCATATGAATGTGCCAATTTCTAACTCCAATATTTAGTTTTTTTTTTATTCGAACTCTAATAGGAATTGCACTAGACTGCCTTGGAGTACGATCCTAAACCACCTTCATCCGTCGCAGACTTGCATCACCCAGCGACGAGGTTTTCCAACTCAAGGGTAACAACGTATTTGAATTCATTATGAATTTCAGAGGTATCGATTACAATCAGTTGAACTGTGTGTTCGATTGTTACCCTCAATTCAATAAAAATATTGTAATATAGGCAGCGTGCGTAGCATACGTACGTATTGGCATTGGTACTGTTCCACATAGTATCTTGAGAGCGTCCCAAGAGAAAGAATGGAGGAGGAAACAAAGCATTTTCCCACGAAAAAAAGAGAAGGCAATATTTCTCTCCAAAAAGCATTATTAGTTAAGCATAAGGAAAAACATAATCGCGGAGTGTATGTATTATTAAAATTTTGTGAAAATGTAAAAGAAATTTTGTTTATTTTATAATATTAGAGGTGACGGTTCATCTAGTGGTAAATAATAACGCGGCCAATGGCAGCTATATCCGTATTAAAAAAAGTTACAGAATGTACATGCGTTAACAACCCTGAGAGCTAGGGATGGAATGACTCTTTACCCGTAATTGGATCACTTCGATTTCACGCTGATATTCTGTGGGGGCGGCCTCCCCCGGTCGAGCCGAGTCATGTCGCAGTCAGAAACTCAAAAGCACACATATGTAGTTTAGTTTCACCGCTGGAAATAACTTGTGTTTGCCATTTCATATCAAATACATGGGCGGGCTATGTCTATTAAAACCTCTACGTTGTTAAAGGCATAGGGCGTTCTCTACCTTCTGGTATCACCACAAACGTTTACAGCTGGACTTAATTAAATCAAGCTGGAAACAAATATTTTCGAAACTCGCCCCGAGGCTTGTTGCCTTAACGAACCCTTATATTTCACGGGAGGCCACTCAAATACTAAAATGCCTCCGTAATCCACAGAGTAATAACAAACGCATTCGGATCGGCACCGTGCAATCCGCACGCCAGAAGTATGCACTCGTTTACAAGTTAAATCGACGGGGGAACGGTCCCGGTAATTAATTGGGGGAGCCGGGAATTTCCGGGACAAACACCACTGTCGCGGACTATTGGCGGAGCGACGAAGAATTTTGGAGGCGTCACATTTCTGGCGTTTCTGGAGAATTTATTGGATACATTTATCTAATTTATTAACTTTAGCTGCCTCGTGTATTTTAGTACCTCGATAATGTATTGAAATAACCAAGAGTACGGTAACTAAGTTAAAGCATCGAGCTATAGTAACACATATGAAGATCGTAAACGAACTTTAGTAATGGGATCGTAAAAATATATAAGTAACTTCTCTATTTAATCAAAGACAAAGAAAATTTACTGTTTCTGAGACAATATAGTGTCTTTTTTGATTATTTTTTTTACTATTTATTTATACTACATCCATTCCCAAAAAACATCGGTTGTCACCTCTGGGAGCTGAGATAGAATGCCTCCGTACCTGTAACTGTCCAACGGATCCCTACACGCACTATACGATACAATACAGCGATATACTGATATTTTTCTCTGTCTATTATTTTTTAACGTGGTAGCGTTAATTCTTAGCTACAACTAAACTAACTTGAAATATTAGTTCCTGGATGTCGACTGCGGCGATATCTTCGGGTTATTGCCAGACGATATTAAATGCGCAGAATATTATATAGTCATAAACATTTGCGCAAACACAGAAGCACACACTCGTTGTTCCCTTCTCTAATGCGTTGTGATGCAGTAAGATCGGAGGAAGGTGCAGATGCAGTGTCAGACGTGGGACATACACACAACACGTTTGTAATACACAAGTAATGTACCCAGGATACTCTCACCACCACTACACGTGGCCGTCGAATTCGTATGCTGTGCTAGGGATCCGAGGACCCAATTGCAGGTAACGAGCCGTTCCATTTCCGTTATCAGCAGGTGACAACGCTTGTCGTGGGCCGCAGTCATCACCTACAACGGTGAACATTGTAATCGTTTGTCACCATCTATATTAAAAAATAATAAAATAGATCAGCATTTCTTTCGTACCTCCACGATGTGATGTCTCGAGTAAAACTGTAGTGTAAACACGCTAGTTGTGCACGTCCAAGTGTATATGTTTACGTATGGACAGTCCTCAAACCGTATTAGCTGCACGAACCACCTTAATTTATTGTCAGAGCAAGTAATAGAAGTGCATAGGAGCAAAATACGAGTTGGCTTAATTGGATGTTTTGTTTTAACGCATACTCTTCTTCTGACGTTCAGTTGAGCGCATTTAACTACGGGGTAATGGAGGGTGAAGGGGTCTCTATAAAAGTTTCCTCTGCCGTCGGATCTGTACACAGCGAATGTAAATCGGGCGTTCACAGCGTCTTTACTTGTTTCAATGTGCATTCTCTGATTGCTTAGGTCCCGGACTTGAGGAATGAACTTACATAATATAAAGGACGTTTGTATAAATAAAAATAGCAATATTTAAAATAGTAATTATAGGGGTGATATTATAATGTTGATTGTCGATTCCGCCCACGATATCTTCTGTTTATTGCCAGATACACAAAATACAAAACCTCCTTCATTAAACGACGCTGTTATCTGGCACCTATGCTGTATAATAATATTAATAGAATTCTACAAATATTTACAAAAGAATGCAAAAATGAATTAAAAAACTGGTTATTAAGCATCGAGTCTAAACACACTGAATCGTTATTACATTACTCATTTTAATTCAACTAATAATAAATTATCATTTCAATAAGCTCATTCTCCCCCATTCTTCCATACACCAATCAATACCAACATATAGATCTTAGACTTTTCATAATAATGTGTATTATTTAAAATGGTATCTTGTTATTCTAATATATATCCCGCAGTATCTGAATATGGCAGCATGCTGTCCTTTAAGTTATTTATTAGTAATTGTGAGTACATCTTGTATTATACCTATATAATAACCTTAAATAACCTGTAAATAGTACTTATCAAATAAATTTATTGTTAATATTTAGGGGATATTTTTTTTTCCATCTCCGCCTGGTTGGTCGATAGAATAATCCCTCGACAGGGGAGACCAAACGGTCGAGGGCTAGGCCGAAAGGGAAAGAAACCTGCAGTCTATAGGAGCGGTGTCAAGGAGCACCGTCTTCTGCAATTGTGCCCGGAGCTGCCCGTCCCGGAGTGGCAACCGCCTCAGGTGACTTGCGAGGCTGGTTGGGATTAACCAGTTTGCATATACGACTATAGGAATAATTGCAGTCGGCATACCACCCCACATGTCGGTCACCTCGTGTGCCAGGTCCAGATATTTTGTCTTGACCGTGCCCGGTCTATCAACACGATATCAGGTTTATTCGCAAGAATAGTCCTGTCCGTGATGAGTGGCAGTAGAGCCTGGTACGGTTGTTTTCTAGCACGGCTTCCGGCGTGTACTTTTTATTATTATTATTATTATCATAGTGCCGTAAACATTTCCGCAAACAGAGGCACTAACTCGTCGTCCCCTTTCCTTACATTCATATATAATGCACGTGCAATAAGTTCAGAGAAAGGATCAAATGCGGTTTAGAAGACAAAGAACCATAAACACACACATAGACCCGACAATTTGTGATTCACGAGTGTTGTTCTCTCGTCTGGGAATCGATCTCAGGACCCGCGACTGCAGCCAGGTGACTACACCACCGTCAATAGTTCACCAGATGATAAGCGATGTATATTCCTAGAAACGAGCTGAATCGTGTCTCTACCAAAATTATCTAGAAATAATGCTTACGTAGCTATATAAACTAACTTTTATTTCATATTCATTTTTAACTCCGTTCTAACGTAGCTTTTTATTGATGTCCATATAATGTAAATTTTAACAACGTGGGCAGTAATAAAGATGATTCGTCTTGTATGTACTTAAACTGAATTACCCAATTACTGTTATGTAGGCGTACGAATCCTCTGGATCATACAGACAAAGGGTAAAGAAAGACGAATTTGTCCAAAATAGAGAACTTTCAATTTAAATACTTTGAAATCTTGAGTTGATTTTATAGTAATGGTTTAGAGATATGAAAAAAAAAATCATCGAAATATTAAGTCACATATGTACAGCAAAATTGATCAACCTGGGAAGCACGTGGGCCCTCACAGAATGCAGACGTGTTTACGAATAACGTTGCTGTGTTTCGTCAGGTCAGTCCAGGGAACCCAATGACAGGTACCGCGGTAGTCCATCTCAGTCCTAAGGGGTGACAACGCATGCATATAGGTATCTCGAATCTTTGTTGGGGATGGATAAAAATATATCTTCACTTAGCATATGGTGAACTGTGTTTGTCAAAACTAGGTTAAACGTCCTCCGGGTCAGGAGCTAACGGTCACCGGCAGGGGCCTTAATCACATATATATACAATTATTTATACAATTATACAATTATATATACAATTTTTTAGTGCAAATTTATCTTGTGCTCGACGATTAAGGAAAACGTGAAGAAACCGGAATGTTTGGAGAAATAAACAAAAAAAAAATATTTCGCCTATAGTATCTAAGTATACATAAGTAGCTGCTTTAGTTTACTTTTCGTATAAGTTAACGACCTCAGGTCGAACCTAAAATTAGAATATCGTCTGAATTATAGTCACTACGGCCCACAATGCACACAAGGCTAAGAATAGGTGTTCGCATCAAAAGAAATTAGCAATGATTCAATACTAACATACGATCAACCGCTCCAATTAAACAAAATTGTTTGGCTTCTCGTAGGAGACGGCAATAGTGGAATGGCGGATTTGAACCTATTCAGTTTTGCAGAACCAAAAAAAAAGAAAAGAAATTAGGCTATTGGAGAACTCTATTAAGATACTATTTATTACCCACTAGATCAACAGCACTAACCAATTTAAATAAAAACGGTTCAGTTCAATGTGAGAACTCAAGTCTTGGGTCACTAGGAATTTTCGCGTTTAAAAGAATAAACACGAGGAGAAGGAAAAGCTGTCTTCCAACCTCCCTTCGAAGCGACAAATAAATAGATAAAAAGACATGCCATCGGGAACTTACCCAGTGGATGCCTACATATTCATTGATTCCAGTCATAAGAATTAATTATTAAGAACAGTTATCAATTAAATGCTAGTGTCAGAGTTCGTTGCACTCTTTTTGTTGCTGCAGCATAGGTAGGCTGCACCGAGGAAGAACTCATAGAATATCAGAGTGTTGACCATTAATACTGGTGACGAGGTATTCCGTCTTAATCCTACGGGGTGACAAGGCATCAGCATAATGAGAATGTGAGTGCAATGCCATCAGAACTGTATATTTCTTAATCCTCCATAAAGTAAAAAAATAACAATAGATAACAATTTAATCTTTGGTAGACATAAACAAAACGAGATAGCAACAGTCGATAGTGACACCCTTTCGCTCACTTCCAACTAATTGAAGACAACAGACCGTCCTTCTGTTACGGCAACAAATCTCCGAAACAACTGCACGGTAACAAATGGCAGTAATTCTTGAACCACCACTCTTATTCACAATTAATGTCCACTTTAAACCGGTTAAGATGCAGTTTAAACCGGCTAAGGGGCTCCTAACTAATGGAACTTACTCGCATCTAAATTAAAATGGATTCAGTTGAGACGCTTAGAGTGCACCTTTTTATTATTAACACACTTATTAGCTTTACCTCTATGTATATATTTTTAACTTAAAGTATGAACATTTGAAGGTTTCAAGGTATGCACTAAAACAACATTTTTATTTTATTTTATTTATCACCATCTGATAATCATGATGATGTTCTCCAATGAGTCGACATTGTTACTGGATGTTTCAACCAAAACGTTATATGAAATTCTCTTCATATGTAATAAAGAAGCAGTTACATCACATCCTATAAGAGACTTTTACAGTGGTGGTGGTGCAACTAGCTGCTAGTTAGTAACTGGAACATGATTGGGGTGACTCAATGAGTTCTAGGCTCAAGTAGCACCACAACGATGCTGTGTCTCGTAACGAGCAATCCCACCTCAGTCCTGTGGAATATCAACGCATCACATCTTTAATCTTTGTGGTCATGGGCTTCAGTGACCACTTATCAGCAGAGTGAGTTGTGTGCTCGTTTCTCACACCTAATGCAAAAAAAAAAGAATAGGTACGGTATGTACAAGTGGACAAGGGACAAGTGTACACCTATTTTCATATATAGATGAAATACACTTTATATCGGTGCATGGGTGCTAGGAGACGATATGTTTATTTTTTTGGCTCAACAAACAATTATAATAAACATTAACAACAAAAATAAATAACAATTTATTTGTATTGTTAATGTTGTGCACCGTTGAGTACAGAATGTCTAGCACAAAGCTTTAACATTGATTAGTAAGAATAACGTTACGTGACATTCATAAACATTTTACAACCACAACTACATAGGAAAACCTTACAGTGCCCTCGACCTACATCAATCCTTGACGATTACATAATCAACATATTACAACGAAATGGTAACGTATCTTAGTATACAGTGTGAGCAACATGCAGAGAAATTAAAAGTAATATATAATACTAACCTTGTTTTTCTTTGTTTTTTTTATTGTACTTCTAGGAATTTTGTTTGTACAGAGCTGTAGTAATTAACATAGTGGGCAGTACTTTCTGTAATGTGCTGGATTGGCTATTTTTATATATTTATTGAATAATGGCGTTTAAATAAGATTATACATTAGCCTGTTCTGTGAGGCTCGAGTCCATATTACACACTGTTTTATCCACTTATGTTATAGTCACATACTCTTAAAATTATTTTTTTTTGTACACAGAGGTAGGCTGTTAGAGAATGCTTTTGGCATTAAATCCGCTTTTGTACAATGTTTGTTGTACTTGTGCAAAGATATATATATATATATATATATATATATACTTCTAACCTTCAAAAATAAACTTAGGAACAATTATCGAAACGACACGCTCTAAAATACCCGATAATGATATTGTTAACAATGAACCAACTTAACTGTCCTAGAAAACAAATACCTACATTAGCGGGCAACACCATCAAACAGCAGCCGTTAATACACAATAGTGGGTAGTTGTAAGATTAAAGCACACTCCATTTATCAGATCGCAGACAGCTGTAAATAATTGCAACAATTTTTCATACGCCAAGAAGCTAACCCGAGGCGGCGTGTTAGCGAAAAAACGCCCCATCATAATTCCAAAACTGATAATTCCCCAACGCGAGCATGACGCGTACTATCGCATCTTTATCCGCATCTTTATCCGCATCTTTATCGTTTATCATCATTATCCCGCCATTTGCCATCGTTCGCTGCTCTTCCACCAATATTGTTTACACTGCTGCCCCCCAAACATCTGTCATTCGGGAATTATCGGGAGGAATCCAATCCGCTACAAGTGCCCTATAATTTATACCTACAATCTAAGGATTGTGATGGAACATAAATGAAAAAGTCCGGTAGCAAAATGAATTGTAGTCAAGATAAATTTATTCATTGACCTTAAGTGCTACTCTCCTGTCCTAACAAAAAAGCGATGGAATCTTTAGATCTATTTGTCACTGTCAGATTCGAATGTGAGAAAATACGGGTGTGTATTAAATGTCTTTGAAAATAAAAACATTGTCCAGTTATCTCTGTCACTACGTTACAATTGACATTAGAGGCAAAATATTACGCGCACTCGTTTTCACATTTACAGTTACGGATTAACTTATAGATAACGTTTGAAACAGTTTAAAAAATAGGTAATATATTGCTATGTCGCTATTGAGATATGGATATTTTTAAAAAAAGGTCTAACAATATTTTCTTACTGTGTGATAAAAACACAGAATATCAGCGTTAAATAGTAGTATGACACTGCTGTGTTTAGGATGGTAACGAGCCATTCCATCACATTCCTCAAGGTCGATGAATACCCATCTTGTATCCTTTTTGAGCATGAGTCCCAATTAAGTCCTAATGTGTATATAAAAAAGCCTCAGCTATTTACTTCGATGGAAAGTAATCTTAGAGTTAAAAAATTGATCCGTTTTTTCGCTGTAAATAACTCTTATAAAATTACGGATCTAAAAATATATAACTAGAATATGTAGTTTTTAAAAGAGCTAAGGTGTAAATCATTACTGCTGGCGACATGAGGGCTGGTTCATTTCTCGCTCAAAGGTTAATCAGAAAATGTTAGGAATATGTGGTCATCGTACTTGGTATTAGGGAACAGGAATATATGATTATTTTAGTTTCAGTTTATTGTTACCTAACAATTAAGGGAGTCATCATGATCTCATCCCGTCACTCCACTATCGACCACTCCTCTGTATAGAACACCCCCAACCCCACACATCGTGGAATACGATCCTGAGCCACCAGCACCTGTAGACTTCTCGCAGACTTGCATAGCTCGTCACTCTATCTCTTGAGGGGTCGTCCTAAGTTGCAATGGCCAATCTAGAACCTTTCTTCACGATCGAGTTATATGGCACTCATTCCTATTTCATTTTACTAATCTTTTGAGCTATATTACTTCTCCGGATACACGATTACGATTATACGTAGAAGCACCGAGCATAGGCCTGCCAAATGTAAATTACTTTGAATAAACAAAATGATAACAAATAGAGAAATAATTCTAAATCATTCAAAATAATCAGAGGAAGTACTAAGACGTCGTGAGAGATAAACTTATGTATCATGGTGTTCACGCGAGGCTAATAAAGAGGCACCCGTGATCCGCTGTGTATTACTTTACAGGCGTCGCTGCCACACAAATTAATCAAAGCGAAATATTCATGCCGACACATGCCATGAAATGATAATGAACCCGTATCACCGTACGGCGCGCGTCACGAGCTGAAGCTGTTATCTACGATAAAAGATCCAATCCAACATTTGCTTTAAAAATATAAAATCCGGATTGTGGCATAATGTTTATTAATTTTAAGGCAAACCTATTTCATCATATCCAAGGTGACAAACGAGCGATAGTAAGTCCTTAAGCCTGTAAATCGCCTTGATCAACGACGCGTAAAGTATAAAGTAACTGAGTCATTGATAATTAAAAAAAAAAACATCTTATGAAGCCTATCAGCCCCGTCTTGGGGGAGTTCTTGTGGGAATTCTTTCCCTCTTGTAGCACGGGCAAGGCAATTCTCCATGACTGCTTCCTTATCATACACGGATATGGGAGTACATGGACCGCAGGAATTATCTCCTTACACTCGCCTTCAAAGAGATCAGTGCTACTAGCTACTGGCTGCTAATGCGATAAAATATGTATCAATGATTCTTACGATATTTTTTGATCTTATGTAAAATTAACATTATTCAACGTAAATCTTTATAGAGCTTTACTACTAGCCTATACTACTAGGTAATTAATAATAAAATTAGTAAAGTGCTCCAATCCAGTGTGACCAAATAGTCTCCGCGACGTTCGTTCGTCTACTAGTGCATTACTTAACGCACTACATCGCAACGTGTAAATCTAGCTTAGGGTAAACGATAGGCACTAATGCTACTCACTAAGCGCATTTATCTTCCTTTTCCATGTATGGTTCCATATTGGCCACCTATCAGCATTTTTTCAAGCTGTCACCCATCTTACTTTCATGTCATAAAAACTCTTGCTGACTTCAGCGCGTTGAAAACGTTCATAGTGGATATTTTCTCTTTCTAATCGATAAATAATGTTTGATCCAGTATTTTCTACACCTTTTCAATTTATCATATTTAATTTCGATACCAATGCTAATGGAATACCAACGTTCTGTTTTTTTGATGATGCTATTTAAGTATAACTTTTCGTTTAATGCTCTCAGGAAGGTGCGGCTCGAAATATAATGACTACAAAATAAAATAGCTTCATTAATGTCTTTAGCGAAATTATTGAGCTCTTTTTCATCTCACACTAACCTAGCACTCCGCTAGGATAATATAATGCCCGCTAAGAATGTGTTTTTAAAAGATAGGCTCGTTTCTCTTCTGTTACATTAAAAATAAATTCAGGTTTTCTTGGAGTTCTTCGGCGGACGCTGTTCATGTTAACCTATGAGTGGGCAGTTGACCACTCATAGGTCAACATGATGACGTTAAAGCAAAATGTTAATAACCAATTATTGACATTTTTGAGAACCTTACAACCACCAACAGCCCGCTGCCATCATAGACATTGCCAGAAGAGCCACCTGACCCACCTGCATCTATCGAAAACTTTACATTTACAATGAAATGAGTAAATAAATCAATAAATTTGTATAGCGAAGTTAGTAAATTTAACATTTTAATAAAATAAGACAGCGAAACGTGTGGACAAGTATGCACGAAATGCGCGCGATTGCCTGCGCCGCGCATCGTAACTTCAATACCTGCGTCACTTATTCAATGAGGCACTGCGTTTATATATATATATATATATATATATATATATATATATATATGTATATATATATATATATGTATATATATATGTATATATATATATATATATATTGTATATTATATCTCCTGTAGAAAACGAAAATTTTTCGATGTCCTATAATACATAGATTTATCTATTCAAATACTGTAAAACGCTTATCCCGCACGCCATACCTCACGTAGGGCTGGATACGGGACGTAAAACAATACGGTTTACAATGGAATGCCTTTGTCTGCTAGAACAATTAGTATAGAGAAATTGCTTTTGACCCACTCGGATCTAATAAATTTATTTACCATAACGTTACGTATCTCACTTAAATGTATCCAAACGTCATTTGGAACTATGAATAAGAGATGAACTGGAGTCGTAATACGTTTCATGCCCCCCTCCCCACCTCTCCCCTTTTATTACAAAGTCCTTTCTTTGTACTTATGTACCAGTTTATTTATCTTTTTAAGATTTTGTTTAAATATTAGAGATGACAAACAAGCAGATAACTTACCTGATGGTAAGTAAAACTACGGCCCATAACATATAATAGGTTGCCAACTAAATTCCCACAACGTTTTAAAATTTAACAGGTTATTTTTCATGAAATATAACAACTAATTATTCAATAATGTATTATATCTTGTTGCTTACAACTTCCTCCCAAGAACGATCGAGAACTTCAATACCTCGTTGGTAGAAATCACCCACTTTCGATTCAAAACATTCATCTACCCAAGATCACATTTCTGCATCAATATTAAACGAAACTCTGCGCATAGCTTTTGCAAATAAATAAATCTACTTATGTAACTCGAACAAAACATAGATTCGGGAAGAATAAAACATCCTGTTTCGCTAGATTCTAAACATTGTGATAAAAACGTTTAAAGACATGCGAAATACGTAATTTCAGAATGTTAAAATACCTAATAACCTTAAGAACAACTACACGTCAAGACTCGAACATTTATAATGCGATACACAAATATGAAATAGAAGATTAAACCGGAATATAAATTATCCTGCAAGCAACGACATATTAGATGTACTATTACTTGCAGTTGTATGCTGTAGGTGACAGGGCAAGAGTTAATTGAAATCCTTTCTCGTGAGTTGTACCTGATACGAAATGTGCATCTCTCATCGTGCACACACTTGCCGGGACGCGACCTGTCTCTGGATTTACACTAAGTTTAATAATTTAGATTTCAGCACTCAACATCGCGTTAGATTGTGTCTAAAGTACATTAATTAAATTTCAAGTTAATCTTAAGTGAAAAGTGTTTGCAATGTGCCACGTACACGTGTCGAGATTGTTGTATGAATATTATTTAATAGATTTTTTGTAAACATATAAAACTTTCTTTTATATAAATTTTTGCAAAGCTAGTTGACTCTGAAGTACAAAATCCTATAAATCAGGAGCTAAACACATATGACATAAACATTACAACACATAGTAATAAAAGTATGGAGTGTAATTTATATGTAATGTCTATATCTGTCTACGAGAAATACAAATGTATATAAATATATCAGTACATACACTTTTTATGAATATACTAGTTCAAACAAAAATTAACATTTACTTATGGTGTACTCGTTTTTCTAATATTACAAAAATAAATATATCACAAAAAATAGTATTTACTTTGTTTACTTACACTTCCTCTGACCTACTAAAGTCAAGAATATTGTTAATAGTATTTACTGTACTAGCTGAAACACCGTAACTTTGTCTTCGTCATATCTAAAATATGATTGACGTAAAGTGTTCCAATGATAAATGAGACCTACTCGTATAAATAATACTAACACTTGAATAAACAGACCGACAATGTTCTGAAAACAACTCCGAAATGTACCTCAAGGACGAATCGAATGATTTAGATGTACTTTCATAGAATTTTTCGTAGATATCAATCAACTTTTGAAATGAGATATTCTTCTTCTTCTTCTTTCAATTCTGTTTTCATTCAGTTTATCTAACCTGCTCAAACAGGTTACAAAAGTAAATAATTTTCAAAATCAACTTCCTAATTGACATTTCATAAACCAATAATTAATAGCGGAACTCGGTAATTTCAAAATCCGTAGCGCGTATCCACTCAATCCTTCTCAAAGCAAGGACGGAGAGTCTTTTACCATACAAACACAAATTACTAAATTATCAACACAGATGGAACACAATAGAAATAAATAAATGGAAGTGGTATTATAGAGTCGGTATAATCCGGCCGACAAGGCGTGAGACGTGAGAGGGGGCGATCCCCTCAGATACCCTAACATATTCGCGCTAAAGTCAATATTTACCCACTACCTAACAAATAAGCAGCATTCATAATAACACACGCCTTGTTGAAGTAGAAACTGATATACGCAACGGTGTGTAACTCGAGTTATCTAAGTCAAACATTACTGAGCAAATACTATTCCGCGACGATTTGAAGAATAAGACATTCGACATAGATGGAATGTAATGGAAAGGTTTGGATAATAGTCATTTGATTTTACAAGTATGAAGCCGGAAATTACTTTTTTGAGAACAGTTCTAGTACTGTTACTTGGATATCAGTATTGACTTCATCATTATCATCATCACAGCCTAATTATAATTTATAAGCTTTAGATAACACTATCAATGAGTAAAATAACCTTAAGGACGATTTGGGCAATTTAGATCGAACTTTCTTCTTGGAAATTTTCGTAGATATTAATTACCTTGATTGTAAACAATATATTTAGGATTTTACTTCTTTCGGTTATATTTTGATTTAATTTGTGTCAATGCCCAATTAGATATATAATATATGATAATTTTCTGATCTCCAAATTTTAGATTAGAAAGTAAATAATACTCCTTATAAGTAAAAGAAAATGTATAATTGAAACATTATTTGATTCTAAGTTTTTTTATATAATATTTGAAGTGACAAAAGAAATCTCAGTTCACCTGATAGTAAGTGATGACTGCAACACGTGACATCTATATTCAATAAAGATTCAAAATACCCATGAGCATCCTGAGGACTAAGACAACCTCGTTACCTGTAATTGTGTTTCCGTGTTCCTTCACTCACCATACGAAACTCAGCAACATGTCAATGCTATTTTATGCTGGTTTTCTCCTACAGTGTGGTCCTATCTCATTCAGGACTACAATTCATATTGCAGCAGTTATCTACAACTTTCCCCTGTCACTGTTAAAGTAACTTTTAAATACGGGCATATTATTCATGTCAAAAAATAGTACTAAAAGAATATTACATTGATAGTCCCAAAACATCCAGTAAATTATTTGTCACAAACAAACACGAGCAACGACTACGGAACAATGATTTAATTTTATTCCAGCAATAAAGTCTTTTATTTTCATGAGCAAGCCAGTCTATCGTGGAAGTACAAAACTTAACTAAACCAGAGAGCTTTACTTATAAGAATGACAAGGCAATTTGAATTCTGTATCAATGGATTAAAGTTGAATGTGTTGATAAACAAAATTCCACTGGCTGGCTGTCCACACAACACATGTTACGGACGCTTTATAGAAAGACTAGTTGAAGAAGTTTAGTCAAGTTTGGCAGTTGCCGACTGTGTGAGATGAAATTTTATTTGGTAAACCTTTTTTGAATATCCGTCGGGAAGTTACGCCGAGTGGAACTCTTAGTGGCCATGTGAGTGTCGACTGATTTAGACAAAGTTGTGGACTCGGTGGATTTATTGATACGCAAAATGTTGGATGATATGCCTTTAAAATTGGAAGTTTCTTCGACTTGATGGTTTATAAGAAGCTTTTTTATTATTGTATTGACAGCATACAGTTCAACTGATGATGAGTGATGATTGTGGCCCACGACACCCACATTCATCCTCGAAGACGAATCACTAAGCAGATGCTTTGAGGACAGATATAGAATGCTTCGTTGCCATTAAAGATCTCTGAATCCCTACAATCATCATTCGAAACTCAGCAGCGTACTGCTGGAATTCTGAGAGGTCCTTCCCCAATCGAACCGACCAATTAACTAGAAACTATTTGGCTTGGCTTTGCCAGCGGAATAAAGTTTTTATTTTCAAGACCTATTATATATTTATCATCCGTGAATTCATAGAATTTTTTTAATAATTATCTAATTTATTTTTGGCTAACTTAAATTGTTTTTTTGTAAAATAAGGGACAATTGTCACTTACTCAATCCATCTGAGGCTATTATTGTCTAAGAAAAATGGCAAGCAAATACATCTCTAAGTCGTGCGCCATTCATATTGGGTTTCTCAAAAAAAAACGAATCCAAAACTCGACAACTCTCGGTAAGCCGACCTCGATTGCTGTAATACCAGCATATATACCATCGTAACAAATATACTAAATATTCTGATATAATGGTTGTTTCAAACATCTTAAATCTCTTTTATAACTTCTGATCGTTAATTTCCCTCGAAAATGGCCGGTTTACCTTTTGAATTACTTCTTTTACAACTCCATTATTATCGTCATTATATTCGATATTGATTTATGCGAGCCCTCGAGCCCCTATTAAATGATTCTTTGCTTTTGTTTAATTTCTTTCGTCCAACCTTTTTTCGACAACACCCATTTTGAATTTCAAATATGTGCGTCGAAGCAAACACCACTCCACCGGCTTAGCCTCTAGATTTAAATTCACAATCTGCTAGTTCGGAACCATATTCATAAATGTACAAAAGCTTTTTTTTTTTGGTCGCGTAAAACTGGATTTTTTTGTTGTTGAGTAACAGGTAGTTCCAAGAAATCTCAGTCGATTTCCAAGAACTTTTTTGGGTATTAAATTTATCCTTTAATGTTCATTTAAAGTTGGAATACGAAATTAAAATAAATAAATTAATACTTATGTTGAATAAAATTGTTTTTTATTGATTTTGTCGTGTATTTCTTGAACTTTTGTATCTTATACTCTTTTCCTGTGATTAATAAAATTTAACCTCAAACATGAAATATCACTGCAAGACTTCTAGATACTAAGCTCCTTCTGCGTAGATCGGACCAGAGATTAATAATTGAAAACTAACGGTAGTTCAGGTTAACTATGACATCGGGACCTCAGACACCTAGATCCTTCCCATGACCACAAGCTTTGCATTAAAGCACTCGAAAAGTCGGATTAAAAAAGTTTTGCTCATCATCGCGATGGTTGGCAATCCAGCACTGTGCGCTTCACGCGAAATTTCCTGCCATGCGCAATTACTCTGTGGAATCAGCTGTCGCCAGTGGTGTTTCCGAACCGATACACCTTCCTTAAAAGCCGGCAACGCATTTGCGACTCCTCTGGTGTTGCCGATGTTCATGGGCGGCGGTGTTCACTTACCATCAGGTGGTTAGCTCGTTTGCCGCTTATACTATAAAAAAAAGGTTAAAATAAAGGCCATACAATCCTTAAAAAAACAGTTTTACTCAAAATTCACTTACCATAACTATGTGCTCGTTTGATAAAAAAACAAACCAACTAATATTTAGTAAACAATGTTCTACAAATCAAATTCAACTATGCTTTTGTGTCTATCAAAATAATCACAACATCGAACATCCTTATATACGCCACATTGCGAAATAACGGAACACGACGTCGGCGATACTCACCCTTACATTACACGTGGTCCCCACTTTCTAGCCATACGGATCCGAAGTGCCCCTCACAATGGGTTACTCCGGGCCCTCGAGGTTCGCATTCAATCACCTCTTTCATGTTGTAAATTATATAATTCGACGACGGACGTACACAGCTACCATTGTATGTGTGAATGTCAGTTTAGTTCCCATGGGGCGATAATTGTGAGTTGCGTTCACCTTTAAAAATATAGCAAAGGTAATGGCGAGAGAACATATTTATTGTTCATTCGCTAATTAGCTTTATACTATTAATACTTTAATATTTAATATAAATTAAATTAATATTTTATGCTGTTTATAGTACACTGCAGTTTGTTTCTAGGTGCAGAATGAATGGCTCAGCTCGACTGGTGTAGGACAACGTCCGCACAGAATACCAGCATGAAATACCAGCATAATGTTGCTGCGTTTCGTCTGGTGAGTGACCGGATCCGGAAACCTTTATTACTGACAACGCATCTGCGTTATGATTCCTTGTCAAGGATGAATGTAGATGTCATGAACCGCAGGAATCACTTACCAGCAGATGAACGGTAACAGTTTGTTACTCTCAATATAATAAAATAATTGTGTCTAAGCGCTCGCCTATACGCTGGTCGTAATATATACCTACCTTTATTCTTGATATGAATATTTTTACGCGATTTTAAGTGTTGTTTTACCATGTGATTGACGGTGAAGGGAAACTTGCATGTCTGAGAAAAAGATAAAATATTTCTAAGTTATGGGACGTCTGCCAATCTGCAGTAGATGCCCAGCAGTGGGATTTATATATATAACTATAAGTTTAATGCTTACTGTTAAGCAACAAAAATAACATAAAACAACAGGAACTTTTTTTTAGTATAGTGGCGGCGACAAACAAACACGACTCATTTCACCCAATGTTAAATGATTCCTGTGGCTCCCGACACCACAAATATAATTTAAAAAACAATACCAAACGTTTACCGGTACTCGTGATATTAAAATCGTCGATTTTAAATAAACTATACATATTTAACAAACTATATATATATATCTAAAACTATTCATAAATGTAGTATGTCCATAGGATTTAAACTTGCATTTCAATATGTCTTTAACCTGTAGAATAAGTTACGTAAGGAATTGCTGGCCTCGTAAAAACCACAAAACTGCATCCCCGGTGCCCTTTTCTTAACCGAACAGCTGATGTTTTATCTCGAACATTACCCACTTTATGCGACTTTATCCTCTATATCACAATTTTAAGGTGTAATTTCATCTGATAGTGTCGATACAATAAGTCGTAAAATTTACTCCAAGCTTATTTTTTGCCTCGTCGTACACTTGTGTGCGTTCACCCTTCGTGTCTTCCTTTTCTCGTCCTTCCATTCCCCCGAGAAAGGGTCATCTTACAAATAGTAAAATTGATGCACGGTCCGGATAAGTTGAGATATTGTTTTGATTCCTACACTTGTACATCCCTGTTCCCATCCATCTTCATTCTTCACGCTCGATGTCACCTATTCAATTATGATATGGGTTGGAATTTTGAGAATAACGTTTGGTAATAGTTTCTCTTTTTGTAACTTTGACTTCGTTTATATCGTTAATTGAGTGTTTTTAGATTGTTAATCTTTTCATTATAATTAAATATTTTGAGGTATTTTTTATACACCGCTAGCAGTGCAATTAATATTAATAACATTCCGATTAACTACTCCAACTAAGCTTTAAAAGCTTGTGCTAGCGGAGTCGAACCTAAATTTCGCAGAACGTACCCTAAACCTACTAAAGGTACTAATTAAGTCAGGAGATATCTTAGTTATATTGTATAAAAACAGTATTACAGGACTGAGGGACCAAGACGTCCTTTGCCACCGCCCCGGGCTTCTTCCCAAGCGGATCTAGCCTCTTCCGAATCCTCTCGACAATCTCTTTTTGGATCTTGTCTCTTGCATAAATTGTGGTCTTTGATGCGATCGCGACGCATATTATCCTCATAATGGTTTCAAGATCAGATTCAGATCCATATTGTCATTCATTACGACCGTGATAGTCCCTTGATACCGTTGAGCTGCAGACGTTTTCAATTCCATACAAAGCACATTAGCTATTTCTTGCCGCCGACTTTCTGTGATCTAGTAGACCGTTAGCAGTTAAGTAGACATTTGAAGTTCAGCTATGCGTTTGCCACGTAATGTTTCAAGGCTTTTATTGAAATTAAGTTATAAAGGTTTATTAAGCAAAGACTTGAATATTTAATAAATTGTTCAAAACTTATAGTTATTGTATCAAAGGTAGGAAACGAACACATTCACACACACACCTGAAACCTCATTACACCTGATGGTAAGGGATTCCTGCGGCCCATGGCACCCAAATTTGTCCTCGGGAATTCAACATAATCCAGATGCGTTTTTAACCTAGAGGACTACGATGGAATGACTCGTCACTAGTTATAACGGTATCCGGATCCTTTGACTTGACTTTCACCAGACGAAACACAGCAGTTTTATGCTAGTGTTATAGGCTAGTATACCGTGAGGGCAAAGTCAGTCAAACCTACTCGTTTATGCCCCAGCTACATACAAACTGCATCGTGGCCCCACCACCGACAAAATGTCTCTGAGTCATAGCTATAATATTTAGTCTGTTGGAGAGTAGTCCAAACGAAGAAAGTGTTAGCAACTACATTTTTACCGCTAAAAACCTTGTGTTTTTCTGTTCTCTTTATTTATTGTTCATTATTAAAAACATATCCAACACATGACGTTACCATGCGTTGATAAATAGCCGGTCGTCATAACATGATGAAGCGTGTATAGAAATTAATATATACATAAAGTGTCAAGTCACACTCGGTTGTCCAGGGGCGAGACGTTTTTCTTATTCCATTACAATTTGACTGATTGATAATTCAGCATGAGGCCCTGGGGTGTGATTTATAGCCGGCATTTAACTTGGAAGTCTTTATTGTTGTCGCTTGTGACATTTTTCATGAATCAACCGACGGTACAATTTAATTAAGCGACGTATTTATAATGTCTTGATTTTGTCTTGTTATATGTCCTCTGCTTTGATTTGTTTTTATTTTAACGATATTTATATCATGGCCGTCTCAGGTGAACTGTGCACACTTGTCACCATTAATATTATAAAATATATGATCATGTACTCCTTTTCCATTTTGCCAGATGCAGATTTTTTTTGCGCAGAATATTATATAGTGTAGTTAATAAGAAGGCATTAACTCCTGGTCCCCTTCCCGACTCCTGTGTGGTGTATGGCAATAAGATCAGAGAAACATTCAGATGACAGAGACAGGATATATAGTACATACAACCCACTGTGACCGGAAACCATTATATGATATACTTTTAAATATTTTTTATTTTTAAATAATAGAAAAAGTACTATTAAACTAAACTTAAAAGCTTGTGCTCGGTGACGGTTCACAACAATTGGAACCTAGGGCCACAAGCAATCAGACCGTACCCTAAATCTCTCCTTTTTATAGTGTACAACATGTATAAATACAAACTAGGCTTATTCGACGACAGGACTATATGAAACCACGTATTAATATGACGATTCTACAAAGCGCTCAAACACATGCGTGTTAGCACACTACAAAGATTTATTAAGATAAAATAAACCTACTAAGACCCAAAAAGTATGAGGCAAGCTTCTAATAAAACCTTGACTCAGTAAAGGACACAGAAATAGCATTTATCCCCGCGTGTCGACACTCGTGCGCATCACGTACGTACGTAGTGCGTGTGTGTGTATGTGCGCTATGCATGTAGGCGTGGCTCTAGACGACGAGTCTGTGAACGGACGCACACACACAAGAAAGCGTGTCAGGTAACATCAGCTGTTCGTCGAGCCCATCCCATATGACTTCAAGGACGACTTGTGGAGGCGGTTTTTTTTTCGTTTGACATTCTAAGCTTGATAAGTTTGATGCTCATTATTTAAGCTTATATTATGACCGTATGTACATCTGAGAAATTATAATAATATTAACTTTAGAACGAATTGTTGTTTAATGAGGAAATTCCTTATCGATAGTAGAGCCACGTTGCAGCTTCTTTCTAGCTGCACAATTAATAGGTGGCGAAAGGACCGCGTCCTCAAAGAATACTAGTGTAAAATAGTAGTAAAACACAGCTAAGATAGATAAGTAAAAAAAATATATCAGGACATGTTAAGTCCGCCAATTCGCAGGGGACTATACTCTACACCTATGCCCATCTGTGGGTTCTGTACTCGTTTCTAGCCTGTTAATTATACTCTTAATTTTTTTTCTATGATACATCCAATTATTATATAAACAAATAAATTTCTTAATACTGTCACAGATTAAAAAATCCCAACGTGGCACGTATTCATAAAAAAAATAGAATGCGGATAAAAAAATATAAAACGAATTTAACCCGTTGACCCTTTTCTTTTAGTGTTGCCAGTAACTCGGATACAGTTTTATAATAGCGGACGTCAAATGCGTTCATGCATGACGTGGTAGGTACTTACTAAATGGTAATTTGTACATTAAATGTTTTACAAAAAGAAGCAAATTTATAGCTATACTATTCGTAAGCTGTATTACTAGTTACGTAAGTAAACAGTCTATATAAATATAAATCCCACAGCTGGACATTGGGCTCTCTAAAGAGGGTGATCATAGACCAACACGCTGTCCCGCTGCAGATTGACCTCACTGTCCTGTCTTAGAAATATATTATTTTTATTTCTCAGACATGCAAGCTTTGGAATTGCCATTAACAATTTCATTGTTTCACTGCATTTGCTTTGCCAGGACGGGGGATCGAATTCTGTTTGTTTTCGCTATCTGTGAGTTAAAAGCACAAGAACACTGAGCTTCCACGACTCTAGGCTTTATTTATCTGCAATGAATCAGAATCCATCTTTAAACCCAAAAATATATCTCCAGTACTCATTTATAATGTTTACCGCAAACACTAGGATGTTAATAAAGCAATTATAATGAACTATTTTGATGGTAATGTGTTTAATTATTTTATTTATGTTTTGTAAACTAATAAATCACATAATACGATTATACATGTTTAACTATGCATTCCAGTGATAATGAAAACGTCTTATTAAAAATAAAAATAAATTTGTTAAACATATATCCATACTGAATAAATTTTTAACAATATGGTTTAAAAGATAATTTTTAAAGTTCACCAACACTAAAACCACGCGTACGCAGACGTTTTGGTATTCGTACATCTACATAATTTTTTAGAATTTTGGAAGTGAGTGAAAACATAATTAACAAAAAAATCACATACATGTGTACATTCAAAAAGCGTGACAACATTACGAGAAGGTATATATTTAGTTTCGTTACACTTAACAAAATGTTGGGTCGTTATAAAAATTTTATGAGATTATGAGTTACTGATATTACGCTCTATAATAAAAACATAAGCTGCAAAGTTTAAAAACAATTTGCATTGTCTAAACGCCGCGGTCCATCATTTAGAAGAAAAAGCAGAATCAATTCCTTCCGTTACCACACGCAACAACACACACACACCTATAGATTTACCCAGCTGACTACACACACTCGAGCGCCCCACACATAAATAAACAAGAGCTCACACAACCCGCACTCGTAGGATGTTGACTATTCGTAACGTAATGAGAGGGCGAAAAAAGTACAAGTGTAGGGTGGTGCGAGCGAAAAGGACGTGTTCCTAATTATATGCAACGCATGCAAGTTGGAGGGAGTGGGTTATAGTTTGTCGGTACCGTGAAAACGGGTTCCTTTTTCAAAAGCTCGCCGGGAGGCAAGGTGCACAATTTTAATTGTGACCAGCCTGACGTTTGACGCAGCTATTCCGTCCGATGTAACCGACATTGCGTGATATGAGTACCAATAATTGCGTATGTTAAGACCCATATACATACAACGTATGTATATGGGTCTTAACATACGCCGATCTTGCCTCACGGTCGCACACACACATTGTATAACACATATTGTTTGGATAAAGTGTCTAGGTGTGTTTGTAGACGTCCCGTGTCGCCGACATTTCACCTGAGCCTTCCTCTGATCTCATCAAATATGTTTTACCTCGGATCAGGGATGTCCGAGTAGGTGACTTACGATTGCCGCTGTTTGCGCAAATATTTACAGCACTATGACATATTCTGCGCGGTTGTCATGGCACTAACTAAAATTTAACATCGATCGAAATGGATTATGTTATACCCTTTACATTACGTGAAATAAGCAGGTGTTTTAATATATGATGACACTATAACTTTCTAAAAGATTGGAGAAACAAAATCACAATAAGGGCTGTTAACGCCATCTAGTGTCTAGAACACTACACAGTTTTTTTAATAGAATAAGTGATGAACGAACGAGCATCTCACCGGATGGTAAGTGATCACCGCTGCCTATGGATATCCCGAACTGGAGGAGTCCCGGATGCGCTGCCGGCCTTTAAAAAAGGTGTCGGCTCGTAGTTGTAACGGTTCGGAAATACCGCTGGCGACAGCTGATTCCACAGAGTAGTTTTGCGTGACAGAAAATTATCGTTTATAGCGTACTGTGGTGGCTTGTCGACGAAGAAGAAATTGTGTCAAATGTTTGTTAAAAAAAGTTTTTATGGACTATAATAAAATAGTAAAATTTGATTTTACCGATGTTTCCTACAGAAGGTGTCGGTTAGACCCGATTACAAGCATAGAGGGTGTCGGTTACACCCGATTACAAGTATAGAGGGTGTCGGTTAGACCCGATTACAAGTATAGAGGGTGTCGGTTAGACCCGATTACAAGTATAGAGGTTGTCAGTTAGACCCGATTACAAGTATAGAAGGTGTCGGTTAGACCCGATTACAAGTATAGAGGGTGTCGGTTAGACCCGATTACAAGTATAGAAGGTGTCGGTTAGACCCGATTTCAAGTATAGAGGGTGTCGGTTAGACCCGATTACAAGTATAGAAGGTGTCGGTTAGACCCGATTACAAATATCGAGGAATTCAACGACGCTTGTGCATGTTGGTCGTCTGTTGAGTATGGATAGATAGATGCGTGCCAACCCTAATATTATATTAAAAAAATACAATAATTTTATTTGAGCAATTTTATGGTGACAAATGATCACGGCGACCCATGACAACCGCATTCATCCTCGTTAAAGTATCACAATGTAGATGCGTTGTCATCCCGGAGAAATAAGATGGATGTATCGATACCAGCAATTGGATCCGCGGTTATAATTCACCCATCACGATGCTGCACGAGGATTGATCTGTTATTAACGGAATATTTTCTGCTCTATTATTATTATTATTATTTGATAATTCATTGTAATCATCGTCCGGTTGGTCAATTAAAATAAATAAATATAAAATAATAATGATCAAATCATATACAATAAAATAATAATACTAAATACCTCACGCATTACTAAGTGATGGTACAGATAGCCAATAATAATAATAGTGATACTAATGTAGATAAATCTTAGTCAGAAGCAACTAACCGAGCTGAGGTTCGGCCCTCTCGGGCACCCTCGAGCTTGCTCTCGCGGAACAGAGTATCGGTCCAAACCGAGACTCCCTCTCGGGCGCCCTGCCCATAGAGACGGGAGTCCATCGACAGGGTTGTTCAGACGGTTGAGGGCTAGGGAGGAAAGGAAAGAAAGTGTACCGGTTGGTAGACGATGCGGCTCCTGCGTTTGTTCCGGAAGGGCCGGTCACGGAGTGCCAACCGACTCAGATGATTCGAGAGGTTAGTTGGGGTTAGTTTGCCAACGGTTTCGGTCGGCACCACTTCACAACAGTTATTCCTGTTGTCGAAATCAAATATAAAAACATCGCAACTTACATATAACGGACCCGTTTATACTAAAATGAACTAACCTACAATCTATCAAAAACTTCATAACAATTAAAAAATATTAACACAAAACAACAACATTAATCATTAATAAAGCTAATGAATGCATCTTCAACAATATTATTTAGTTATCTCTACCAGAAGCAATAATAACTCAAACCAAAAAATTAAATTTTCATAAATTAATTATAATTTTGTGGAAGTAATTCACTTACTTCCATTCCACTAATTATTTCATCGACCTCATAACATAGTATATCTGTATTGGTCTATACATTCCCTATCCCTTGAACGTAAATTTCTCAAAACCTCTCCCATAATTAAATATTCGTAAATCAGAAACGGATATTAAGAACGAGCGCATTATCATAAGTCCCCGGTCTCGTGTAGTGCACTCAAACAATTCGCCACGCAGCACACTAGCACAGCTGTTGCATCAGCTGATCGCGCACACAAACACACAAACGCACACGAACACACAAACGCACGCATAGACAGAAGGTGCACGTGTTAGCGTATGGTCCGAGGCCGTAGGAGCAAAAAAGGGACTCGTCTGACGGGCCGGGCTTTTGTACGCCATCCGTTGGTCTGGGGCGAAGATTAAGTAGTAAGCAGATGGGTACCAATTATTAAAACTTTTATTAATATTTTCAATAAAGATAAAAATAATTATTAATAGTACCAATTTCACGATTTATTATACATAAAAAAAAATTGTAACGATGTTGCTCATAGGAAGTCGTGAGGCGAAACTGATATAATTGAGAAATGAAACCACCGTGTTACACGACTTCGATAATTACTAGTATGTATTATATTATATCTTTCCTTTTATATCACAAATCCTTAATAAACGCAAAAATGTACCAAACTTTAACGCGTTCAATATAGTGGTAATAAAATGTAAAAAATAGTGGTAGAAACCATTGAAATTATCAGCCTTGTTTGATTCGAGTGCAGTACGACGGATTGGATATCGTATCCTTGTGTCGGTGATGCTGCTCCCACTAGTAAGTCTCTCAGAGGAATAAATATTAACCGAATTCTTTTTAACCAGCAGTATTCGTGTATTCCGCCTTAGACCTCTTATTATAACTATTATTCTTTTATATTATTAAAATCTGCAGGGGTCCCAAGATATATTAAGTTCTCTGACCAATATATGGTCCAATATAGTGTATTGGACCTCCCGATCAATGTTTTCAATTGGTGTGCCACTGGTGTATAGGGATCAGTAGCAGGAATGAGAGAAGGATTATTTTTTATATATTATGTCTTATTAATAACACATATATAACAGGCAAAACAATCTATCCAAATATATTAACGACACACTAACTGTCCATGTGACAAAGATAATAGGTGATTAAATGGGAAATCGATCGAACACGCATCACCTATAATAAGAAAAGTTACAGTTGACATAAAATCTGCATTACAGAACATCAGGCCCAACTTAAAATGATAGTTAGTTTTTGTTTCTTCGCAGTTAAACATTTCAATAATTCAGATATGAAACGAAAAAAACCAGAAGATTCGAATTTAAGAAGTTTTTTTGAAGTCGATTCATATTGCAATAAGACAAAATCAGTTACTTAATAACAAAAGTAATAAAAAAAACTCAATTATTTTGATACTATAGATATATTTTTTGCCTGAATTAGGAAGAATTAGCATTTTACGACCACTATGTTCACCTTTTGTGACGTCACCTATTCTACGTCACTGAGACTATCAAGAACAGCTGTTTCGCTATTACGAGAGAATGAAGAAAGTAAGCATGAAAACCACATAACCCTAGATCCTCCCTTGAGATAGCGTTCCAAGTCTTTGTCGTACCTCCTTATAAGGGGCCCTCGGATCGTATTATCGCCCCGCCTCGTTGACGTCCTCGTCCACGGGGGTCGAAGTGCTGCGGTGGTGCAGCAGCAGTCTCCATCTGTCTGTAGAAGTCGCACACAAACAAAAGAAAAATATAACCCTAGAAGCAGTCGCGTATCCTCACCTTTTTTGGTTACGTATGCCGCCGTGGGGAATTGGCTATTGAGCGACTTGTGGTCCAGGGAAAGGTTGAGGGTACCAGGCCACGAGGAAGATCGCTTATGAGGTGGACTAACCAGATAAAAGCGGCAGTAAATGGCTCATCATCGCTACATGAAAGCACGAGGAAGGCAGCCATCAGAGAAGAGTAGCGGCGTGTTGTGAAGCTTGCCGGCAATACCAGAAGTGATGACCACGACCACTCTGTCAAGAGTGATACCGACAAAGAAGAAGAGCAGCAGTCGGGTCAAAATTAATCATACTATTATAAATTTTAATAAAATATTTCCTGGTCTGTCTGCATCGAACAATCTTTGACGCAACAATGTGATTTGATTTTAGACCCTGTGTGAATACTTTCGACGTCATATCCGAGGCGAACCATAGAGATTTCCTTTCAAGTAAACCTACCTGCTGCAATATTTTACCGCCGCTCCATAAAAGCAATGACTAGGTTTAAATAAACCATTTTTTTCTTCTACAGAAATGCATTATCCCTGTATAGAAGCACGAAACTTCTTGCTCCATCTATATGCAAAGTGTAAGCAATAAAGATCTTGGCTTTAAGTCGATCCTTTACATAGATAATGAGGGTTAAAATTGTTTGAATACTGGCCCGTGGATTCAGTACAATTAAATAACAGGCTATAAGTCCAATAGCCGTGCTAGTTCGGTGTCCAAGCGATCGCTTCGATTTTTTTTTAATATATTGAGAGAAACAAGCGAGCACACAGTTCACCTGCTGGTAAGTGATTCTTCAGCCCATGACAACTACATTCATCAGTGACAAGGACCCTCGAGGACTGTTATGGAATGCCTGGTCATCAGTAACGGTTTCCGGATCCCTACATCCACCAGACGATACACAGCAGCACTACGCTGCTATTTTACTCTGGTGTTCTGTGAGGGCGTAGTCTTACCCCGGTCGAGCCGACTCGTTCATTCTGCAGTTAGACAAAAACTGTAGTGTTGCTCTACCACTGTTAAAAAAGTGAGTAAATCTTGAGTGTTGAATGAAGCCGCGTGGTCGATTGTGATCTAACACCCTCTCTAGACAGTAGGCCTATGCCCACCAGAACCATTTATATCTACAGACAGTTACTTTAGCCCCGAAGAATCTGCCATTACCCGCATAGGTGGGCCCTATTAATCCGTCATTACGTTTATGTAAATTGGCCATTACTGGAAGAGCTACCGTGCAAAAAGCTTGCGTTAATTATAGTTATAAAACGTATATTACAATGTCCATAGCAACTGTGGTCATCGACACTTAGGCAAAAACCATTAACTTCCAGTTTACTGCATCACGGTTTCAATTTGGATGTGTAATAAAAAATAATTAACCTTTATCTTGTTAACTGCTTGTCCATTTAACGGTTTAACTAACTTTTAATCTGCAAGATAAGTATTTTCCTTTGCTGTACGATTTTAGATAAAAGATTTTGATTATAACTTGCGTATGTATGTATGTATGAATGTGTGTGTGTATTTTGTAATATTACGGCTGACATCACTTGAACTGAGTGCTCATTTATCACCTCCAATATTGTCATCCACAAGAACTCAAAATATCCCATCAGATTTAGATTTTCACCAAACGTTTAAGTTCCACGTGCTATTGGTATTCAGGGAGAATGTCCTTATGCCGTTGCCAACCCATTTCTTGCGGTCAAAATAAAGTGACGTACTTTTATATTTATAATCTCATATCTAACCCAATATAATTAAAGACCATTGCGATTTAATTCTTATAAACATGTCATTAAAGCCAAGTTGGGAGAGTGTAGGGTCGAGGGACACGAGGCAGTGTAAGGTTTCCGAAGACGATGTCGGGGACAGAGCGAAGTGGAGGAGTGAGTCACGGAATGCTGATCCCACCACCGCGTGAGACATGAAAACATGTGTTATAATTAAAATATGTGTGTATTATAAATATCTACGATGATGTAAGGCATACATAAATATTTTAAAACTGGTTAAATTGCCACCTGATGGCAGTGTGGTTTACCACCTGGACATAAACGGACCTCAAGTGTTGATTGCTTGATACAACACATGTCAGAATGGAATTTTTTAAGGAGAAACTTCGTTGGTCGCGATGAGAGTAAAATTACAAGGTTCAATTTGGATACAACGTTATATGTAACGTTTAGTGAAACATTTGCAACGGAAGAAGGCTGCAAAATTAGTATTTGGGTAGAGAAAGAGATAAGCAACATATCTGCTTGGTTTGTTTATGTTTGTTCTTTTTTTTCGCGCTGATGGGCGCCATTAGCCCGAGGGCTTTTACAGTTTAACACCGACAGTTTTACAGAGGTGACCGAGCGCTTATGGCACTCAGTCGAGACCTCTATATATGAGTAACCAGCACAAGGGCTCCCGAGAGAGAGCCTTAGCTGGGATCGTCACCCTGTTTCGCGAGAGCATCTGACTCAAAGGTGCCCGAGAGGACCGAACCTCTGGCTCGGTCAGTTGCTTGTGACAGAGGATTATCTAAATGAATATCGCTATTATTATTAACTACCTGTACCACCACTTCGGAATGCGTGGACGCTGGAGAAGTGGCGCAAGATACTCCAGCGACGCTTCTATATGTATGGACTGGAGAGAACCGGCCATTGAATAACGGTATCGCGAATAACCTTGTTTGCGACGCCCTCGCCGTCGGCGGGCACGATATGAGGGTGCAATGTACGTGTGTTGTGTTTTATGAAGGGCTTGGGCCCTGGTGGTCGCGTCGTCGGGGTCGTCGAGGGCGTGCCTCGGTCTCCTTCGGACGCGGGTGAACTGTATAGTTACAAACTGTATAGCAGAGCGCCAAAGAAGTTTCACTTCTGTTGTAGACAAGATCGTTATTAGATATCAAATCAAATAATAATACATTTACCATTATACAAGGTATCATTTATTTTTATTTTCTATTCTTTATTTAATTAGGATGGTATAAACTTCAAATGATGCAATGGTTTCTCTTGTATAGCCGTCTACATATAGCATGCTAATTATTGATAAAGCGTTACATCAAAAAAATATGAAATGTCAGATATGTCAAATCCTTTATTAAAGTCATTACAATATGATTCCTTAATTACGTACACAATGATCATAGTCAGATAGTTAATGTATTATAATTTCATTAAAAAAAATTTTTTTTTGCTATCATTAATTAAAATGCTATAGGTATATGTCAAAAGAAGTATTAAAGTTGGTGAACAAGCAGAATAACATGCTGTGTTTCATATGGTGAGTGTTAGGTGGTGAGATGTATGGATCTGGAGGGCATATTGTAGATAACGAGAAATTCCGTCTGTCCTCGGGGGTGACAACGGGTGACAACAAACAGGACTAGGGTGTCACGGGTCGCTGTCATCATTTCCCATCAGGTGAAGAGAAAAGGAAAGCACGTATTGATATAAGTTCCTCTGTTGGGCATAACCCTAAATAAAATATATAATACTGCGTAGGAGCGTAGTCCGCCACGCGGTTCCACTGCATTTGGCGGAACTTACAAATATCCGAAATATTTCTTTCTTTATTTCTTATACGTGCAGGTTTCTTCACAATGTTTTCTTGTATCGTCTATTTTTTCTTACATGGGGTATTGCCGACGCATACCCACCCCTGCGGGGGCAACGATGGGTTATGTTGGACTCGCACCAACTAAAACCCCATGGTGTTCCTCCATCATCACGTACGGCGGGGTCACGGGAACGCTTCCGCACACATCCGCGACCCCGCCTGCGCCAGCCGATCAGGCGACCCTCCACCGGGGGGAAGACATCCCCCTCTCCACCAATCCAGGCAA
Source organism: Teinopalpus imperialis (assembly GCA_029286865.1). Classification (NCBI taxonomy): domain Eukaryota; kingdom Metazoa; phylum Arthropoda; class Insecta; order Lepidoptera; family Papilionidae; genus Teinopalpus; species Teinopalpus imperialis. Next base: position 2,355,878 of record JAGSMU010000033.1, read on the forward strand.
GGCGCGCCTTCCTACTCGGCCTCCTCTGTAGTTGGGAAGCGGACTCTCCCGAGGCCGCCCCCCAGAGGCCAGGAATAAACAATTCCAGCCCCCTGCGGCGGATCTGGTGTTGGGCTCCTCCACCAACCAAATTTTAGGCGCGGAGGACAGGGAGAGCGACACTCTACTGAACCCACGGCCGCATCAGCGGTGCGACCCCCGCTTGAGTCACGGAGGATAGGGAGATACACTACCCTCCCTCAGTGACTCCGTCTAGAATGCGGAGGGTGGGGGCGACGATGCGCGGTACCGGTGTTGACAGTCCCCGCACCGCCACCCCATTCCCCCGACTCCACCTGGTGGATGGTACGTAAGACGGCCTCGCTCCGTCCATCCGCTCCCCGCAGTCCACCGACACGCATCCGGGGCGAGCTCAGCTCTAGCTCGCCCGGAGCGGCCTCCTCGGGCCGGCCTTAGAGCGCCTTAGGCCGACCGTTTGGGTTCCTCTTAGCTTCACCGTGGCTAACTAAAGCTTGTGCAATGTTAGTGTGGAGTGTTTTGAGCAGGCCTAGATTTCTTTCGGAAGCAGGTGAATTTGTGGTGAATGAGTGACGACAGAGCCAATCTATCGGTGGGAAACCAGCTTCAGGTACTTAACTTAAGTTAGTTATGGTCGGAAGCCCAAGATCTATATATAAATTTTCATTACGCAAGGATCACGGCGCACCGGTGGCCTTGCGCATCAAGCGATTTTGGATAACCTGAAGTCGGTGAATGATACGCAAAGACGGGGCTTGTGTTTGTCATTATGGGTTCACACTAAATACAATTACGAGATTAATGAGTACAAAAAATTAATCCGACGTAAGGATTTTGTTTTACCAAATGATCCCACCGTCACGGCGATCCTCTTTGTTATCGTAAAGAGTTCATCGTTCCAATACAATCTGTTTTACTAAAGCCTAATACAATAAGTAACAAACGAAACCCGATGATAAGTGATGACTGCGGCCATCCATCCTCAACTAAGAATCAAAATGGTCATACTTTGACCCCGTGGACTAGTGGAATACCTCGTTACCTGGGTCCTCGAATCTCTACGAAATACAGCAGCGTTAAACTGATTCTACGAGCACGTGCTCCTCCAAAATAAAAATTCCTTTTTTATTCATTTCATCATCATCATGCAGATTTCCAGACGACTTTTCGACTACCGCCGTGGCCGGGGTAAATCGATGCTTAAAACTCCAATCAACTATTGCATTAATTTCAACGCCCTAGATCGAACTAAAGTTGTTTGCGTACCGTGATATTAAAAACGATCGAACAAACACTTAGCTACGAGCTACCTCTGCGGTAGTGAATACTCGATTGTAGCTACAGAGCAGAGACCAAAGGTCGTTTATTTTCAATCTTTGTGTCAGTGATCAGTTATCCCACAGTGATTACCTGGACAAATTAAATTGGACTGTACGTTATTTATGTCAATGTCGATTCGTACCAATTATCTACCTCTAGAACTTTTGACGATATAGTACGTTTTAATTATTAAGTTCCGTGTATGCATCTTACCGTATGGATTATCTATAATCTGAATTATCTAGCTGGTCATCCACTGGATTTTAGAGTGTGACACATTTATTTCGACAACCACAGTCATACTTAGTAGACAAGGAACCTAAACTTGTTATTAGCTTTACAATTAATTCATATTATTTCTTTTAAGTTTGTGAAAAAACGCTGTTAGTTTTCCTTATAATAAATAAATAAAGTTAGTCATATGACCTAGTTGGTATGAATACTGGCTGATTCCAGTCAAGAATCAACATTTTTGGGATCACAAAAACCTGGTACTAGAGGATAATGAGAGAGTGCCACTGTTTCAGCCCCGAGTGCACAGCGCACAATAATATATTCGGCGCGATTGATACCGCCTGATGACAATCAGAAAATATTGCCGTGTCGTTATAGACCAACGGGACATGAATCTAGTAAATGACAGATGATTTTAGAATAGTATGTGTCTCGGTTAGATATCTATAGAGAGCACTAGACGGGTCTTGACCCTATTAAACAAAACAGACACACAGAATAACATTGTCAGACGCTAATGCATGCTCTTTGGGTCTAAAACCTGTAACGGTGCCCCCTTCTGTTTGCTATTCATTAGCATTAGCGGTACGTTTTAGTTTTATTGCTTTCGTAAGTTTAAAGTTAGTCAGGTTAATTTTATTAGTTGGTGTTAATTACTCCGTAGTAGGTTATTTAGAAAAATTATACGTCTCTTAGACGCTTTACGATTTACAAATTTAATAAATTTGAATTTATATGTTTGTACACAAAAAAATAGATTTAGGTCTTTGCATTGTCTGTGATATGTTCATTATTTTCTTTTAGGTGGAAATGGTAATATTACCAGAGTACGGTGGACTCGTCCGCGGAAGGACCACGACCTCCTCACAGATCCGCTCAGAATGTTAGTGAAATTGCATCACAAGAATGTTGTATTAATTATGTTGAGTGTGGGGCCCTGGGACCCGATAACACGTAAAGAGGTATCTCAGTTTTCGGAATAACGCATGTTCATCTAGAACCTTAGTTCCCAAAGTGGTTGGTTCTCCCGTGGACCCCTGGGGGTCCTGGGGACCCGACGGTGGTCTACGTAGGCGGTTAAAAATGGGGGTTCACAATTCGTAAGCGGGGGTCCACGAAAATATACTTGCTTTCGATAGTTTAGAACTAAAATGTTGGCTTGACTTCACCTATCAATGTAGGCAGATCATATTATAAGAAGCCCAGCTACTGTTACTTGTAAAAACTTGCATATTCCATATTCAGTGCAACGTGTACAACGTTTTTGTCGAGTTTTGTAGCTGCAGGAACCTGTGCCAGCTAAATTTTGAAAATGGTCTATGAGGAAAAAAGTCTGGGAACCTTGCTCTAGAATCTTTGACTTTGACGATGCATGTCTACATGCATGTGATTAGATTAGATATAGATTGGCAGCAACAACTTTTTTTTTACAAACCTGGCGAATCTGAGATGAAAATGGCTCGGCATCGAGTTACACAGTAATCGCTGAAGCACCGTGTTAAGCAGCAATAAACCGAAATAATTAAGATGATGAAATTCGAGATGTTTAAGTACAAGGAAGTTACATTTTTGACATTCAGTGGTTAACCGGAATAGCATTGCTATTAATATTACTAATATTCTGACATTTTTGGGCGTGGTTGTATTTTTTTGTTGTTTGTGGTATTAATGGTTTTAAAATTATTCTCGTAAATCACTTCAATTAGCCTCAAATTCAAATTCACTTTATTTGCATAATGTTTGTACTTGTTGTAGATGTTACAAGGTATAATTGCCCAAATCACGTGAGGCCACTTTTGGCGTGCAAATATTAAATTCCAAAATATATAACAATTGAATATATGTACATATACAAGAATATTGAATTTATTTTTATATATATATATGTATGTATTGACCGATTAATTAATAAAAAAAAAATGTTATTGTTGGAAGTATGAAAATTCCGTTAAAGCAACTAGGGGCGTAGCTTGAGCTATAAGTTAAGAGATATGCTTGTACTAAGAGATGGTTTACGATCTTGATCTACGTGGCGAATAGTGAATTCAAACCTGCGTCGTTTCGTTCAACCGACCGTATATAATGTGGTTGTCTCTGGTTGAAACATTACATTTTCTTTTCTAAAGACATTAGTACTTTTTTGGGCTGTTAATGGAACTTTTGTGTAATTAATTGAAATAAAAATATATTCTCAGTCAATTACCAACATAAGAAATAAAATAAGTTGGTGTTGTGAACGTATTTGCATTTATTATAACGCTTCCGTAAATACAAAAAAATACTGTTCTTTTATTAAATTTGTAGATCCTTATGTCAATAGCATCATTAAAGTTTTTTTTTATTAAAAAACTAAGGGTGACAAACGGGCACACAGTATACCAGGTGGTAAGTGATCTCTAGTGGCGTGTTGCTTAGTGTCTACTCGTAAGTGGGTGCTTTAAATTCACCGTACCCGAGCAAACCAAGTTCGATGCTCGGTGTCGGCACAAGTGAAATTCTAAAGTGCTGATTGACCACGTGATTGACGGTGAAGGAAAACATTGTGAGGAAGAATTAATTGAGGCGCATAAAGAAATTATCTAGAGCATCTAAGAAATAATAAAAATAATATTTCAAAGACGTGCAGACCACCAATTCGCAGTGAAGCCGCGTGTTTTCTTTCATTTTCTTAACCCACTCTAGAGAGGAGGCCTATGCCCAGCTTGATATATATATATATATATATATATATATATATATATATAAATATATATATATATATATATATATATATATATATATATATATATATATATATATGTATCTGCACTGATAAGTCCATCGTCTACGAAGATTCAAGATGCTCATACACTGTTCTGAGGATTGAGTTGGAAAGCCTCATCACCTGTTAATGTCCCCGGATCCCTATACTCCCTTTCTTTGAAGGTACGGTCCCTCCACAGTTGAGCCAATCCATACACACCATAAGCCAGCCAGATGTTAGACTACACCAATCTCAACTTATTTCACGTATAAAGCCGGCTTTATATTCATTCTTATGTATAGGGTAAGGAGAACCGTTATGTTATTGGTGTAAGCAGTGGTAGAGCTACACTGTAGTTTGTTTCTAACTGCAGAACGAATGGGTCTGCGCGACTCGAAATAGAAGCATAACGCTGCTGGGTTTCGTCTGGTGAGTGAAGGGATCCGGAGAACTTTATTACTGGTAACGAGGCATTCCATCTCAGTCCTCAAGGATGACAACGTGTCTACAGTATGATTCCCTGTCAAGGATGAATGTTAATGTCATGGGCCGCAGGAATCAATTAACATCAGGTGAACTGTGTGTGAGTTTGTAACTCTCAATGTAATAAAAAGAAGGAAAAAATCGTTCCTGCCTTCTAGTTAGAAACTGGGCGCAGCATGGCATTCCACTGCTACTTTGTCACGTCCTGGAACTCTGACTTAACAGTCTGGTACGCTCATACTACTAGAATCTCGTACTAGATCAACACAGAAATCCGTACGTGAATACCTATTGTAAAAAAACATAATAGTGAAGTATATATCAACACACTCGCATGTGCGTGAACGATCAGAGGAACCCTCGGATGCAGTGTCAATGACACCGCACAAATACAAACAACAACACGCGACACTAATGTGTCACGTTGTCAGTAATAGTGCCACGCTGCAGTTTCTTTCCTAGAAGTTGTACGATTATATCGGATCGATCGGGGAACCCAATTTCACGCTGTCAACGAAAACCAGCGTTGAATAGCAGCTTAACGCTGTTGTGTTTCGTCTGAGGAGTGAAGGGTTCCGGAGACACTTACTACTTTTGCCGAGGAAGTCCATTGAAGTTCTTAGGGATGATTTCAGAACAATATAATTCCTTATGGAGAATGACCTGACGTCAGGTGAACTGTGTAGTCGTTTGTTACGTAATAATATAAAATAAACAAAATAAGTGTGTTAATAAAAATGACATGTGAGTGTCGTGTGTCTTGATCACCTGTCATCAGCTGAACCGTCAACCTGTCACCGCCTTACTGCAAAGAAAGAAGAAACAGTGATTCGCGTGTAAACACCGATTGTATACAAACACACCACTCTAATGGTAATTAGGAAGCATTAATCACGGCCTCGTGTGAATTTGTGTTCTCCACATCATAACTAACGTCGGGCTAGGAACCCTCCCCCCCTTCCCCCGCCCTCGGTCCCTCGCCCCCACTCAATCCATCATCCGCACGTCACTCGTCAAACTAATAAACACACGTTCAAATAAAGCGTTCGGCTTTGCTCAGCCGTGCGTTATTAATTACTGTGTACACGTGATATACGTGTAGTTAGCGGCTTCGTGCCCACAGATAGGAATGTATTGCTATTAAAGGATGGAAAATCTTTACGATTATATACAATATGGGGTAGGCAGCGTCTTGTCGATAAGAGGAGAGTCCTAAACGTGATTGGATATGAACTTTTTCCGATATCGTTCATATGATATGTAGAGCTGTGAAGGTATACATATATCGTGAACAAACCTGCGTGTCTAAAAATAAATAAATAAAAATATTGATGTACGATCGGCATGTGAAGTACGCCAATACGCAGTGGGGCGGCATGCAGTGGTAAACTGTCGATTCTACGTGACCGAGTTTGACACGTGAATATCCGATGTAGAACTAAGTGTAAATCAAAGATCCAATATCCTGGCCTGGCGATGGACCGGCCATGTTGTTCGTAGAACTGATCACCAATGGCGAAGAAAGGCTCTCGAGTGGCAGCGCCGCATAAGCCGTCGGATTGTCTACCACACGGTGGTCGAGGTTACTTTCAGATTTGGACGAGTGATGGGCTAAGATGATAATTATGATAAATGGTGCTATTTTACACAGATATTCGGTAATAGGATTTTGACCTTGAAGTTAATGTCATAAAAGGGATGCGGTGAGCATGTCGTGTAACATTTTGCAAAGGTTGTACCAAGTTCATCTGTTGCTAATTTATCCATGAAGCACATTATATCTAAATAAATCCTAGACACCAAATGAGTACGCAGATTACCTAACAGACAGACCTATAACGATTCTCAATTAAGAATCAAAGGAATTATAAACTACACCCTGACGACTGGACTGGAATGCTTCTATATCAATTAGGTGTCCGCTTACACTAACTGATGGGTACAGCTAGCTTATAGCAACAGCGAGTCTCTGGCACAACTCATTATTAAGATCGTTTATCAAAAAGAAGTTGAAATGGATTTGGCAGCAAGCATGACGATCAAGCGATCGATAAGTTTATTACTTAGATAATACTTAAACTTGAGATAACACTTGATGTTTGCGGTGAGATGATCAAGAGACTGGACTCCTCGCGTCTTATGACTTCAATCATTACTTATTTATAATTACCTTATTTAAGGAACAAAAAGACACAACACCGACAGACTGTACTGTTGAAAATAAAGTGACGTCATTCACGTAAAATCCCAAAACATTATTTCTTGTCCACCTTTTATTCTTAAGCTGGTAATATCTCCTAAGTGCCTTTTGATATCGCTAAGCTCGTCATTTAGCAAGCTTATTTTTAAAGCACTTAAATTAACTTATCATAGTACACGAGCAAACAATTTTGCGAGCATTACTAAATTGTAGTTGAAATTAAAAGTGGTCATTTATTATGTGCGAGGGAAGGGTAAGATCACGCGGAAAATTCTCAGCAGCAAAGTATAGTGTGATAGGTGCCATGCGTACAATTTAAAAATAAAAATAATCTAATACTTTGCCTAAAATAAAAATACAATAAAAATCTACCAATTTAATAAAATACATGAATACGCATAATTAAACTTAAATGTTATATTATATTTATATATAAAGATGATAAATGTGAAGCTGAAGCGACGGCCTATGCAAGTGTGCTATTTCGTCAGGTAATTGAGGGGCGAGGGCGCAGCCAACAAGGATACTCGCGATACAGCCATGTCACAGGCCGGTTCACACCAGACAATTATGATAGACGCGTCGCTGGAGTTTCTTGCGCCACTTCTTCTCTAGCGCCCACGCATTCCGAATTAGTGGCACAGATATCTTATAAAAATAGCAATATTCATTTAGATAATCCTTGGTCAGAAGCAACTGACCGAGCTGAGGTTCGGCCCTCTCGGGCACCCTCGAGTCAGGCGTTCACGCGAAACGTAGTAACGGGCCAAGCCGAGGCTCCCTCTCGGGAGCCGTTGACCTGGTTACCCACTAATATAGGTCTCGATTGAGCGCCATAAGCGCTCGGTCACCTCTCAACCCGGTGAAACTATAAAAGCCCTCGGGCTAACAGCGGCTATCAGCCCGAAAAAAAAGGTAATTGAGGAAACTGGAGGTCTTATTAACTATTATTATATAATATAATAAGTATTAATAGGCCCCAGGGGTTGCTATAGATGAACCGTTTTAAAATGATGTATTTCTCTTTACAAAATTATTTTAAAATAATTGTAAATATAAGAAATAAAAAATATTTATCTTAGAAAATATCAGTACATGACATATAATAAATTAGTTACTTATTAAGTAAATTAAGTAACTTGTAAGCATACAAATAAAAAAATCTGTAAAAGTTAATATATTTATTTATTAACTTTTATTACATTCCAAATTAATATTTAAAAACTGCAGTAAAAAATTGTTTTCGATGTGCATTCGTCAGTATGGTAAATCACGACGTTTGGGCCCGTATTGTACAAATTTTAACTGACAAAATATGTAAAACGGTATGGATTGCACATATATTGTACATACCTATATTGATACATTTACTTCACCATTGTTTAATAATAGTATGAAATTGTTTGTTTTGTTTAATAAAATAAAAGAAACAATAATGATGTCACCTCCATAAAATCAAACCTCTTTATTTGATATAGAACTTAATGATAGTCAAAATACGTTTGGCAAAACAAAGGGAAGAATTGACGAAGATACTCTGCGATGCTATATTTTTATATAATGGGTTGGGGAAAAAGTTTTTTCGTATCTTTTAAGAAAAACTTGCAATCAAATCTGAATGATTTTGATACTATTAAATATATGAAATTATAAAAAAGGAAAAATAAAAAGTAAACGGTTACCGGGCATTTATCTATTATTTTCTGTCTGCCAAAATCAGTGATTCTAACGTAGAAATACGATACATTTGGAAGTTATATTACAAAAAAGGTAAAAATACGACACAAGCCGCGAAATAACGTGACGTTTATGCACTTAACACGGTTTCAAAAAGGGTAGCACAACAATTGGTTCCAACGTTTTCACTCCGGGAATTTTGATGTTAACATCTTGATGAAGCTGGCGCAGATCCACCCGTTACAAGTCACAAAGTAGATGCTATTTTCGAAAAACTGGAATAAGATGAGAAAAAGATCATGGTCAAAAGCCAGTAAAGCTCCACAAATTACAGCGAAACCTGAATTAACTCGCAATAAAGGATTGGAAGGACATCTTTCAGTATCAACTTTTACCACCGGACTAAACTATAGATGAGAATCAAGCAAGAAATACAATAAAAACTGCCGGAACTGATCAACGGAAAGGGAGTTTTTTTCATATTGATAACGCCAGACCACACACATCTTTAGCCACTCGGTAAATATTGAGAGAGCTTGGTTCAATGATCCCACCATATAGCCCTGACCTTATACCCTCAGATTTTCACCTATTTCGGTCTCTTCATAATTCTTTTGGTGGTTGGTCTAGATTAACATCAAGAGAGGACTGTCAAAACTACTTGATGCAGTTTTTTATCAGAAGTCCCAAAATTTCAACAGCAATGGGATTATGCCACTACCTACAAAATGGCAACAAGTTATCGAACAAAATAGCACATATATATTATAATCAAATGCAAAAAAACTATGATAAAAATATCTTGAATTTGTATATAAAATACAGAAAAACTTTTACCCGGCCTATTATATATGTATGTTTACAATATATATAACGTATTTAAAAGACACATTATATTTTCAAGTACTGTGATCTTCAAGATCGCGTGGTGTATTGGTTAGAGTATCTGGCTGTAACGTCACAGGTCCTAGTTTCGAACCACAGCCAAGGAACAATATTTGTACATCAAAAGTTTTTGGTTTTCAGTTCTGCATGTACTGTATATTTATTTATTACACAAGCACATGCTCAGTTGATGTCATCTGGCAATAACCAGGAGATTGAAATAAATCAGGACATCATCGCATTTTCAAGAGAAGCAATAGTTTCGTCTAAATATTGTTATTAGTGATTCTTCAGGGCCTGTGAATATATTATAAATAATTGATTACTCTACATCCATTTTACTACAATCTTATTCTTAATTATAAGTCGAACAATTTTACTATAAATAAAAGTCAGACTCCAAATAAACATGTAATACCAATACATAAAAGTCACCTTTTCACTTCCGCCGTTGGTTGCCATCAAGGAAACCCGCTAGGAGCGGCCGCTTTAGGCAGAATATTTATTAGTTGACGTTGCCAGTAAATATTCAATTCAACGTTTGCTATTAAATGGCAACATTGAGGCATATTCTTATAAATTACTTTTAAATATACTTTCGTCTATAGGATAGTGGGCAAACGAGAGAACAGCTCACGTGATGGTGTTTGACCAATTGAGTCCTACACCATTGGAGTCGTAGCTTTATAGGAGTAGGCTATTCGCACAGTGGAGAGGATGATTTTTTTTTTATTCTGTCGTGATATACTATATATTAAACTCAGCCGGTAGAATTAATCCGAACACTACCCATGGTAAATTGGGTAAAAAATGCATACTTTCAATTAGTGGTGATAGACAAGCACACAGGTCACCTGATGGATAATTGTAGCCCATGAAGTCTACATCCATGTTCAACAAAGAATCTAAATGCACATGCAGGTGGGACCCCTGAGAAATCTGCATCCATGTTCAACAAAGAATCTAGATGCACATGCAGGTGGGACCCCTGAGAAGGAATGTCTCTTTCAGTCTCCGAATCGCTGAACTCACCAAATTAATTACAGCAACGTCATGTTGCTATTGCGTGAAGATCTCGTCCTCTATCAAGCTGACCAATTCATGCTACTAGAGTTAAGCTGCAACGTAGCACTACGACTGTCGTGTTGTACTTGGCAGTCAGATTGACAAGCACCATCCCACCGCCCTCAAAGTAAGCAGACTCCTGCCACAACGGAAACCCCCACCACTTAATTATTCCTCCATCAACAATCCAAAATATATTAAACAAGAAATTGTCTAATTATAATTACCACATTATAATAATGAAGCATTATACTGTAGTTTAAATTAATTAAAAGTGCAAAATAATTCTAAAGATAATATTTTTTTATTCATATTTAATAATTAATTATAAAATTAGAGGAATAAAAAAATAAACACTTTAACACAAAGGCACTTAGCACCTATTTTCGGTACTACTCGCATAACTGCTTACTTATTTTCAAACTTACCAATTAGAGATTTTTTTTATATTTACGCGAACCCTGCACGTTTAATAAAACTAATTTATACAGATTTCATCGCGTTTCTTGTTATATATCTATCGCGACGTGTCCAGTGCTTTACACAACTTATAGTCTGGACACTGAAACTGTGAATTCCTTCTGCCTAGATCAGATCAAAAATATATAATTGATAGCTTCAGTACTTATGGTTAACTATGATATTAAGACGTCAAACGCCACGGAGAGGTCTTAACAACGAGAGCGGAATGCATCCCATAAAATTAATTCATTAAAATGTCCACCATGAAATAATTTTAAATATTTCTATTTATAATATTGAGGGCTGGAAACGAGCACATAGTTCACCACATGAAATCTACATGTATGAACGAGGATTCTAGATGCAAATGCGCTAAGCCGGAATGCTTCATTACTTATAAATAGGCCTCCGAAACCCTTTTTTCACCAAACGAAACATTTTACTATTGCTAGAAACAAGCTACCCACTATTTTATGTTTATGTTAATTTTATTAAAACACTACGACTAGACTTGACTTTCGCCTTAACTCACAGATTCGAACCGTAACGTGAGCATTGTTTTAATGGTGCAATAAACTGTTGTAAAAATATAATTGGCCACGTTTAGCGAACGCAAACTCGAAACAATAATACAATAAGTACAAAATTAGCAACGGAATTATGCGTTCGCGAAGTGTATTCTTGAATTTGGGCAATTTAATCGTTGCGTTCGATCAGCAAGCCGGCCCCGACAATGGTGGCGGTTCCCGTAACTGACAATAAAACGGACACTGAACTATGAAAGATGTTTCATTTGTAGAACTAGTCATCGACCGAAGTTCAGCAAAAACTCCGCTAAACACTTATAATCCGCCACGGACTGTTTCCGATGCGTTCAAAGTTTTTGCGCTAATGAAATACATTTTAAGGAAGGTATTTATTTTTAAATTGAGATCTTGCATACACGTAGATTGAATTATCAACTACTTTATTTTTCTTTTTTTTGGATGGAACACGTCACAATGTATGCTTATTATTTTTTAAATTCACAATGAATCGGCATAACCGAGTTTTTATTTTATTTTTTATTGTAATCCTCTTTAAAATTGTTGTGTCACTGATAATTCAACGTAAAGAGATAATCAACTGCGTCTCCTTTATTTCGAATGGTGATAAACGAGCACACCTGATAGTAAGCGATAACTGCAACCCATGACCTCTACATCCATCTCGATAAAGATACAAGATGCAAATCGTCACCCCTGACAACTCAGAAGGAACAGCTTGCTAACAGTTTAATTGGGTCTCCGAAACCCTACAGCAGTACCAGCAGTGTGATCTTTATAATTTACAAGCTGTTAACGCCTAACAAGTTTAAGCTAAATTCTATACTTGCAAGTATTCTAAGCTGGTAATCATAGGAATATTCCGTAACAGGCAAGTGCGGGTATTTCTTTCAACTGGGGTTTTGTTTTTAATAGTATAGGCGGCAAGCGAGCATGCAGCCCACCTGATGGTTAGTGATCACCGCCGCCCATAAACATCCGCAACACCAGAGGAGTCGCAGATGCGCTGCCGGCATGTAAGGAATGTGTAGGCTCATTTCTTGAAAGTCCCTAAGTGCGTATTTGTGTAAAAAACCCTTTACCTGTCGTCAAGATAGGAAAGGCTTCATCACAACATTGGTGGTGGCCGCCGTTTGACGTGATCGGCTACCGTTTAAGGATTTGCCTGTTTGCTTTACTCTTCTTTCAATAACAATATAAGGCCCATTTTCATTGCAGCCCTTTAGCCCCAGGATTTTAGAATAAGGCTAAGATATGTCCCCTGACTTTCGTAAAATATGACTAAAAGGGAGATTACAAGTTCGCGGGTGATCAGTGTGGGGGCTTTGATTGTCCAGGATAGCGAACCCGGAATGGTACCGACATGCTGCAGCACAGCGAGGAAGCTAGGGAAGGCTAGAGTTTCCCTGGATCGTGCTTGGGCTCAGTGTGGAGGGGCACCGGTGCGTTGGAGATCACGGAGCAACTGCTAATGCACTGGGAGTAGCTACCGACGGGACTCTTGTAGGTAAAAATTCAACATAATCCCGCAGTTGGCAGGATAACTTTAATTCCATCTCAGTCCTCAAGGGTGACAACGCATCTGCATTATGATTCCTTGTCAAGGATGAATGTAGGAACGCAGGAATCACTGACCGTCAAGTGTACTGTGTGTGAGTTTGTTACTATTAATGATATAAAAAAGGGGAAAAAGTTCCTCCATCCCGGGTGAAGTGTCAGTCGTTCATTTTGAATTACACGAGTTAGTTTTTCTGCCATTATTTTTTACAACGCAGATACTCGTATAAAACATTATTAAAAACACAAGACAAACGAGCTGTGAGAAATGATTTAATTATATAAATAACCAGTTCCAACTATATTACCTAAATACATCGTAATTAGTTTGCAGCTTATAGTTAAATTTTTTTGTCCAAAATAAAATACTGTTCGAGATGGTGATTACCATTTTAAATTAATAAATAATTCTTCGGCTAGCGTATATTTTAAAATTTAAATTACTCTCGATATTTTAATTGGTGATATCTTTCTATATTACTCCAATATCTACTATTTTTCATTAATTATAGGGTTGATAAGCAAGCACAGAGTTCACCTGACGTTACGAATGTCATTGCGTACCTGTAACTGCGCCCTTGGATCCCTACATTAATATCCCACGCGGTCGAGCTTACCCATCCCCCAAGAAAGTAACTGCAGCATGACTCTACCACTGTACCTGTCACCATCATCATCATCTCACATACAGATTGCTCTACCCCAAACCACCTGCTTCCATAGACTTCATGCAGACGCATGGGTCGCCACTTCTGCTTTTGGGGGATTCGTTTTACACTGAGGTTGAGTCGTAAATCTTTCTCCTCCATCTATCTGCTTTTAGCAAGTAGAAAATGTCAACTATCCAACATATATTCTTATTAGATCCTAAATATTACTACCAATAACTTCTTTATTTTCATAATATGAGGGTGACAAATGAGCACACAGTTAACCTGATGGTAAGTGATGCCGTCCAGGCCATCTACATCCATGGTCAAGATCCACAGAGACACGATGCATATAAGTTGTCAGCCCTGCCTTGGTGGGCCTTGTACAGGTATAATAAGTCAGGGTCTTAGGATGAGGGTTGCTCTCATCATAAGAAACACAGTCGACTTATGCTTCTATTTCACTTTACGTAGCGTAGCTTTAATAATAATAATAATGAAACAGTTTATTACCATAGAAAAAAATCAACTTTACATAAACAATATTATACACTTTGGCAAACGGAGGTGACGCAGCTTTATTATAGCCCCATGCAGCACTCTCATCTCCCTTAGATGTAACGCGGGAGTCGGGAGGATTGAGGGCTTCCCAATCACCATCCAAAAGTTACACTTTACAAAGTGTTTATATGCAACAAAGGAAAAGAAAAAATAGTTTGAGCAGACAAGCAGACAAGCAGTCTATCTACTAACTACTAACTATTAACACTAAATGTGTTTTCTCATGCAAGTACATGTGTGAGCCAGTGCTATGTATGTGTTGGTCTCTATGTATATTTATCACTAATGTATTAATACTATTTACAGTTTTCAGTATCATAAAGTAATGCAATGATACCATGAAACTGTTCTATATCAAAAACGAAATTTTCTGTAATAAAGAAATAAACCTAACAAAGTTATCTACACAGTAATAGAAGGAGAAATTAAAATTGGCATTAGTGATGTTCCGTATAAGTATCGAGGAAAGCGCCCTAGGGAGGTCTCGTTCGGGAGAGATACGTGCCGAGTATTGTCGATATCTGAGTTATGGAAGCCGGGGAAATTGAATTTTCGCCCGTCAGTTATTGATATGAACTTCGATTTAGGTACGTTTGGGACCCGTTTTTCAACTTCGTGACTATTTAATAATAAACCTGGTACTAGTATTTATTAAGGCGACGTATTTGTTTACTTACAAACAAATTATTTAACTTAAAAACATTTTCAATTAGTCAAATTGGGTGAGATTAGAGTGGACATATTTGACATACTAATATATATTTAAAAGGTTTGCTTCTATAGCTAGTTGAACTTAAATGTACAACTTATACTCGTGATATATATATACATATATAGTATATAATAGGTCTTTACCTATGAAATTGCCGTTTTGTATGAAATAAGTTAAAGAGTTTTTTTTCAAACTTTTTTATTTCTGTTATTCAAATTAATCACCCATGTAATCGATGCATCTTTGCCAACGCAGTGGTAGTTTATTGATGCCCTTCTTGTAAAAATCAGCTGGACGGGAGGCAACAAACTTTTCAAAGGCATTTTACACTGCCTCACGGGTATTGAAGTTTTTTCCCTCTAAAAAGTTGTCCAAAATTTTGGAAAAGTAATAGTCGGTGGGTGCAAGGTTTGGTGAGTATGGTGGATAAGGGAGAGCTTCCAACCCCAACTCTTGCAGCTTGGAGACTGTCTTTTGTGCAGTAAGGGGTCGCGCGTTGTCATGTAGGAGCAGCGGGGACGACCGATTGACCAAAGCTGGTTGCAGATGTGCGAGCTTCTCCATCATTGTCTTCAATTCTTCACAGCACACATCTGCAGTAATGCTCATGCTGTTTGGTAAAAACTGGTAAGGAATCACACCGCCACTAGACCACCAAACAGTGACAATCAACTTTCTAGAGGTCATTTTTCCTTTAGGTCATTGCTTTGGTGCTGAACCAGGATCAACTTGCTGAGAGCTTTGGATTGTCGAACAGAATCTACTTTTCGTCGCACGTGACAATCCGGTTCAAAATTCTTTCATTTCTGTGCTTGTTGAGCAGCGCGAGGCAGGTCTCAACGCGTACGTTGCGCTGGCGATCGTTAAGTTCGTGGGGCACCCATCTATCAAGCTTTTTTACCTTGCCAATTTTTCGCAAATGGACCAATAATGTTTTGATATTAACAGCAATAGCTGCAGCTGCTCGGCTGTAGATTGAGTATCATCAGCTTCCACAATCTTCTTTAATTCATCATTGTTGACTGGGCAAACCAAAAACTTGTTTCACGACAATAATTAAATGGCGGATTTATTCCTACGACCTTAAGTTTCGCAGATAATATACTAATTGTTACGCTACTGACGCTTCATTCATATTGCTATTCATATATATTAAACTTGGAAATAAAACTCTTTTAAAAGTCCAGAAACCTTCAGTCTGTGTAAAGCATTAACTAAAATTAAAATATACTCTGTAAAGTTAAAATTCATTCAGTTTTTTGTTTTAATAAATGATGCTTTCAAATTTTTATCCACTTTTGAAAAAAAAATCGTTAACAAAATGGAAGTGTTTTATAGTAGGACTTTCAATGCTCATCTACCTGTATACTTTGTATGGCCACTAAGGGTGACAAACTTGCACACTGTACAGCTGACGGATATGACTGCGGCCAATATCTTATCATCCATCCTCAATGATTCATTCCTGGTACTGAGATGTGCATTGAATTGAATGCCTCATTTCCTGCAATCTCTGTTAAGTTCTTCATTCTCATCATACAAAACAGCAGCGTTATGATAATTTTAATTCTTGTTGTCTTACCTTTAACTGTCATCGTTCTGAGAGATTTTAATGAAAGCGGTTACAATATAGGAATTTTACATACTTATTATTTTACTATACTTAAACCGTAAAACAAGCTAAAGAGTCACGCAAAATTAACTATAATAGAACACTAAAATGGTGATTAAAAAAATTTCAAACAAGCGACCAATCAAAATTAAAAGAAAATCCCTCTTGTACTAAATAGCGTTATTTTAATACCACCATAACTCATTCCAAGTGCTCGACATAATAATTTATAAAAATTACCAAGGTCGTAGAAATTAAATACTAAATCGCTGTCTACAAAAAGCGACTTCCGAGGTCCTCACGCGTGTTCCAATGCGGACCCCGCGTCACGTCACACCGACGTTATGTATAACGTTTACGTTAAAGGAACGAAAAAACAAGCAAAGATTGGAATTTCGATAAAATTGCGTTGAAAGCAAACTAAACGAGGTAATAAAATTAATTATATAATACAAAAAGGACCCATTTTGCGTCATTAATTTAATAAAGAGTCTAGTTTTAGAATTAGGGTAATGAACTCTTGACTCATTTCTACTACGGTTACGTACTTTGCTTATGGAAGCAATGAATATCGGCTGATGAAATATATTGTACTAACGTAAATGTTCCAGCACACTTGTTTCCTTGTTTGCCCTTGGACAATTACATTGGTTCAATGATGACAAGTTCTAGAGCCACGGTACAGCTTGTTTCTAGATGTAGCTTGAATGGGTCATATCGGCGTAACAGATCAGCACACTCGTACATTTCCTATTTCTTTCAGCGAGTGTAGAGAGACGGAATGTCTCTGTATAACTCTACATATCTGTTCGGAATGACAGTAGAATCTTGAATCTTTGCTGAGGACCGATGTTTGTGTTTAGCCTCAGTTCAATCATCACCTGAGCTGTGTGCCCATTTGCCACCATTAGATTTATAAGTAAAGTAATTTAATCTATCATATACATCACTGGTGTATATCAGATATTAGAACCACTGAGCCTTACAGTTGAAAATACATTACATTATGTGTATTTGTATATATACCATATATAAATATGTATTTGTTATATATGTTTTTTATGTAATTATTCACATGTTGTATATTTTATAATTAATATAGGAGTATTTTAATCGCGACAAAGATTTTTAAGCATACACCTACTTTGTTTTATCTCTGCATCACCAAAGTTTGGCTGCTAGAGACTGGCTAAGGCGTTAAATCCTTTATACATCATTGTATATAAAGCCTAAATAAAACCCAGCATGAGTATAATCAAAACTCTTCCTTTTTGACCAAGGAATGTAGCAGCTGTCTTTCTTCCTGTCAACGTCATCCGATGAACGAATTAAAATTGTTTATTAGCCGTCGCTACTGTCTTCGGTGAATGCTCTTTCCCATCACCTTTAATGTTAACCACATTCCAAATTACAAAACCGAACTGCACGCGTGCAACATTTTTATACAATGCAAAATATAGTACAATATTTTTTTATTTACACAAACAATATATCAATATACTATATAAGTGGTAGAGCTACACTGCAGATTATTTCTAGCTGCGCAATGAATGGGTCAGCTCGACCGGGGTAGGTGACCATGTCCTCACAGAATACCAGCGAAAAATGGCAGCATAATGCAGCTGTGTTTCGTCTGATGAATGCAGGGATCCACAGACCTTTATTACTGATGACGAGGTATTCCATCTCAGGCCTCAAGGGTAACAAAGCCTTTGCATTATAATTCCTTGTCAAGGATGCATGTAGATGTCATGCGCCGCAGGAATCACTTGCCATCAGGTGAACTGTGTGCGAGTTTGTTAGTCTTAATGTAATAATACTAAAAAACGCTAAAAATACATGATTCATTAAACCTTTTTTATTAATTAAATAATCGAATAATACTTCCAAAGTAATTTATTAAACAATTATGTATGTCTTGTCGTATTATTATTGTCTTACATAAGTGTCGTTTGATATATTAACGAAATAAAACTTATACGTTGAAACGTTTTTATACATGTTCAAACATGCATTGCGTGAAATCAAAATTATAAACTTTAAGCATAATTTAGACAATTATGCGGCGGAATAAAATTTTACGACATAATTATAGCCTGTCATACGCAAGCTTGGTGACGCGCGTTCATTGACGTTAGGCACCCGTGACAAGCATGCACGGAGCGCCCAATACCACGCCACTTAAGAAAAACATATATTTTTAATTACAATACTCTAAAGTACATTAACATAGACATCCTTAGTAGAACGCGGATGCTTTTTTTATTACTTTGAGAGTAACAAACGAGCACACAGTTCACCTGATGACAATTGATTCCTGCGGCGCATGACAGCTACATTCATAATGCAGATGCGTTGTCACCCTTGAGGACTGAGATGTAATGCCCCGTCACCGGTAATAAGGTCTGTGTATCCCTACACTCACCAAACGAAACACAACAGCCTTATGGTGATATTTTACGCTGGTTTTTTGTTTGTGCGTAATCCGGTCCAGCTGATCCGAATCGAAATTTGATTATGATATTAAAATCTGGTCGTTACTAAAAACAATCCAGTGCCATAAATGGTAGAGGTTTTTTCTGAGCATACTCTTTATGCTTATTTGGGGTAATAAATAAATAAATAATCCATAGTGCACCTTATGGTGATTTATGTTGCCCCATTCATACCCGAAAGGAATCAGAATGCAGATTCCTTGTCACCACGGTTCTTGTTTAGCCTATTTCTTCCCTTTTTGTGATATTGTATAAGAACATTGTACTTTCCTGGTCTCAAATTTAATAGTGGGACTACGTCGTAAATATAATCTAAACAAAAAAAACAAATGGATATAATTTGAAAACAACCTCTATACGTTATTATTGTATTTAGTGCCATCTATTATTCGTAAATGTAAAGTCCTTTCCTTAATAACATTAATGGCAAATTGATTCCTTTACCCCAGTAGGAAGGTTATCAAATCGCCCCCCTCTCGAGTAACCGGATCGCGATGTTGACTCCTCACGAACAAACAAATTAACTAATAACAATATGTTAGTACCCTGTAACGCTATTATTAAGCATCTCTTTTTTCTTTTATATTCACACAGTAATCCGAGACATGTGGCGTACCGGCCCCGAAAATAGGTCGAACATGTTTGTAGGGTAAAAGGGTTTATAGTTGACACTTGTAGATTTTGTATTCACTTTTGTTGTAATACTTATTTATTTTGTAACGATAAATATATGAATTAGTTCAAAGTAAAATAAATTTTGCTTATCTTGTATTAATAATATTTTTTCCTCACAAGTAATAAAAAGTTTGTACACCAACACTATTCTTATTCTTAAAAGAAGCTGTTTTTGTATTCTAAATTAAAAAAATACATAATTATTAACATGAAAAAGTAAAGATAATTTAAATCTATACGATTTGTTTTAGCTACAACATGAATATATCGGCTCGACTGCGCAAGGAAAATGCCTTCACAGTATACCAATGTAAAGTAACAGCATAAAGCTGCATAGTCTAGATGAGTGTAGAGATCTGAAAACGCTTATTACTGGAGACGAGACATTCCATCTTAGTCCTCAGAATGACAACGCAAGAATATTATGATTCGTTTTATAAAGTTGGTGTCATGGACCGCAGGAATCACTTACCATCAGGGGAACTGTGAAGGTGAACTCGATACTTAAAAAAACACAACAGACAAAACAAAGATTTTGTCGCGTTTTCTAGCGTGCATGATACCATAATTAATCGATTGCCAAAGATAACAATTTACACTACCACTGATTATTTCACATCCGCAGGTAGGAGCCTGTGTGTGTCTACAATGGGGTCGTTTACCCTGTACCCTTGTGATGAAAAGGTCAACACCCTTAGCTGTTTTGTCGGAGTTAACCAGATTAGGTTGTTTTTTACTGTTTACACTGGCGCGCGGATAGTTCTCGATGATTGGCTCATTTCTTATCGAATTAACAATTTCAATAGGCAGTCGTCCTGCTAACTATGTAGATGGTGGTTTTGATATAATATTATGAGTGACAAACGAGCACATTTGATCTTTCATTACAGCGGTAGAGCAGTTTACACTGCAGTTTGTTTCTAGTTGCAGAATTAATGTGTCGTCAGTTCGACCGGTGTAGAACCACGCCGTCACAGAATATCAGCGTAAAATAGCAGCATAATGCTGCTGTGTTTCGTCTGGTGAGTATAAGGATGCGGAGACCTTTATTACAGGCATTCCATCTCAGTCCTCAAAGGTGACAACGCATATGCTTTCCTTGTCAAGGATTAATGTAGAAGTCACGGGCCGCAGGAATCACTCGCACTCAGGTGAACTGTGTTATCGTTTGTTACTCACGATGTAATAAAAAAAAATACATTTTGGGTGGGGACTAATACAGTGTGCCTCGTTACCTGTTATTGAGTATCGATATCCCTCCACTCGCTATACGAACTGCGGCCTAATGCTGTGAGGGCGTGGTCTGTCCTCAGCCTAGCTGACCCGTCCGTGATAGAGATAGAAACCAATTTCAGAGCTCTGTCAATATATTGTAGTTTGAAAGAATGGAATGAATCTTGAAATTTAGCAAAGTAAGCTATTATGGAGTTGTCTATATTTTAATGACAGCGTATCCATGATTTGTGTGTGTGTGCATAACATGCGCAATAAGGTCGGGGGAAGGTTAAAATGCAGTCAAGAACACAAGACATAACAGTGTATATCCAACACAAGCTGACCCGAAAACCAAATTTTCGTTTTACACAAATACCTACGTTCCTCTAACATTTCCCAACTGCGAATCAAAACCGTGTGCCAGCTTGTCACCCTTAAAACAATATAAAGAGAACATTAATATAGAATACAAATAATTACAAAACGTTCATATCTCTCTTATCTAATAAGCTGGTACAAAATATTCTGGTAGACACTTGATAATTTGATATATAAGTAATAAACTAACAGCTTATATAAAGCCCACTGCTGGGCATTGGCAGGAGGCCTCTGGAGAATAACAGAGCATACTCCACAACACACCTCCGCTGTGGATTGGTGGACTATTCGCTCGCTTTTAATTCACGGTACGCAAGCAAAGCGAGTTCAATCTCCGGCTGCTCCGGCGGCAGCAACGATGTAACTTTGTGCTGGTTACCCACTAATAGAGGTCTCGACTGAGCGCCATAAGCGCTCGGTCACCTCTCAACCCGGCGAAACTGTAAGTGACCTCGGCTTAACAGCGGCCATTATCCTGAAAAAACAATAGGCAGCAACCATGAAATTGTTACTAATGTACTGATGTACTGATGTACTGATGTACTGATGTACTGATGTACTGATGTACTGGTGTACTGATGTACTGATGTACTGATGTACCACACGCTCGGCGGTTAAGGAAAACATAGTGAGGTCTAAGAAATAAATGAAATATTTCGAAGATATGTGTAGAGAAGTTTGCCAATCCGATGTTCTCTCCGGCTCCACAGCTCCGCTCTAGAGGAGGACTTTCCCCAGCAGTGGGATTTATATCTGTGGTCATAGATCAGACAATGATAAGTACAGTTTTGCTCAGTATGACTTATTAATATAGGTATAATCGCCAAAAGTTGAAATATAAAAGTTATCATAATCTGATTAGTATTCAATACAACAGTAATATTTTGGACGTAGTTATGCTGATATGACCAAATGAAAGAGCATTTTTTGGCCTATATTAATAAGTCATACTGAGCAAAAATGTACTTAACATTGTCTGATCTATGACCACAGATATATAAGTTGTTACTTTCCTTGTACGTATTTGAAAATCTGGTACAGAGCCTCGGTAATGCATGATGTGACACAGATCCGTTTAGGTCTAATTACATTCAGCACAAATATTATTGCGCTGTTTCAAAGCGTAGTTTCATTTGAATAATATATTTAGGTCGATAGTGCAGAACATCTGGATGCCCTAAACATATGCGATCATTCAAGAGACACGAGTGTTCTGTGTCAACCTACATTTTGTCCTAATCGTCGGTTGACGCGCATTAACATCTCGCAATTAACACTTGATATCATGCTACATATCATATACATATATACTATAGTAAGTAATAGGTTGGCAACTAAGGTCGGTCCATTTTTTTTTATTTTTTTTTTAAATTTTATTATTCAATATAAATAAAACAAACTATTGGACTTTCAAGTTATTGGACAATAAACATCTATTGCAAACACCGAAAAACGCTGCGCTAGAGCCAGGTGGTAGAGTCGTTATAATATTTTTATAATGTCCTCATTACTAATTACTTTGCTTTTATTACGGATAAGTTACTATTAGGATTATTTAGCTCCTGAAAACACGTGTTTCTGACTTATTATTATCCAAGTTTACTTGGGTTTGTTCACAAACAATCTCAATAAGTCTAAATGTGTGGTTTCTACAGTGACGTCATAAAATGGAAAAAGCTCGAGAAATTAGCAGTGAAGTGCGTTCTGCCATCGTTGTTTTATATAATGAAGGCAAATCTGAACGTGGGATTGCTTCACAACTGAAGTTATCGAAGATTTATGTTCATGGCACAATAACTCGATACAGAGAGACGGGCAGTTTTCAAGATCGTCCACGCTCGGGAAGCCCGGTGCTACCACGACTAGTGAAGATAATTTCATTGTTGTTACCAGCAAACAAAAAAGACGCTTAAGAGAAACAAAAATCCGCGTTGAAGTAAACAAAACCCGAGTTAAACCTTTATCACTGACTACGGTAAAACGGCGACTGAGAGATGCGAAGTTGTATGGTCGCGTTGCTTTTAGAAAATCTCTACTAAGGCCGCAAAACAAGAAAAAACGGATGCAGTGGGCTCTTGCCCATCGAGATTGGATTGAATAAGATTTTAAAAAAGTGCTTTAGACCGATGAATCCAAATTTAAACTATTCGGTTCAAAACGTAGAATTTACGTTTGACGCGGTGCCTAAAAAAAGATGATGTCAGATTGTGTAGTCCCAACAATCAAGCACGGTGGTGGCTCAATTATAGTCTGAGGTTGCTTCTCTTGCCAAGGAACTGGCTATTTGATTAAAATTGAAGGAATTTTGAAAAAGGAACAGTACAAAAACATTTTAGAACAAAATGCCGTTTCTTCCGGGTTGCGATTAATTGGAGATGGATTCATTTTCCAACAAGATAATGATCCAAAGCATAGCTTAAAATTATGTATAGAATATTTAAAAGAGAAAGAGGCACAAGGGGTGTTAAAAAATATGGTTTGGCCTCCTCAGAGCCCGGATCTCAATCCTATTGAACTTTTGTGGAAAGAGCTTAGTAGGAACGTCCGTAATCGTGGCCTATCCTCGCGAGAAGAAATGTGGAACGCTTTATGCGAAATTTGAAACAATATATCACAAGATACCATTAACAAATTGATTGCTCGTATGCCGAGACTTGTGAAAAAAATCGTAAAATGTAAAGGAGGATTTTTGATGAAAAATCAGTTTAACCAACTAAAGCCATATAAGAAGGTATTCCATGTTAGTCCTCATGGAGAACTGCATTATCATACTTTATCGAAGTTGAATGATTTTGAAGGTGAACTCTTTTGTTTATCACTCTCAATATAATAAAAATATATCTCCGTATTTTTCAGTCTATATGACGCAACCGATTATAAGAGGGACCCAAAATTTATAATTTGAAGTAAAGTTTAAACGTTACTTTCGGTTAATAATTTTTATTTATTGTTAACATAACTCATACTAGCAATATTCAGTTCGTCTTCACTCTCGGTACAATCACTCGTCTCGTTAATGTCATCGTTCGTTTTACTTTTTTCTGAACTATTGTAGTCGCTCCTTTAAAAAACTGCGTCATCTTCAGTACTGTCTGTAGCATTACTTATTTTTTAAATTACTTTATAATGGTCTTTCGCAGGTTACCAAGAGTTTTGAGATAACTTGCGCCATTACCTTCAATGGAGCGCCATATTTTTCGGAGTATAAGACGTACCTCAAATTTAAAGACGATTTATTGGAAAATATATTTTAATGTTACATTCGGATTATGTGCTCAAAATTTGAGTAAATTTGTTTTATGTAAAAAGGTAGTCTGAAAAATACAGTATGAAGGGGACATTTCAGGTACTTACTCATTTTTACATTTCATAATAATAAATTAATGCAATAGTTTACGAATAAAACAACGGGCACGCACACTTTATCAGAACAAAAGCACTTAATCCGCTGGATTAACGAGTACGGAGCCATACAAAACTAATTTAATTTCAAGGGTGAACTGAAAAGTTTTAAGGGCAGATTCTACTGTGCGTTCACACCAATAAATTACGCTCGTCTAAATTTTCTAATTGTTTCTGAGATGCTATTGTCTATTGGAGGCCTACAACTCTATGGGACCGCTTTTGTTTATGGTGAATTATTGCGCAATTATAAATGAGTAATCACAAGAGCCGTGGTAGCTCAGTGTATAAACGCCTCAATTTTAATTCGAATCTGTGCTAATTTACCACGCAATCGGTAGTGAATGAAAATATCGTGAGGAAATCTGGACGTCTGAGAAATAATACTTTAAAAATATTTCAAAGGCAAGTGACGTCCGCCAACCCGCAGTGGAGGCGCGAGGTGGATTACGCTACAACAGCCTCTCTAGAAATGAGGCTTATGCTTAGCAGTAGAATAAATATAAATATATATATATATATATATATATATATATATATATATATATATACATTTATATATATATATAGATATATATATATATATATATATATATATATATATATATATATATATATAGGCTGTTACTTTACTTTTTACTTTTAATTACAAGGCAACACCAGATCTGATAGCGATAATGCATGCGTAATCCTCTTTAGCTTTTTACAGTATGTTGGAAGATAATTATGGTTCCGTTCTAAGTTTTGGAACCTGGGGAATTATATTTATAGCAGGGTCAAACTCGGTCTACGGAGTTGTCAGCAAAAATATAGAAACTTTCCTATTACCGAGTTCATTTTAGACATCAGTTTTTGTTGTTTTTTGATTTTAATATTAACTAGGTGTGCACGCGACTTCATTCGCGTAAACTACAGGATGCTTGGTATGTCTCATGTGAAGCAAGACTTTTCTTAGAACATTTAAAGGGGAAAAATTCCGTCATACATGTTTTCGTAACTTTAAAGGTTTACGCAGCACACGTAACGGAAGTTCTCAAAAGGAATCATTTTTCCCGTTTTTGTAACATTTTAGATTGATGCTCCACCCCTATTGCCCGTAGCGTAATGTTCTATAGTCCATAGCCTTTCTTGATAAATGGAATGCAATATTAACGATTTTTTTCAATTCAAACCTTTAGTCCGAGGTTGCTACTCCAGAAACATTCTACCCCATCGGTTATAGCTTGGCATCATAAAAAGCAGTAGTTGGTCGGTGGTTCCGTTGGATGGAAAGGAGTACCGAATCCCACGTGAAGAAGATAACTTATAATACTTCATAAATTTATATATTTTGGGTTATTCACCCGATCAGAAAAGAACAGCGCTCTTACAGAATAACTAGAGTGAAATGAGTGTAATCAGCACAACGCTGTCGTGTTTCGCATGGTGAGTGTAGATATATAGATGTCATTAAAAAAAATGTAATAATAAATGATCTAGTGAATGTAAAATAAGATATATTTTACATTCACTAGATTTATTAATACATTTTATTTATTTTTTTTTTATTCAAAATTTCATCCTCATCATCTCGATGGTTGGCAATCAACCACTGGCCTCTTCACGCCAAATATCCTGCCTCGCACAACTATTCTGTGGGATCAGCTGTCAGCGGTGTTTCCGAACCGATACGCCTTAGGGACCTTCAAGAAAAGAGCCTACACCTTCCTCATAGGCCGGCAACGCATTTGCGACTCCTCTGGTCTTGCGGATGTTCAAGGGCAGCGGTGATCACTTACCATCAGGTGGGTTGCATGCTCGTTTGTCTCCTGAAGTATTAAAAAAAAGAAAAAAATTGCAGCTGGGAATCGAATCGGAACAACCAGGGCCATACGGCCGACACTAACACTTCACATCTGCTTACAAAGTATTCTTGTCACAGGTGATACGTATGGTTGTCGAAGTTCGATTAAAAAAACTATTTATAAATCGAAAGATATAACTATCTTCAATCTCCCCTTCGGTCGCAAAGGATACGCCAATCATAGGATAGAAGTTTGAGGACTCGGGAGACCGGCTCCGTATCCAACATTTGATAACTAGGAAACTTAGAGTCACTGGGGACGAGGGGATGAGACCGTATAGAATCACTTACCAATAGTGGCGTTGACGATGAAACAAAAATGTTACAGATAACCTTTCGCTAATTCTTCTATTGAATCAATAAAGATCAGCATACACGCACAGATTCTGATATTATCAACATCACATCATCAACCAATCCACAATCCACTGCGGAACATACGCCTACTCCATAGATTACCGTAAAGCACAATCCTGAGCTACTTGCAGCCTACAGCAAATGATATAGGCCATCTAGTGTCAATCCTTCCGACGTTGCCACTCAAGAATCTTTCTTCCCACCACCACCGGTTCTACCAGTTACCAGCCAAATGCCACTTTGTCTTGCTGGTCTTTTGAGCTACGTTGGTCGCCCTCGTTCTCTATCACGCAGAGAAAAACCGAACATAGCCATAGAGAAGGTAAAAAAATAGAAACATTTTTATAAAGTGTAACGTTTGATAGAGTACGCAACGTAGATATATCGTTAATATCTTTGTAGATAAGGCAAGAAAAGTAAAATAAAGCTTGTAGATTTGGGTAGTAAAAAAAGCCAAAAGCCGCGTAAAGAAACAATAATGCGATTCAGAAACAGTGGTCAACGCCATCTATCGAGCTTAGATGTAAACTTATTTATAATATTTTTCCTAAACTTTATATAAGCTTTCATATTGAATTTCATGCTACTTCCTTCGAAAGCGACGAACTTCCCATATACTTTCCCCAAACTTTCAACCCCTAATTCACCCTATTACGGGTATAATTTTGAATAACGCCGATGCATTTATTTCTTAACAGAAGCAGGTATATGAAATTCCTTGTTATTTACTTTAAAAAGACGGATTCCATACAACCATTCATCCCATATTTACTCCCGGATAGGTGAAATTTACAAAAATCCTTTCTTATTGGATACTCGCAACATAAAAGGCATCAACTGCCAAAATTATAAGTTCGTAGCAGTGGTTCAGGCTTTGTGTTAATGAATCAGTCAGTCGGTCAGGACAAGTAATTACATATATAGGTATAGATAAAATTAAATTAGAGAAATTTATAATCTGTTTACCTTAATTTGTGTCCTATAAAATGGCGGTTTTCAGACATTTATTAGTGCAAAAAGAATGAGACAAAACGAGACATTCCATCTCAGTCCACAGGAGCGACAGCGCACGTACTACATCCTGAAACTGTTGAGGATGGAAGTAGTTGTCGTGTCATCCGCGTGAGATGTGTGCTCGTTTCACCCACCCTTATTATCAATGTTTATTTATTTATTTATTCTTTATTAGCACAAGTAAAAAAGACATTGTACAAAAAAGGCGGACTAAATGCATTCTCTACTGGCAGAGAACATATTATTTAGCTTATTTAAATTTTAAGAGTAGTACATAAATGTAATAAATAATATATACATAGAAATTATATAAATATTAACCCAAAATTATATTATAAAAAATAATTGCCATCCGGATCTGTGTTATAGAAAACGCAGTAGAATCCAAGTTCCAGTTTGATTCTTGCACCTTTTTTTATACCATTTTTTTTAATATTTTTTATTTATCAAATCTCGCCTTCTCTTTGACTACCCAGATAGAAACTACGATCTAAGTTCAGTATCTAATCTCAGTTAGTTATTTGAAAACATAATTGAAACAAAGTTAATCTTGTTAGTACCCTTGTTATTGTTATAAATGGCACTGTTCTGAATATAGCTAGTGGCTTTGCGTCCAAACTTCTTAGACATCGACTTTATCAACAGTTAATTAATTTTACTACTTTTTTATAAGCGGAGCTTCCTCTTCTTCTAGCCTGTTCATGCTGCAGCAACAAGCTGCTAGGAACAAGCTGCAACGTGGCTCTACCACTATAAAATATACAAGCAGTATTATATATAGTATGTATCATAACGATAGCGAGTGTTAGGTTCTTACACGCACAGGTTTCTTAAGGATGTTTTCCATCACCAAGTGTTTAACCACCACTTAAAATTGCAATTAACAAGCTCATTGGTTGCCAAGGATAGAACTCGGTTTGCTCGCAAAACGTGAATTAAAAGTGAGCGCTTATACATCGAGCTGACTCTACATCCGTATCATTAAATGTTAAGTGTTTAGAACTTTATTAACTTTGTCAACAAATTTAATACAAAATTACGTAAACAAGACAACTTTAACAAATTGAATCTAATATCGACTTGCGCTAAATTTTTATGTTATAAACTTAACATAACTTAAAGTAAATTAAATTAGTTCAAAGCTTTTGTTACGAATATTTTATCTTTAAAGTTTTAATTGAAACACACAAACACAAGAATGACAAAAATTATAAAAGGCAAATTATAAGACGGCGAAAACGATCTTTTCGTGTATAATGTGTCTTCAAGAGTAAAGTGACTATTCACTCTACCATCGACGAAATCGCCATTTAGCACCACGTGGGATTGTAGACAAGTACTGGTGTTTGTATTCATTAAATAATTTGACTGTATATACTACACGTCTAATTTGTGGCATTTCGAGATGACAAAAAGCAAACAGTTCACCCGATGGTGAGTGATGGCTACCCCAGAAACACCAACATCGATCTTGCACTTGCTCGATTTTTCAACAACTGAGAGTTGAAATGGAATATATGATTATTTTTTATCGAGAATGTGAGTATCATTGGTCACTCGATTCAACCTAATTAAAAGAAACATGTATTTATGAAAAATTTTAAAAAAATAAGTCACAGCGTAAACATTATGTATTGGGGCCGCGGATTGGGGGACTGTCATGTTAATTTTTTATTAATATCCAAATTTTTTTTACCGTGTTCCAATTTTCATAACGTGTGTTTGAGGTAAATCGCCAAAAATCGGTAAATTGCAATTAACAATTTCGTTGGTGCCGGAACTTGGTATCGAACTCGATTTACTCGTGAATTCAAATCGAGCGCTTAGTAGATAGAGCGCCCCCACGGCTCGATATTAAATAATCAAATAAATACTCTTATGTAATTTTTATTGCATATAACCATTAATATCGAATTAGTAAGATCGGCTGGTAACAAGAAACATCGTTAAGGGAGCACCAGACGGAGCAGCTGTCGTCATGTACGAGACACTATGACGCAATGGGCTCGAAGCTTACCTACGAATATATGTTCGTGCACGAATAACTCTATTCACATTCAATTCTACCCAAAAGTTAACAAGGTACGAATTATGAATAACTATTGTGTCCACAACACAGTTTTCTGTTGTTGAGATTCCGTCCATACAAAGGTTGTCTGCTAATTCCGCATTTAAAAAATATTAGCATTGAGATTTTTGTGTTATTTATGGTATGTAATAAAATATGTCTTATACTACTCTACTTCTCGTTAGGTCATGTTCTTTCCTGTTCTATCCTGTCCTGTACTGTTATCCTGTCCTGTCTTGTCCTGTTCTATTCTGTTCCTTTCCGATCCGTTCTATTCCGTTTTGTTCAGCTCTTTTCCGTGCTGTTCCGATCCTTTCTATTTTATTTTATTCTATATGGCATAGAACTAATCTTTATGCAGCAATGGTCTGCCACAGACTTTTTATGATGTTGATGTAAATTCTTGTTTGAAGCGTCAATAGACTACTAATAATTAAGGTATGGTCTACGATATAAGATAATTAGATTCGTATCCGCCATTCCACTAGGACAAGCTTTTAATTGGAGTGGTGAACCGGGATGTTAGTAATGTAAAAGTTCTCTGGAGGCATACTTCTTTTCCAAATGATCATCGACCATGGTAACGCCATTATTTACTACTTTTTTATTTATCGAAACGGTCGGAATACATATAAAACTTAACAATATAAGTATAGGCAGAAATGTGAAACAAACAAACACACAAAAATCCGATACTGCTCGGATTATTGGCAACGGAAAAGCGGAAATCAGTGATTGCTGAGCTATGGCAATATCCGCTTAATACAGCCCCAGGCCACCCTACGCGTGGGGTTGACGCACCCTTTGTAATATAATTGGAGTTCAAGTTATTATCTATGAATTGTGATTAATTAAAAAGGTGAGATGGATCAACTGATTTTGTATTGTGTTCTCTTGTTTTTTTGTGTATGTATTATGATATGTATTATATTATATATGTGTAACGGCCGTGTGGTGTAGTAGTTAAATAACCTGGCTGCTGTGTTCCGGGTCCTGGGCTCTGGGTACTGGATTTTTTGTACATATGTCCCATGTCCCTGACACTGCATCTGAACCTTCCTCCATTTTTATTGTATATGCGGTACATCGGAGTAGGGAAGCGGACGACGAGTGAGTGCCTCCGTATTTGTGTAAATGCTTACGGGACTATAAAATATTCTGCGTAGTTGATGTCATCTGAAGATATCGCCGTGGTAGAAGTTGACCAGGAGGACATTGTGTACTTGTATCATTGGTAACGTATAGCTTTGTTAGCTAAAACCACGGAAGTATGAACTAGCGATTGTGGGTTTGAATAATCATGTTAGGAAAAGCTTTTATCTAACAGTATATTGTTTCTAATATGATAATGATAACAGGCAGAACATAGATAGCCACTATATAACAATAGGTAATTAAACAGGCCGTAATTGTCGTAATAAAGATCGGAAAAAACAATCATAAAAATGCTGACTTCAATATGTTGTTTATTTAGTTTAATTCAGTTAGGTTAATTGAAAGACACTGAAGGTGTGAAAACGTTTGGTATTGACGCATTTCCTTGTACGAATGACAACGTTTCTGCATCTCGAATCCTTATTTAGGATTGATATAAGTGTCACGGACTGCAATAATCACTTACCATCAGATAAAGGCCCAGTTGTGGTAGAGAACATCCCATCGCGGTACTGAGAGGCAATGCATGTTTGTCCTTTTTCTGGTTCTACAGCGATAGAGCCACGTTACAGCTAGTTTATAGATGCAACATGAATGGGTTCAACTCGATCAGGGATGCGCGCGTGCTCGTTGTGACAGAGCGGCACAACTCTGCTTTCGTATAATCAGTGTGTCCAGGTATCCAATCACATGTAACAAAGCATATGGATCCAGAACCTTTTTTAAGGACGCATGTTAATGTCATGGGGCACAGTAATCTCTTACCATCTGGTGAACTGTGTCCTTATTCGTCACTCTGCGTGCTATAAAAGACAAGTATCCTTCCATTATAAAATATAAAAACATAGAAGTATTCAATTGCCATTCGGTTTGAAAATTGCAGCCTATAATTGCCCGATATACGTTTTAACTTATTTATATATAAATGTATCGGTCCATATATTACGATAATAGTATTTTCGAAGCCTATATCGATATATACAAGCAATTGCCAAACCTTATTCCAGCCCTCTACCATTACGCGCATAATGTCCTAAAAAGGGGACCAGGCATTTTACAAGAGCGATGGCTTCATCCATCACAAATTGAAGGGCCGACTCCGGAGTGGTATTTTTTCGGTGACTTTGTATAAGCTACTTCGATATTCAATACTTTCAATTACTTCTCGTTTTTTGTTCAGTGACGGTTCGAACGATCTTTAAAAAATATAATCCTTATTGTTAAGATAAATTAGTTTTGTGATTTTTGTATATGTAATGTTGTTATATATATATATATATATAAGATAATGTTGTTATATATATATATATATATAAGATGTTGTTATATAGATATATATAAGAATATCATTGTATATCCTGTTCGTTCATAAGTGT
The DNA here is from genome assembly GCA_029286865.1 of Teinopalpus imperialis. NCBI lineage: Eukaryota > Metazoa > Arthropoda > Insecta > Lepidoptera > Papilionidae > Teinopalpus > Teinopalpus imperialis. Next base: position 2,388,580 of record JAGSMU010000033.1, read on the forward strand.
TTCATATATTTACATACTATTATACTTTAAATAAATAAATATACCTGTCATATCTTTTTTCTTATGAGATTGGATAGATATTAAAAGTATAATAAAAGGCAGCATGGTGTAGTGATTCGAGTGCCAGGCTATTGGGTCTCAGATCCTGCGGTTGCTTCCATCATGTAGTGTCGTAGTGCTACGCTTCAACTAATATCTAGCTGGATCAGGAATGGGGCACAGAATACCACACAGCATATCGCTGCTGTGATTTCTGGTGGGATACAGAAATCTAATTATACTATACAATTACAGTTCTCAGGGGTGCAGTTCAAATTAATATTTGTTGAAGATGGACGCATAGATGGTATGGATATATATATCTATATATATATACCCCCCTTCCTCGAAGTGTGTGAATTGAGTAAAACTTCCAAGTCTTTTAACCGAGGCTAAAGAATCAATTACAAATTAAAATTATGAAATATAAAAATTAATTCAAACTTTTTTATTTCTGTTTTTCAAAGTAATCACCCATGTAATCGATGCATCTTTTCCAACGCAGTTTATTAATGCCCTTCTTGTAAAAATCAGCTGGACGGGAGGAAACAAACTCTTCATGCCATGCAATTGATTTTTTCCACTAAATAGTTGCCCAAATTTCACAACAACAACTTGTATCAAAAAAATACTTTAACTTATTTCATAAAAAAACAGCAATTTCATAAGTAAAGACCTATTATTTGTTTTCTACACCTTACAGAGTCATCATAGGCAGAATCATATGGCATCAGGCATAATTCATATATCATTTAATAATTGTGTTAAACTATTATTTATTAATGAAATATAAGTTAATTTTTATATTTCATAATTTTAATTAGTTATTGATTCTTTAGCCTCGGTTAAAGGACTTGGAAGTTTTACTCAATTCAGCTTTTTTTTAGTATAATGTTATTAGAATATTCTGGTTTAAAATAGTTACTATACAAATTAAACATATAATTAATAATAAATGTATAGTTGTACTATTTAAATGGTGATAAAATAACATTCAGGAAATATCTAAATGTATTATGTTGGTCAAATGATTTCTATGTCAAATTACCGCATAGACCAGCGAGGACAATTATTGTTAAACAATTATTATATTCGCTCTGCTAGAAATAGATTATATGAGAATCTAACCTGCTTATAAAACCTACCACCGTTACGATCTGCGACAAAGAGTATTTTCAGGTAGTTCCTTTGACAGCCGTATTTATAACGAATGTTATCGTTACTCTTAGATTGATTTCACCATCAACAACTTAGTTTATTACTACTACTTTTTATGCCACATTTTATTATAGGTTTGAAATTCAATCGCTCCATTACAGAGTGCATCGCGACGCCAGCAAAAAATATCTCATTAATTAATTCCTAGTTGAATTTCATTCGTTCGATAAGTACCAATTTCCACTTCGTTCTACAGGGAAGAGAAATTGCCCAGGTGTATTGCAATTATATCTTTGCTTAATGCAAAACTATATCATTGTAACTTTGATCTTTTGCGCTTGGTAATAAGTTCGCTTTGGTCGAAAACAGCGAGTTTCAGACTTTAATTAGGGATAGGTTCGAAAAGCGTAAGAATTGAAGGCAGGTGGCAGCTTATCGCTGGATCTAGCTCAGTTTAGTGGCAATAAATTACTCGATGAGATATCGATAGACCTTGGTAAGTACGAATAACTATATTCCATCTAATAGATGCAGGAATTATTCACTAGACAACTATCTGTTATTTGTGAGAGTAGATAAATCTTGTGTACTAAAATTATTTTATAATATGTATAAAAATAATCCCTTTTTAGAATGACTTTATAGTATTGACACTCACGGCCTAGGTCTCGACAATCGTTGTATACATTTTTAATTTATTTATGCGACCTTCCATTGGAATGTTAAACGCATTCGTATTGTTATTGCCACGTTTTTATGAACACGCTTTCTTGTCTACCTATTTTTTTGTTTGTTTTGTATGTTCAATACCAATTTTAGCATTTTTGCTCAAAACTGGACGGCATTGTAATATTACTTTTAAAAAAAAAGAAATTATTGTATAAATATATGTTTTGTGTATACTACGTTTTTAAAAATTGACTAAAACCTATAAAAATTATTTCTTCTAGCTCATAAAGATTACTTATAAGATTCAAAAGAAAAACGGGGGTCGCTTTCAAAAGATATGCCAATGCCGTTTGGGATAAGGAATAATGTGTGAAGGGAATGCTGATATTTTACGACGGTAGCCTATCAGTGGTCTCTATCTAGTCGCGCCAACCCATTCGTTTTTCGTTTCTATTCCCATGTTGTAGTTAGTTTCTAGCTATTTTTATACTAATCTAATTTTCTTTTTTAATTTCTTTGAATTCTATCAGAATTAATAATTAGAATGTCTGCTTGATAATTGTGAACTTTTATTACTATATAAGTGTTACATAAACTTAATTGAGATCATTAAATCTGAATAAAACGTATGTTTTTTCGGATCAATTATATTAATAATTATACATATATAATAGGCATTATTTATGATGAAATATATATTTAATTGTATTTAGTTCTACAGTTTAATTTCTATATTTACATAACACATACGAGTATATCATACTCGTATGTATTTTTATACGAATAAAACTTAATGTCGATGAAACAGGGCGTTATCGTAGTAAACACGATACATGTATGTTCAATTCGAAATAAAACAGAAGTGAAGAGAATTAAAAAAAAGTAAGCAAACATTGAAACGTATCCAGTTGGCAGTTGGCAAGGAAGCGCGCGTAAGCCAGGCGCGTAAAGAAAAATATAACATCACAGCTTAGAGTAATCCAAGCACAGCGATTTGCATATTCGTATTGAATTCAGGCGACGTTGCCAACAGCTGGCAAGTCTGCCAACTCCGCCGTTCTTGTGGGACGTATGTGGTCGACTGGCATCCGGTCTCGCTACGGATTTTGCGATGCTGTAAACGTCCAATGAATTCCATTTCATATGTACAAAATTCACAAATGTGTTTCACAGTTTAGCAAAAAACTTCTATAATGGCTTCTATAGTGGACGGAACGTTCGAGTCGTGGCCTACCGGTAGTAAGTTCAAACCTCTCTGGATTGTACCAAAATTCAATTGGTGAAAATCTAAACATCAGGGCGTGCAGACGCTGTTCGTCTGAGGGTTTTCTTTTGGTGTTGATGGTGGTCATATAATGAGCTGTCAGAGTTATTTATTAGTCGTCATAGAAGATCTTGCCATAGTTGCCACGTGCTACCGCAGTACCTCAGCATCTAGGCTTTCGCGTTTAATTCACGGACGCGCGCACATCTCGCTCGACCCCCGCTGCTGGCGCGCATGATATTCTTAACTGCAATTTTAACAGTCAATCTACCGCGTGGTTGATGAAGAAAACATCGTGAGGAAAGCTGTGTACGAAATAAATAAAAAGTATATACCTAGATTTCTTTATTACATTGCGAGTAACAAACGAGCACACAGTTCACCTGATGGAAAGTGATTCCTGCAGCCCATGATGTCTATATTATTATAATGCAGATGCGTTCTTACCCTTGAGACCTGAGATGGAATGCCTCGTCATCAGTAATAAAGGTCTCTGGATCCCTGCACTCACCAGACGAAACACAGCTGCATTATGCTGCCATTTTACGCTGGTATTCTGTGAGGGCGTGGTTCCACCCCGGTCAAGCTGACCTATTCATTCTGCAGCTAGAAACAAACTGCAGTGTAGCTCTACCACTGTTAAGTATATTTCGAGGAGTAAACTCCTCCAATCCACAGCAAAGTCGCGTGGTGGACCACCTCTTGACACACATACGCAGCATCATCATCACAGCCAGTCCAACTACTTAACCAGCTGACGGACCCATCAGTTCCGTGAGCCCTGTGTCCGATGAAGCTGTAATACTAACAGTATCAACATCAACAGAATCAGGAAACAGCCAGTCCATAGTCCTCTGCAGAACATAGTAATATAAATAAATAAAAAAAATATCATTGTGACCTAAAGGCCAACACAAAATTTTACGACCTCTTACAAATTCTCAATGTAGATCGGGAGATCGTGTTTAAAACCGGCTATGACAATATATATACCAGGGTTGGCGACGAGTCAATCGCGAAGCTGGTTTTGTTTGGACCAACAAAATAATTTTCATTATCTTTTAAATACATATGTATATATATATATTCTGTTATAGCTACTTTCATTAAAATCGTAATGTAAATCCTATGTATTGTTTTTTATTAGTGCGAAAGAGAATGTTTAATGTTTAATATAAATATTCTAACACATTATTGCCCGAAACGCTTAAAAAACGAACTTTAAGTCACCGATAAATTAGGGAGAACACTGGTTCGCTTGGTATGGGCCGGCTATTTAAAAGGCTTTCTTGTTTTAACAATTTGATCGCGACACATTCTCAAGGAAAACAATCGATCGCCAGTATAAAGAAGTTCGCCAACCCTGCTATATACTAATTGTATAAATTGTATTGTATTGCTGGCATATACGAGTAGCAGGAGAATAGTATTAGTAAAACGAAAATTGACTGGTATACCATACCAGTCGGTTAATTAATATAATATTTAGGGTTACAAATGAGCACACATGTAATACCGGCATTCTACGAGGGCGTGGCAGGACCACCTCGCTCGCACTGAGCCATACGAGCTACAATTCGTTTCTACTACTATGAAAATATATTTTTTCATTACCTATAATATACATATATTGCCACAGACTGCGATCCTTAACTATCTCCATCGACTTCCCTCAAACTTGCGTAGGTCGTCACTCTGTCCAGTGAGGGGTCGACCTACACTGCGACCGCCAGGCTGAGGTTGCCACTCAAGAACCTTTCTTCCGCATCGGGTATCTGTTCTACGAGCTACATGGCCAGCCCGTTGCTAATCTTTTGAGCTATGTCCGTCAAACTCGTTCTAGTGTCTACGTAATATATATAGGCCTTATCTACTTTACCTTACGACCAATTCGGCAACCACAGTTATCTCTATAAACTAGATGGATTAAGTAACGACCTAGGTAAGTATGCGAGAGTCTTTGATTGATAGATAGCTTAGAATCGTAGTGATAAATTTACATTGGGTGAGCTGCTTGCTCATTGGGTAAGCCGTACAGAATAGGTAGCACTATTCTATAAAAAAAAACTAAAGCTAAAGGGGGGGTCCCCCGCTCATAATCTGTGAGGGATGGTCTAAGATCAACAGCGAAGGTGATTTAAGATATATTGTAATATTTTGTATAGTCATATAATTTTCAAGAGATGGCTGTAATGGAGTAAAATTTAAACTCAATCACACGGAGATAAGGTCTAAAATAGATTTGGACGGTGTATTACTACCACGGTAGTTGCACGAGTTTACCTAAAACTAAATGAGTCACGAGATGCGTCAGCGACCGGCCGAGCGCTCGCAGATGGGAAATAAACATTGCATAGGCAGCTAGGGTTGTCACGCTACCGAATATAATAACCAATTATATATTTTTTTTATATTAATTTATAACGTTACTACTACCGTTACCGCGTATTGCGATATGATATCAATTCTTTAGCACTATAAATGGCACATTATAAAAACTACAAAACTCAGTACAAGTTAATAAAATGTATACATAACAAAACAAAAATTGTTATTAAAATGTATAAATATATATAATTTATACATCACCATACTTCTAGCTTGGGACATAGCATCTCAGGCCTCAGATAAACTATGTGCTTGTTAGTCACATCTAAAATAGTGAAATAAAAAGCTTTTATCTCATTCTATTAAGGGAATACTCACCAGTCGAAACACACCGTTGTTATGATGCACGAGCTTGTAGTCATTCCTCGGTCCACTCATACTCTATCATTACTACAGCTAGAATCAAACCGCGGTCGGATTCTACCTCTGAAATATCGAGACCAAAGCTACGTGACTCAGTATGTACAAAGACATAAAGATAATTGAATTGGGTGACGTGAAATATCTTATAATATAACATCTTGTGTGTAACCTGTGGTGAGTGAGGGTATTTGGGGATCTGATTGAAGGTTTAGAGGCCTTACATGTTGGTCCGCAAGAGCGCCAACGCATCTCGGACCTTTGTTGAGGATGGATGTGGATGTCATCACTTACTGTCAGAGGAACTGTTGTTTGTCAACCCTAATATTATATAGAGCACAATTTTTAAATTAAGACCAAAGCCACGAGACTGTAATGAAAATTGCATGAAATTCCAACCCGTAGACGACTGCACAGGTAACGAAGTTATGTCTTTGACAAGAATGTTAGAAACTAAATTAAATTAGAATTCTGTTATGTGGTCGTCAGTCAGGTACGAGTGTTTTCTTAGTAAATATTAGTGTGCTTAAACAAAAAGTTAATTCCTATTAAATCCCACTGCTGAACATAGGCCTCTTCTCTGGGCTCCACTGCGGTTAGGCGAAATTCACACATCATCGATTTTTTTTTCTACTTCTGAAATGTGCAGGTTTCCTCACGATATTTTCCATCACTGCCAAGCACTTGGTAAAAGAGCAACAGTTTTATTAGTGCCGACACCAAGGATCCAACTCGGTTTACTCGCCACTCCCGAACTACATTGACTCTTAATTACAGTGTACCTGATCATTTTCGAGCACTGAAACATTTTTCTGGTAACACCAGGTAGCATCAATTGCACAGCATATATTATAGTGCTGAAAGGATTCATTAAACACAGAAACTCGCTGATCCAAAATAATACATTTGCATTACGATCGAAGGAAAGTTCAGATGAAGTTAAACGGAACATACATTACGCCCAGATCAGATTAATTCAATAAGGAGTCATAATGTAGAGACGTCATCACCCCAGAGGATTAAAAGAGTGCAAGGTCTCCGAATCCCTACACTCACGTGACGAAGCGTGGCAATCATTCGAGTCGGTCCACTGTTCCAGCAGTACGGAACAACCTGCACGGTGACATTTTGTCTATATACAGTTAGTATAAAGACATTGATAGTTATAGTTCGTTCGCAAATCGTAAACAATATGTGTGTCGAGTTTAATCTGCATTAGAATCCAAATCACGCTTTTTATCCAATCCCATTCTCCCGCCTCCCGTCGACTGGCGATGACGTCTGAATGGACGCCAATTTGTATTTTTTACGCTCCAAATGGAATCGAAGATTAAAATGTTCTTTATAAAAAAATGTCCCACGAAATCTCCTAAATTTCAACGCCTCGTACATTTTTATTTGTTCACTACAAAAGCAAATATAATTCTTTGAGTTGTAAACACTTCCGATCGCTTTTTAATGGTTAATGAGAATTATTTCGTGTTGGGATTTTCACGTCTACCCTAAGTTTAGTTGAATGAATTAAGAATGACATTTTTCATAAATGGATTTGATATCTGTTCGCTTTAGAAATTTTGTCTTATATAATATTCATGACTCACCAACGTCTGTCTAATACTATCCTGAGCGGTCTTGCTCGAAATCGATTGATACATTAGAATTTAATTAGATAGACCTTCATCATTATAATCTCAGGCCATCACTAGTCCACTGCTGGAGCTAGGTTTGTTGTCTGTTCAGCAGAGGTCTAAACCACCAGGGATAGTCACAAAGTACGATCCTGAGCTACCTGCATTCATCGACTTTTTTGTAGGAATTAATAAAGACCTTACTAGTAATTAACATTACTGAAAGAACTAAAAAATCAATACTAAAATGATACTATAACTACAACACATGAAATTCAACGTAATCGTCTCTGGTTATGACTTAAATTGGCATAACGAAATAAAATAATATTGGGAAATATGATTTTATTTCACTATTCCAATTTCGTCTCATATTAATTTGAAGTCATTAGGTTCAAATTCAATTGTTACTAATTTCGCTTCGCCGGCACTCCATCCATCATCGGTAACCCTTTAAATTAACTATAGAAACGCATTCAAGTATTTTTTTGTTATAGAATGCTAGTAGCAAAGTTATTGACATCACTAACATTCCGGTTAACCCATCCAAATAATAATAATGCTTGTACTAGGTTCATAACAATAGTCGAAAGGCGGATTCGAACCGACGACCATAAGTTTCGTAGACCGTACTAGACCATTAGGTTAGTGACGCTTCAAAATATAATTAAGATCGTTTTACTGACCTGTCTCTAAGCAACTTTTATTTATATTTATTATTAAAATATTAAGTTATTAATTACGTGGCAACCCTAGTTAACAGTCACGCACTATCACTCGACATCTATGTTCTTAAGTTGAATATTTTCCAACCTCGTCACCTCTCTAAAACTACATAACCACTATAAATCTCTGTCACACTAATTTAGTTCCTAATACAATTGGATAACGATTAAAACGACTGCATTTTATAATTTGATAGCGCCAGCGTTCGACACGACAATGTTATAATTTGTAATTGGTTTAAATGAAAATATTTCTTATTTCAAAACCGATAAGGATCAATGATAGTTTATATTTAAATTTGGTTGTGTTACAAATTATTACCATACATATTTTAATGCGAGGCATCAATCTCTACCGTATGAAAAGGATATTTAAATTGAAAGGGTAATGTAGTGCTGCAACACGTGTAGTCTTTGTACGTGTGTGTGATAGTGACGTCATCGTACAAGAGTGGTAATGTGTGCGAAACGCGTTCGGATTTACGCAATTGCTGCTTGGAAATAGACAGGCGTCAGAATTGTTTGTACGTCATCAAATAAATTGGAAACTTCACATGATAGAGCTGTAGCTCATCATGTCAACATTTTTGTGATACTAAATTTGAGTCATAAGATAAGTTGATACTGGAATTACAATAATTTCTTTATTACTGGTGACGAGGCATTCCATCTCAGTCCTCAAGGGTAACAACGAATCTGCATTATGATTCCTTGTCAAGGATGAATGTAGATGTCATGGACCGCTGGAATCACTTACCATCAGGAGAACTGTGTGCTCGTTTGTTACTCTCAATGTAATTAAAACGCACATCACTACACCTCTACATAAGACCTGTAAGTGCAAGCGAGATAGACAGATAAATATGATTTATTACCCGAAGTCTCAGTTCATAATGCGTCGACTATAGTAAACTTGGAAGTTTCATTCAATTCAGCTTCTCTATTTATCGTCATTATCATCGTCACAGCCTCTCCATGGTCCACTGCTGAACATGGGTCTCCTCTATAGATTACCACAAAGCACGATCCTCAGCCGTCTGCATCCATCGACTTCCCGTAAACTTGTAGGTCTATATAGGTGTTCGCTCCATCCAGTGTTGTATATTCTCTATCTATATTGTAATATAGCTAGAAACTAGCTATAATTTTATTAGGAAAAACTAATATTAGCAATAATAGTCGGTTTCAAAAAGTAGCTCCTCAAAATACCATATTAATGATGCTGTATTTTATATGCACCATATGCAGTGATGAACCGTAGACTATATATATATATAACCAGGGGATCCATTTTAGTACTTAAGTATACCACGTCAGCATAGAAGCAGTAATAACCTAATGGTTTAGTACGGTCTGCCAAACTTAAGGTCGTAGGTTCGAATACACCATTCGACTATTGTCGTGAACCTAGGAGCTAGGAGATCCTAGCACAAGCATTTAATTTAATAACTTAGTTGTAGTGTTCAACGGGAATGTTAGTTATTACTGTATTGGTAGTATTCGTTTTTAAAATAAAATAACTTAATAACTAAGTTGTTGTGTTCAACGGGAATGTTAGTAATTACTGTATTGGTAGTATTCGTTTTTGAAATAAAATAATTTAATAACTAAGTTGTTGTGTTCAACGGGAATGTTAGTAATTACTGTATTGGTAGTATTCGTTTTTGAAATAAAATAATTTAATAACTAAGTTGTTGTGTTCAACGGGAATGTTAGTAATTACTGTATTGGTAGTATTCGTTTTTAAAATAAAATAATTTAATAACTAAGTTGTTGTGTTCAACGGGAATGTTAGTAATTACTGTATTGGTAGTATTCGTTTTTAAAATAAAATAACTTAATAACTAAGTTGTTGTGTTCAACGGGAATGTTAGTAATTACTGTATTGGTAGTATTCGTTTTTGAAATAAAATAATTTAATAACTAAGTTGTTGTGTTCAACGGGAATGTTAGTAATTACTGTATTGGTAGTATTCGTTTTTGAAATAAAATAATTTAATAACTAAGTTGTTGTGTTCAACGGGAATGTTAGTAATTACTGTATTGGTAGTATTCGTTTTTAAAATAAAATAATTTAATAACTAAGTTGTTGTGTTCAACGGAATGTTAGTAATTACTGTATTGGTAGTATCTGTTTTGAAATAAAATAATTTAATAATAACTAAGTTGTAGTGTTCAACGGGAATGTTAGTAATTACTGTATTGGTAGTATTCGTTTTTAAAATAAAATAATTTAATAACTAAGTTGTAGTGTTCAACGGGAATGTTAGTAATTACTGTATTGGTAGTATTCGTTTTTAAAATAAAATAATTTAATAACTAAGTTGTTGTGTTCAACGGGAATGTTAGTAATTACTGTATTGGTAGTATTCGTTTTTAAAATAAAATAATTTAATAACTAAGTTGTAGTGTTCAACGGAATGTTAGTAATTACCGTATTGGTAGTATCTGTTTTGAAATAAAATAATTTAATAACCAAGTTGTTGTGTTCAACGGAATGTTAGTAATTACCGTATTGGTAGTATCTGTTTTAATATAAAATAATTTAATAACTAAGTTGTTGTGTTCAACGGGAATGTTAGTAATTACTGTATTGGTAGCATTCGTTTTTAAAATAAAATAATTTAATAACTAAGTTGTAAGGTTCTGGCTCCTCGCATCCCTACGCTCACCAGACGAGCCACGGGCAACGTCATGCTGCTTTCTCGTGCTGGTACTGTGTGAGGACTTAGTGCTTCCCAGGTCGAACCGACCCATTCATAATGCACCTAAAATCTGTAGCGCAGCTCTACAACAAAGAAAGAACTTTTATAAAATAATCATGGACACGGGATCTCTTTTTTATAATATTAAATATGACAGACAAACATACAGCTCAACTAATGGCAAGTTTGACATATACAGCCATTCTCGCCAAGGATTTAGGGTTCATATGCTATGTCAACCCTGAGGACTAAGGTAGCATGAGTGGTGATTCGGAGATCGGATGACAGGACTGCGACTCATCATGTTAAAATGTCTACGTTCTACGTGTTTTAACGACCCTAAAATTATAAGTTTAAAAAAAACTATTATCCCGTTCTAAGATGAAAAAAAAGTGTTATCTCATCGCGCAATTAACATAAAACACGCCAGTTAGTTACACTTATGTTAATATATCACTTAGCAGCCACAAAACAGATTAAGTGATACACATCCTACATTTTAACTGTTCCGAATAACTTGTACAGGCAATTAAACATTTCCACCGTCCTGGCCCAAAACAATCGACGTATCTCGATTAAAAAGAAAAACACAAACCTAACTACGTCATTCGGAAAATATATCAACAACCTTATTTGTATAGATATAGAATCGAAAATTAAGTTATATAAGTGAATATAGAGACGAATAGATCGGACACGCGTCGAATGCGATCGCATTCAGGAGGTCGACGACCCCCCGAAACGTTTGACCTCTGTACGGTATATGGATATGGTTAATTACGCTGAGCCGGTGGCCGAGTTGTGTTTGAATGAGATATTAGTTCCAACGTTGCAACGTGGGCTTGTGGGCGAGTGGGCTGTGAACTTCGTGGAGTCATTGAACGGTTCGTCTGTTGGTTTAACCCGTTAAGGGATGTGGCGGCAGGAGTTATCGGTTTAACTCTCACGTTAACTATATTTAACCGACTAACTGACGGCATTTAAGAGTGACCGGATATTAATAACACGTTATTAACGCATCAGAACGTCGCCGTAGGTAAAAAATTTTTTTTAATGTATTAGGGTGACAAACGAACACATAGTTCATCTGATGGTAAGTTATTCAGGCAGCATATCGATAAGGAATCATTTTAGATGCTATATCATACCTAAGGACTAAAAACGAATGCCTCGTCACGATAATAGTAACGTTATGCTACAATTTTGCACTGGTTTTCTGTGAGACGTGGTCGTTCCAGGCGACCCATTCATGCAGCAGCAAGACGCAAACAGCAAAGTGTCTCTACCATTGCTTACAGGATTTATCGGTTCGTTGTCTTGCCTCTGACGTTAATTATATACGGGCTAACGAATTTAAAAGTAATCTAAAAATGTTTGCAGTTTTTCTTCCATAGCAAAAATTAACCAATCCCTTCGGAATAATTTTTTTCTTAAGGGAGTGAATCAAACCGGAATACACTAACTCAAGGTTTCTTAAGGTTTCCATTGATGTCCTCGGTCGTCCATTTTACTATCTGACAGTTCATTAGCCACATTCAACTTCTTTTAAAATATAAACTTCGTTAAGTTATAGCCAGAGCTCAAACCTATATCCAGCCTATTATACCACGAGGTGCTGGCACCAGAGGCAAGGCCAGGCAAGGTGCAGCCAGGAGATATTCGCACACCTCCGCACATTATCTGCTATTGTAAAGAAATGTATGCAGTAAATTGATGTTGTACTTCCATGTCTTTATTTTCTTCATTACATCAAGATTCCTGCGGCCCATGACATCTACATTCAACCTTGCGGACTGAGATGGAATGCCTGGTCAGGCGAAACCCAGCAGTATTATGCTGCGATTTTACGCTGGTATTCTGTGAGGGCTTCTGCGTGATTGATATATATATATATATATATATATATATATATATACCTAGTCCGGCCATGAGTTCTGTTAAAAATGTTTTTTTTTTAATCAAGTAATGTGATATTATTAAAATGTATACCTACATCTATTACATCTATTAGTCTCAGTAAAAAATTAAAAAAAATTCTATTCGAAGGGTGGCCCCTTTGGCCTTTAACCTATTTGGCCACGAATATATGGACTTACGCACTGTTTCCAAGGGAAATTTCGTCACTGCTTGCTCCAAAGATTTTTAAGAGACTCAATGTTGCCGTGACGTTTAGTTTAGTTTAGTTCGCCAAGTCCTCTAAAACTGAACATAATTTGAAGTCTAAAGGGTGGAGGTATGGGCTAGATGAGGGCCAGTTTTCAGCTCTTATAAAGTCTGGAACGTTGGTTTCAAGCCAAGCTTGGGAAGTTAGTGCCTTGTGACCTTGTGCAGAGTCCTGCTGAAAAGCCCACGGTATATTTTTAAAAGTGTATCGCTGAGAGGTTTCACAACATGATCCAAGACTGTATCTTGATACACTTTGGCTGAGGTTTTCACTCCTTTTTCACAAAAATGTAGTTTTGTGACTTCTTGATAAGACACACCCTGCCAAACCATGACTGACGCAGGAGGATGACCACGTTGTTCCTTTCCGACCACTTGAGCAGCTTCTTTAGACCTGTGAGCGTACACTTTACCATTTCGCTTGTTGTAGTGTTCTTCAATCGTGAAAAAATTTTCATTGGTAAAGAGGATATTTCTTTGCCTTTCACTTGCGTATCGCGACAGAAAGCGTTTTGATCGATCCACTCTCTATAATTGTTAAGATTAATTTAGGGCATGTCCTATATATCGACGATAAGCACCGTGCTTCAGGTCTGGTTTTATAATACGCGACAGAGTCCTAGCGGGAATCTTCGTTTCTCGCGATAAGATTTTTTGCTGCCTAATGGGGTTTCGACGAATTCTGGCTTTAACAGCATTACCAACCCTTGGTAGTTGTAGCAGCACGCGGCCACCCCGATCTTTTCTGGTCTTCTACATATGTATGTATACCAGTAATTGATCCACGCTTTATAACTGGCTTTATCTTTATTATGTTTGCAGAAAGTAAATAGATGCAGGTCGCTCAGGATCCTGCTTTATGCCAGTCCATGGGGGAGGCCTATGCTTTATGCCTGTCCAGGAGTGGACAGGCTGTGGCGATGACGATGATGAACGTGTGTCGCAACTGTGGACTGTGATAGAATCCCTCATCACCTGTATTTGGGTAAAAAAATAATAAAAACAAGCGAAAAACTTTAAATAGTTACCGAGTTACAAAAAAAACGTTGGTGCAGTAATATCGTTAAATTAACGAATCTGTTTAAAACGTTAATAGCAGCTGTTTTAGGCTGCTATTTTATTCGTCGTTTACACAACGTTGCGCGTTGCGGGACTGCAGGTCGCTAGGTCCACGATCAGGTTATTGGGTTAATTGGGTTTTACGCTTGAAATTTCATATAAGCGTAGCTATAAAATATCATTAACAGTAAAGCCTTGCTGCAGTTAGTTTTAAGCTACAACATGAACGGGTCCATTTCAACTGAAGAAGCACCAGATCCTCACAGAATACCAGCGTAAAATAGCATCGCTGCTGTGTTTCGTATGGCCCCCCATACGTCTTAGTGCGTATTTCTACAGCAATCGAGCCACGCCGCAGTTTGTTATTAGCAGCGGCATGATTGTGTCAGCTCGACAGGGGGAGGATCACGTCCTCACAGAATACTTGCGTGAAATTGTGTTTTGGTTTGCGAGTGTAGGACCCATATTACTAGTGACGAGGCATTCCACCCTTAGATAAGAGATAGGAGGGCATATCGTCACGGGCGAGAACGCATAATGATTCCTTATGAAGGATGAAGAGTAGTCGTGGACCATGGACTACCATCAGGTGAAAAGTGTGCTCAATTTTCACACTCAATACCATACCGTAAAGACATGTGCATCTTGAAACCTACGAGAAGATGAACATAGAATTCACGGGCTGTTGAGTTCAACTGAGTACTGTAATACTGTATTTATGTATATATGTATATTATATGTATACTGTATTTGAACAAATTACGGCACTCTCTCGACGTCCCCTTCCCGAGAAAGCGAGGGTTCGAATCATATTTTGAGCGACATGTTATATTTTACACACCCCGAGCTGTAAAGCAACAGTTTACAGAAATACTGTCGTCGGCTGAGAAACTAATCCATGATCCACGATGGGACAATCAATATTTCATTTAATAGACAACTACATTATCCTCTAGGTCCAGCGGCAATTAAAGTACATTAATATTTTTATTACCAAAACAAATAAAAGAATACTATTTGAATAAATTAACATCATAATCAAAGAGCGATGTCAACTAACTAACTTATTAAACTACAAGACTTGTGCAGCTATTATTTTGTTTTATTTATGCAGATAAAAATTATTTATTTATGGATTAATATGAACTACCTATGTACAATAAAAAAAACTAACACGTTAACTCTAATAGTTTTTTTCCAATCGCTTGTTCGATCAACATTTATAAAATTCAATTGGGTAAAAATTAATTGTTCATTCATTCACAGATGCTACACACTCCCGTTACGGGTACTACCGAACCCCCCGGGTATCCCATTCACAAAAATTCCATAGCATAGGCAATCGGCTGACGAACCGGTTCGAGACAGCAGTGGCGAAACTGCGTCAAACCGATCGGCTGCGGATAAGTGGTTACGTATGGAGTGAGATTGGGGAGAGTGGGCACAATTGGTACAATTTAAATAATGTTGTATGACCTATTGTGTCCAGACCAGATCACTGCTAGGCGTGAGGGATAGTTCAGAGTCATTCAACGAGCCAGGAGAGGCTTGGCTAGGGAAGGGCAATGTTTCTCTGCGTGATAGGATACGCAACGCTGTAGAACGAGACTGACAGTCGTAGTTCAAAAGATCAGTTGGCAATGGACTGGCCATATAGCTCGTAGAACCATCAGGAAGAAAGATTATTTAATGGCAACCTAGGACTGTCAGTCGCAACGTAGGACATCCCCCCACTAGATGGAGCGAAGACCTATGCAAGTTTGCGGGAAGTTGACGGATGCAGGTGGCTCTTGGGCGTGCTTTGTGGCAGTCTATAAGGGATCACTCCCTAATAGACTGCCACAACTCTGGATACAACTTTGTGGAGCAGTTGACTATTAGAAGGCTGACGTTGATGATGTTTTATATTATTCATCTGAAGGCTTCCTGCTGATTGTGTTTGTGTTTTTCTTTTAGTTTAGTGAAGCACTACTGATGATAAATGAAAATAGTTTAGTGCCAGATGTATAAAGGACTCGTAAATAGAATAGAAGTACAGTATGATACACCATTAATAACACATGAATAGTAACATAAGAAAGTGACATGTTTAACAAATTTTCAAAATGCGCAATAGACCACCTATTACGCATTTCGATAAAAGCGATCTGTTACAGACAACTTTTGGATGGACAGGATATATTCTTTAAATTAATTAAAAAAGTATGTATGCATACATTTTGGTTTGATTCTATTATTATATTTAATTAAAATTTAAAACATAGATCGCGCCTTGTTCAAAGAAATCAATTACTAGATAATTTATTGCTAAACTATTACGCCCCATTCTCCTCATATGTATAGGCATATTAAAAAATGGCACTTGTCGCTCGCACCTGGGGCAGGTGGCGAGGACATCAGCTGTTCGCCGGCTCTGTCGAGGACACGGGGCCCAATCACATCCTGTACCAACTCGTGTGTACAACTCCCAATAGAAGTTTATCAATATAATTGTAGTACGCTGTTACAGCTGCCGCGGTTCTTGGTGGAAAATTATCGAGTTAATTGAGTTGGGTAAAAAGTTATGGGTAATTTATGTATATATATATATAAATAATTAATTTTTATTGTTCTGCTAATATACTATTTTAAAACTGTTTCGTTAGCTTGACTTGATATGCAAGTGGTGCTTACAGTGCGATGGATCAGTACTATTATTTGAAAACAAACCCATGAGACTATGTGAGACCTACATCCGCATATGAGTGCACATAACAGTGGTAGAGCTACATTGCACTTTGTTTCTAGTTGCACAATGAATGGGGCAGCTCAACAGGGGTACGACCTCACAGAATACCAGGGTAAAATACTAGCATAATTCAGCTGTGTTTCGCTGGTGAGTGCCGGGATCCGAAGACCTTTATTACTGGTGACGAGGCATTCCATCTCAGTTCGCAAGGGTGATAACGCATCTGCATTATGATTCCTTGACAAGGATGAATGTGGTTAGCATCCGGTAGGTCTCATATACTCGTAGATCTGTCATTATACAGAGCATGTCATTATAACAGGGCTTTTATAGCTGGAGATGAGATTTGTTTGTTTGTGAATTGTATTACCAAGTATTGTACTGCTGGTAAAGTTCTATTTGTTGAGCTATTCCATAATCATATTATTTGGACGTTTACACGGTTGTTGTTTCATCCAGTGTTTACAGCACATGTGTTAACAGATCTTGTCGTGGTATAAATTGTAGTGATGGATTCTTATAAACCAGTTAGGTAACAGCAACCCTACAGAAGAAAATACGAGATAGAGATGCCATTTACAAATCAGTAACTTTCATTTAGAATAAAAAGGGATTGAAAGGAGGAAATAAACGCGACAATTATTTCTTGAATATGTTTTTAACTTACGGATGCAAATTTTGCCCAACCTAATGTTAGTAGCTTTAAAATTCAAACATATTTAATCTCCTACGGGAATAAGTAGTAAGCTTATAACATTTCGCGGAAAATACTCGGCACGAGAAAATTCACATTATTTTTAAGTGAAAGAAGACATTTCTCTGGAGGGAAAATTAAAACATTTTTATTTATATAATTTTTTTCATTTACAAATCTATGTAGGGCTAGGAGAAATTATTTTATACTTTCCAAAAATTCCAGTCCATTTTAAAAACGAGTTAATTAAAAAAAAATCTTTCCTTAAATAATGATCGCAAAGTTAGTTTATGATCAATTGCAAAATTAGTATGAAAGGGACAAATAAGCATATTAACACTAACGTAATATTAGCGTCTTCACGGCAACGTGGGGCAGTAACCACAGCAGTGTGGTGGTTTGTCGCTGCACCCGAGTTTCATTCATCGGACTATTGTCGTGGCCCATCTCCTAGCACAAGCACTTTAAACTAACTTAGTAGTAAGCGGAATCCTAGTGATAGTAATGGCTAGAAATGTAAAAAAAATCTTTTGTTTTCGTCTGTATTCAAATGCAATAAATGTTAAAAGCATCTTATTACTTTTAATTAACGGGCATGTTGTTTAATTGTACGCAGTTTTTATGACGCTCTTAAACTGAGTGTATTTATAGTTGTTCAACGTTGAACGTTAGTACAGAGCACGTAAAGTCGCGAGTACCGACTTGTATACAGTGTAGCATTGGGCTAATTTAAACCTTATGTTTGAAGCGTAAAGTTGACAATACCGTCTACTTACAGTTCATTGCGTAATTATATTAACGATTGGCATAATCATTATCTAATCAAAGGCAGTAAGCACATGTCTATTTCCAAACAGCGCGCATCTGCCGATCGAACGAATTACTACAGCAGTCCAAGGTTCTATCCCCGCTCGCGTTATATACATAAAAGACATATGGCTTTACATCTGCTAAGTTTTAAACGATGTTGAATTAATATATACTTTTGCAAAGATTTGTGTGATTTCGTCGCTCATTGTGCGAATTTCAGCAGGACCGTGATAGCTCAGTGTCTAAGCGTTTGCTTTTGATTCACGGTACGCGAGCGGACCGGGTTCGATGCCCGCTGGGGAAACATGCATGTCTAAAAAAAGTTCACCTTTTCACAGTGGAGCTGCTCACACCTTCTTCAAAGTCGAGAGGCTTATGCCCAGCAGTGGGATTTATATATAAGCTGTTATTGTACTGTTCAAATCATATCCCTTGGGCCACTGGAATCTCTTTCCAGCAGGTGAACAGCATCCTCGTTTCTTACCAAATTAAAAAATCTGCACGGAAGTGCGTAGGGAGAAATATATTTAATACTCACCAAGAGGCATCGTTTGATTATCACAGCGATATATCAAAAGGGTTCAATGGAGCAATGTTTTCAACATACTCCCTGAGACATGGTCCACAGTATCGTGACACCCGCATTCATCTTCTATTTGGAATCATAATGTTGCTGCGTTATCATCCCTAACAACTAAGATTGTCATACCACTAATAAACGTCTTCGAATCCACACTCGCCAGACGAATACACAAGAGCGTTCCAGCTATTTTACGCTAATATCCTGCGACTTCGGCGTAGTTCTGTACTTGCGATTCCAGAAGCGAAGATAAAAAAACTTCAATGACGTCTTTCTCTACACATCCGCAATGTGGTTGTAAGGTGACCATTATGTACCAATAAAACATCTGCTGTCCATGGTTCAATTTGACATCTTGACATTAATATCCATCGACGTGACAACTTCAAGGTTCCAAAGAAATAATTTATTTAAATAAAGGGACAATAAAATTATCATTAGCCTTAAAAACAGAAGAGCTCTAGCTTCAAGGTTATCAGTTAAGGATATCAATAAGGACTTTAGATAAATAAAAGAAGCTCGGTGGGGCCATTAGTGACATTGGATGGCGTTTTTCAGGTGTCGATTCTAATGATGGTAATATCACATTTGAGTTTATTTCTTATAGAGGTTACGCTGCAGAATGAATGGGTTAGCTCGACCAGGGTAGGACTACGCCCTCACAGAATACCAGCGTGAAATAGCAGCATAATGCTGCTGTGTTTCGTCTGGTGGGTGCAGAGATCCGAAGATCCTTCCTCCGATCCGATCCTCGTCACCAGTAATAAAGTTACTGGTGACGAGGCATTCCATCTCAGTCATTCAGTCTCAGCATTATGATGTCTTGTCAAGGATGAATGTAGACATCATGAGCCGCAGGAATCACTTGCCGTCAGATGCAATCTGTGCTCGTAAAGCATCGTCAATAACTTAAATAAGAAAAAAACAATTCATAGGTCCATAAACTTGGCGAACACGTGGTGATTCAATATGAAATGGGTTATAGCCTATTAGAACTAAAATAGAGATGAAGGCAATATTGCGTATTGCTTTTTTTAATCGCAGGTCTTGGATTCGACTCTCAGCCGAAAAATTACATTTGTGCTATACAAATTTTAACTATTCAGATCGTCTTGTGTATATTCGTTCTGAAACATGACGTCTGAAAAATCTAGAATGTTATTGCAAATACGTTACATCAGACTTTGCAATCGTCAGCTTATAAATGTTTTTTCCCCGGGATAAGTAAAACATGAAGACGTCATACACCGCATCAGACTCTTCTTACTGGTTGATAAGGCATTCCATCTCAGTCTTTAGGTGTGACATTACTATTCTTACCGAGGATATTAATAGGTGAACTATGAGCTCATTTACTACCCTGGATATAAAAAAAAACCCCAGTCCGACCTGTGAACATGAGTGCTGTAAATCACTCGAAACTTCGGGAACAGCAGTATTATACTGCCATTTTAAGAAGGTATTTGTGAGGACGTGGTCCTAAGCCGGTCGAACTGACCCATTCATTCTGCAGCTAGAAACAAACTGCACCATACCTCTATCACGGATTCTTTATAAGAAAGAAAAGAAAAACAATTATGCCGTTGATGTTTGAATGAAGCTCGATTATAAAATCGTTGATTTGATGGCCAAACAAGCTATACTTGTTCTTTAGGAAATGATGTTAGCAGAATTGCCACTTAAGGAGGCGCTTTTTTGAGCCTCCCTCCTTCCTCTTTCTATTTACACCCCATTCCGTTCCACTGTTGGGCGATATTATTCTTCGGATTTACACAACGGTCCATTCGGGCGTAGTCTTCCTTCTTATAATTTTTCCACTTACTTATTAATTGTGAGCGGATTATTTTTATTCAATTCGACCGTTTTGTTTGTAGGCTTTTGGAGTTTATTTGCTAATAGTATTTCGGAATTAAATCTCTTGTGTTCTTGATTAAGTATCTGAGTCTCACTTTGATATTTTCCCAACCGGAACACGAACACGACTCTGTGTTTACTCATATACATATATATATATATATATATATATATAACTAGTCTGGCCATAAATACTGTTACATAAAAACTTCTCTTTTTTCAACTTTTTAATTATTTTGAATTTGGAACACGTATATTATTTTAAAAACTTCTTTCGATTTTGCGCCATTTCACATATTTTTTCGTGTTCATTATCAAATTACAATATGGAATGGGGTGTTAAAGAAAATAGGATTGCAGTGATCGCCTTGCACAAAGTGGGTATGGAGCCGTCGGTCATATTCCAGACACTTCAAAAGCTTGGTATCAGCCGTATGTTCGTATATCGTACCATCAACAGATACAACAACACTTCCTCTGTCGAAGACCAGAAAAAATCGGGGCGGCCGCGTGCTGTTAGAACTACAAAGGCTGTTAATGCTGTTAAAGCCAGAATTCATCGAAACCTCATTACGAAACAAAAAATCTTATCGCGAGTTTTAATTTTTTGCTGAGACTAATAATTATGTAGGTATAAATTTTAATAATATTACATTACTTCATTAAAGAAAAATGCATTTTCATTTGTTACAGAACTTATGCCCGACTAGACTTATATATATATATATATATATATATATATATATATAATTATATATATATATATATATGATTGTCAATAAGGTAGACTGTATGTTCAGCGATGAACTATGGATAGGCTATGATAATAATATGATTACTACAGCAAGGTACTGTCTGGAGTCTAGAGACATCACGAGATCATCATTTTGAGATATTTTTTTTTTTATAATGTACAAAGGCACGCATAGTCAAAGCTACCGTAAAATTAAAGATTAAACATTCGCGAATATTCTTTTTTTTTATTATATTGAGTGTGACACAGATAATAAGTTATACCATGACAACGACATTCGTTCTCGATAAGAAATCATAATCCTGATGCAGTGTCACCCCTGATGACTAAAATGGAATGCCTCATCACTAATAATACAATGATTCATAACACAATAGCAGCTATTTTACTTTAGTATTCTGTGATATTTATGATGAAATTACGAAGATGAGTAACACTTAAAAGGCAAGAGCTTAACCTAGCCATTGGGATCGGCAGAACCTCTGTTCTTGATAACCTTCAGGCTGGCGTGCAGCGGAGCCAAGGTATTCTGTGAACCTTCAGATTGACCGCTGCGATGTCATCCCTGTACTATTATGCCATAGCGAGAGATTCTGTTGAGCCTGCAATCTGTGGACTCTGATATCGCTGTATTTTCAAACCGATAGATCTTAGAGACCTTCAAGAAAAGACCTTTCTTAAAAGCCGGCAGCGACTCCTCTGGTTTTGCGGATGTTCATGGGCGGCGGTGATCACTTGCCACCAGGTGGTCTCGTTGCTCTTTCGTCACCTATTCTATAAAAAGTTTATACTAGCCAATTGATTTTAAAAAATTGTCTTAAAGCTCTTGCATGTCAGCAAATTGTTAAGATATAGCCTCTTTGTAACGAGATAAAGTGTTGTTTGAAATATTATTACTAAGTTCATGTTATAATTCTCCTTGATGCAAATTTATCTTTACCTTCGTTTTATTACTACATTGACTATAAAAAGTAATATAAACATAGTGACAAGGTGACAATAACAATGAAAGTGCGCTTAATGCATATTATAAAAGTGAAACAGATAGGAATGCTTATCCCTGTCTTGTTACGCGATGGTTCACCCTGCCGCACAGATGATAAAGTAAATTTCAAATTCGTTTATTTTATATTATGTCATAAACATTTTATACTATTTATTCAGAATTTAGACGAGTGATAAGTAATTGGCGACCCTACATACTACTGCGGTGTAATACTCAAGTATCAGTCTGTTTAACATATCCCTGTCTTGTTACGCGATGGTTCACCCTGCCGCACAGATGATACAAGTAAATTTAAATTTATTTTATATTATGTCATAAACATTTTATACTCTTTATTCAGAATTTAGACGAGTGATAAGTAATTGGCGACCCTACATACTACTGCGGTGTAATACTCAAGTATCAGTCTGTTTAACATATCCCTGTCTTGTTACGCGATGGTTTACCCTGCCGCACAGATGATAAAGTAAATTTAAATTTATTTTATATTATGTCATAAACATTTTATACTCTTTATTCAGAATTTAGACGAGTGATAAGTAATTATGACCCTACATACTACTGTGACCATATTTTCCTTGGTAATACTCAAGTATCAGTCTGTTTAACATATCCCTGTCTTGTTACGCGATGGTTTACCCTGCCGCACAGATGATAAAGTAAATTTAAATTTATTTTATATTATGTCATAAACATTTTATACTCTTTTTTCAGAATTTAGACGAGTGATAAGTAATTGGCGACCCTACATACTACTGTGACCATATTTTCCTTGGTAATACTCAAGTATCAGTCTATTAAACATATCCCTGTCTTGTTACGCGATGGTTCACCCTGCCGCACAGATGATACAGTAAATTTCAAATTCGTTTATTTTATATTACGTCATAAACATTTTATACTCTTTATTCAGAATTTAGACGAGTGATAAGTCGTTGGCAACCCTGCGTACTGTGGTGTAATATATTCTGTCACGTTTTATACGTGGATGTTATATTAATATTAAGCTTTAAAAATGTTTAACTTTTTTTTTGTTTCATTGGCATTCGATAAACTAGCAAGAAGTTCCCCTGATGATTTTTTTATAGAAAAGAGGCAAACGAGCGTGCAGCTCACTCGATGGTACGTCATCACCGCCACCCATGAACATCCACAACACCAGAGGAGTTACCAGAGGCGCTGCCGGCCTTTTAAAAAGAGTCTACTCTTTTCTTGAAGGTCCCTAAGTCGTATCGGTTCGGAAACACCGCTGGCGACATCTGATTCCACAGAGTAGTTGTGCGTGACAGGAAATTTCGCGTGAAGTGGTGGAGAGCCAACCATCCAGACGATGAGGATGAAATTTTGAATTCTGTCAAATTAATCTGAACAACTCGTTAGAATTCCCCCATGGTAAATTCGGTAAAAAAATGCAAAGAGATGCAACATCTCTTCGCAGCGACAGAGAATCAAGACGATCGGAAAGTACCTGGTCATCAACGATTCGAGCCGCTCTCCCTTGAATGCGGTCTAACGGAAGAAGTAGAAGTGATGAGTGCGACCCATGACATCTACATAAACCCTCAAAAAGTTGCGTTGTCATCCCTGAGGACTGAGGTGGAATACCTCGTTTCCTGTAATTAGGTCCCAAGATCCCTACAGTCAGCATTCATCAGCGATATGCTGCTATTTCCCTCTTGTATTCAATATACACCCTACAGTGAGTCCTTCCTCGTATAAGCAGTATCCTGGCCATACATATAATCCAATATCCATTTGGTCAGAAAATATGTACTATGTACAGTAACAACTTATATAAATAAACAAAACATAGTAATTGCAATTACAAATAAATATATATCAAAAGAGAAAATATCTTTGTTCTTATTTCTATATCTTTTCGAGGTTTTCTCGCCATTTCATATTCCAAACTCAAAAGTATAGAGTCGAGACCATTGTTTGTGTACCAATCTTATGTCGCGACCCTAGTTGAGAGTAGAGTTGAGTATAAAGTGGTCACAAAACCTTCTCTTTAAAGTTATAATAACAATTTAATTAATAATGTATTCACACGTAGCCAACTATAAGTTAATTATTCATGTTTTTATTACATGGTAATATTTAATATTATAAAACTACATTGAAATTCATTCATTTAATAAACGAATCTCTTGTATACCGGTCTTATATAAAGAACAAACGCGACCTCCTGGTTGAGAAGCGACGGTCTGGACTGGAGTATCCTAATTATGAAACTGTAGTAAACTTGTCAAAACATTTAATAAATGATATTTAAATTTCCTACGTTAGAAAATCCAGATATTGTATTTCAAATAAATGTCTAAATATTATATGAAGCAGAAAATAACATTCTTAAGGCGAAACTTGTTCTATATTTAAAATTTTATCAATTTATTGAGTGGCAACATTTTTTTTTAAAGAATATTAGCAATGCTATGAACATTACTAATATTCCGGTTAACCACAACAACTGAGCTGATAGTGCTTGTGCTCGCAGTTGGTTCACGGC
Source organism: Teinopalpus imperialis (assembly GCA_029286865.1). NCBI lineage: Eukaryota > Metazoa > Arthropoda > Insecta > Lepidoptera > Papilionidae > Teinopalpus > Teinopalpus imperialis. The sequence continues at coordinate 2,413,673 of JAGSMU010000033.1, forward strand.
AATAGTCTAATGGTGGATTGGAACCTACGACCTTAAATTTCGCAGACCGTACCCTAAACCATTAGGCTATTGACGCTTAACTTTATTACGCTTAGACATATTATTTTGATAATGATAGAGCCACACCGTAGTTTGTTAACGTTGTTGTGTTTAAAAGCTTCTGCAATAAGATTCCTTATCGAGGATGAATGTGGATGTCACGGGCGCAGAAACCACTTAGCATCAGGTCGATTGTGTGCTTGTTTGTCACCGTCAATACAATAAACAAATGTTCTATTATCAATTGATTATTTTTTATTGATGATAATTGAAATTCGTATGTCAGCAATAAGTAGCGCCATCTATGTATGTAAGAATGAATTAAATACAATTATAACGAAAAAATCATTATTATCGATTTATTTTAAATTGATTATAATTCTGTTTTATTTGGTAAAAGAAGCAGTGAGTGTTATGATCAATAAACAAATACGTTTTATCAAAAATAAAATAGAAAAACAGTTATTATAAAAGCGACATCTGTGGATTTAACGAAGAACAAATTAATTTTAAATGAACGTTCGAAAAACTTCAGTTATAAAAAGCGCTCAGCGGTGAAGTGAAATATCGTGAGGAAACTTGCATGTCTATTATGATCATCAACATCAACATATCAGCCCACACTAGCCCACTGCTGCGCTCCTCCGCCACAGACTGTCCCAGGGTACGAACCTTTACTTCTACATGATAGAGCCACACTGGAACTAGAGACTGGTACTGGCTCGACTAAATAGACAGGCCTAATCAACAATTTGTGACATGCACAATTATTGTTCCTCAGCGAGGAATCGAACCAAGGACAAGACAGCAGCCAGCACTACACCACGTTAACATATGATAATAGAGGAAATTATAATAATGTATAACGCTGCTACAAACTAACTACAAACTTGAAATTTTGGCAGTTGATGCCTTTTATGTTGTACGCATTAAGCTAAGGAAGGATTTATAGAAATTTCATCACTTAGGGGGTAAAATAGAGGATGAACGGTTGTATGGAAGTCCATGATATTCAAAGTAAGAAACACGAAATTTCAAAAACCTGCTTATGTTAAGAAATTAATGTATACGTATATCGGTGTTTTTCAAAATTTTACCCCAAAGAGGGTGAACTAGGGGTTGAAGTTTATAAGGAAGTTTGTCACTTTTGAAGAAAAAAGCATGAAGTTCAATTCATATTGCTTCTTATATATATTCAGTTAAAGAAAAAATATTATAAATAAGTTTACATCTAAAATCAATAGATAGTGTTGTGCACTCTTCCTGAATCGCGGCATTAAGCTTATCTCACTACTTAAACTACGAGGTTTATTTTAATATCTACGTATGCGACGCTGCGCTGAGAAAAAGATTATGTCATACCTATAGTAATTTGAACCACTGGCGTCGTCCCTCGTGGCCTAACCTAATACCAATACCTAATACAGTCTTCGCGGAAATCATCCTATAAAAACTTGCGATCTTCGAATAATAAATAAAATAAAATCTCCACCTAGACCGAGACCCGAGACACAATATTGAAAATTCACACACTACCCACTAATCCAAGCGTTAGTAAGTTAACAGTAAAATAGCCACGCTGTAGCTGATTCCTAGCTACACATGATTTTCGATCTCACTGGATAGCAAAACTGCTGCACAATTTTGTTTTATTTGATGCATGAATTCTCATAGCAGTAAACCTGTCTCCGGATTCCTACACTCACCACCAAACGAAGCACAGCAGAGTCGTGCTACTATTTTCGCCGGTCTAAACAATTCATGCTGTATCTAGATATTACTTGCGAAGTGGTTCTACCAACGTTGGAATATAGTGCCGTGAGTATTGAAGTATATACAGGCGTCGTCCCAATTGAATCCAATATCTCGTAAGACATATAAACAATAAAACCCGAGTCGGTGCCAGTAGACCCACGCTATAGTTGGTCCTAGATGCGGCACGAACGAGCTGACTCGACCTGGGAAAGACCACGCCCTCATAGAATAGCACCATAACTTTGCTGTGTTTCATAAGGCGAGGGTAGGGATCCGAAGAACTGCTGATGAGGCGTTCCAACTTAGTCCTCAGTGGTGACACCGCATTGTGATACCTAATCGATCACGGATGTGGGTATGCTAATTTGTCACACTCGATATATTAATTATAAATGCATGTGTCAACAACACGAGAAAATTAAGACGCCCAATTGGCTTTACTGGGAACCAAGTAAATCCTTGGTTCGAGTACGATCGCAGAGAGGACATCGGTTTGAATCCGCCCATCACAAGTATTTACATTTAGTTGGCGCTGTTCACGGTAACGCAAGAAACGTTAATAGCATTGCAAGAACTCTTAAAAAATTGAGTTCCTGACTAGTGCAGAGAAAACCTGTTTATTTATAAATTATATATATATATATGTATATATATAACTTTTAGATGGTGATCGGAAAGCCCTCAATACCCATGACTCCCGCAGTTCATCTAAGGGAGATGGCAGTGGCTAAACACCAGCGCTGCACGGGGCTATAATTCTGTTTCAACAAAAGCTGAGTCATATCCGTATGGCAAAGTATATAATATTGTTTATGTAAATTGGTTTATTTATATTAGAAAATTCATCTAATTTCTCTGTGGCAATAAACTGTTTTATATATATATATATATATATATATATATATATTTATATATATACCTAGTCCGTCCATAAGTTAAGAAAGGTGGCCCCTTTGGCTTTTATACAGGCCTTTAATCTGTTTGGCCACGAATCTATGGATTTACGCACTTTTTCCAAGGGAAACTGCTTCCTCCAAAGATTTTTTAAGAGTGGCGCTAAGTTTTTAAAATAATATATATGTTCCAAATTCAAAATAATTAAAAAGTTGAAAAAGGAAATCTTTCATGTAACAGAATTTATGGCCAGACTAGTTATATACATATATATTCTTCTATTATAAATATATTGAAGCCTGTTAATTAGTAAATAAATATATAATATATTAAAAGATAGGTTGTCTTACCCTTCCTTATAACATATTTATTTTGAACAAATCCAACAAAAATTCATCACGGCTACAACATAACAAGAGATTATGTGCACTGTGAAAGAATTTGAGAAGCGTGCAGAATCTGTCAGAGGGGTACCGTGGGTCGGTCAGTTCGTGGGAAATTAGTTACAAAGCCAGACCTTTGTTACGAAGCTTTGTACTGTAACTACTTAATAATACTCGAAGTCACAAACCTCAATACCCCAATGCTTAAGGGTACGGTCTGCGGTCGTAAGTTCGTAGGTTCGAATCCACCATTAGACTATTGTCGTCAACCATCTCCTGGCACAAGCATTGTCAGTTTAGTTGGAGTGGATTAGTGACGTTAAACGCCTTGGTAATATTATTTTTAAAAAGAAAAAAATATTGGCCACCCGCACACCCTGCCACAGAATACGACCCTGGCCACCTTAATCCATCGACTTCCAGCAGACTTTCTGAGATCGTCACTCCATTTATTGGAGGGCAGTTCTACACGATGGCATGACCAAACAAAAAATCGGGGCGAGTCTGCGATTTACCACACGATAACTTTTCTTCCCCATCGATTATCGGTTTTACGAGCTCCATGGCCAGCGCAATGGCACTACAGTTTACTGTTCACCTGATGGTAAATGATGGCCACAACGTGTACATTTATCCTTTACAAAGGATCAAAGTCCACACGCACTTATAGTTAAAAACTATAATTTTTAACATATTTTGGAGCCAGTCTATATTATAACTTTCCTTCTATCATTAGTTTCTCAATTGATTCAACGCAACCACTCTACACATAATCAAACGTCAATATCACAACTGTACTCGTTAAAATGAACGCTGAACAAGAAAACACAGAACTTAATAAATCCAAAGCAATTCTGATACGAAGCGGAACACAACAATGGATATATAAAGTGTACACTCGTGGAGAAAAGTGCAAAGAAGAGATGCAGTCGTTAGCGCATACCCTCAGGGTGCGTCTGACAATACACTGAAGGAAAATCTCTCTGCCATCCCCTCAAACTTTTACAATGTCAGCCATTACATTGCCTGTTTTGTTTCATTACAAATAAACTTGTACGTGTAAATACAGAAATGTATACAGACAATGTTTTATAGATAGCCTTTGAACGTTTACAGGGAACGGACGGAGCATTTTTGTGAGTGCCTCCCGAGTGGATCGTTTTATGTTCTATATCATGTTGTTTATCAACAGATGTTCGCTGGGCGCGGGCAAAGAGTTGTTTTGAATTTGTGCAGTTTGTATTTATCTGTACTTATTGTCGCGAGCTTGTAAGGATGCGCGACGCGTTTGTTTTTTTTTTTGTGTCGTTTCTCGGCTTCAGACTAAAGTAGCTTCATTTGACAAGTGACGTGAGCCCTGTCAGTTGTTTACATTACGTAATGTGTATGCTATATTTCGTATCGTTCTAGTGTGCGATATAGTAACGTGCTTTTTGTAAAAAATATTTTGAATACGCTCTTACTAACATGTTTATATTTATGTATGAAATTAAATAAATCAATTTCCACACAACAACAAGGCGTCTCTATCAACTAGCAATCCATCACTGTGCGCTTCACGCGAAATTTCTTGTCACGCACAACTACTCTGTGGAATCAGATGTCGCCAGCGGTGTTTCCGAACCGATACGACTTGGGTACCTTCAAGAAAAGAGCCTACACCTTCCTTAAAGTGTTGCAACGCGACTCCTCTGGTGTTGCGTGTGTTCATGGGCGGCGGTGATTACTTGCCATCAGGTGGGCTGCATGCTACTGAAGTAATGCAGAATGATTAAATACAGAAGAGAATGCAATATTTTCGTCTGTGCCTAGCGCTTTAGTTTGTTAGAACTATAAAAAATATTTTGATATAATTGTAAGTAAGAAATACATACACACGCAGAAGCACTATATAGATATCATAATACTACCAGATACCAGTATTATCCTATATACCTATACTGTTATCAGTTTTATTTACCTTACATATAGTAACTACCGCTAGAGAATCTGAATAAATAAACGTCGTACATCCGTACATTACGACCGCAGTAAAGAATACGTATTTTTGAGAGCGTCTATTATATTATTTCACAAGTAAAACCCACATTTTAAACTGTAGCGCGGGATCAAAGTCAGCCGAATCCGGTTCGTTAGAGGGGCTCTTAGCTAGTGGCGGTACGGAGCAGCTGAAGTGATGCCGTAACATTGAATTTGCCTTACATTACCCTCGTATCGGGTAACAGAGGCTTTTAACATGTTATTATAACAATTTACGTACGCGGTACACTTTTGAATGTACTCATTATATGAAACGTGTGTTACTTTTAGGAATACGTAAGTAAGTAAAAGCGTTTTGTAATTTTTTTATTAGAGATTACTAGATTATTATTTAGATTATTTTTATTTGTGTCACGTACTTCGTATTTCTAACATGAGTCTGTTTTGTTTAACACTTATTCATAATTTATGAGAACGTTTTTGTACATTATTTTTAATGGATCGGATCTGAGGAAGGGCTACCCTAACAGAATACCATCGTAAAATGTTTATATGCTTTATCGTTAGTGTAAGGATCAGGTGGTCCTGAATGACGTGAGCATTCCATTTTAGTTTGAGGGTTCTGCATTATGATTCCTTATCGATGATGATCATGGGTGGCATGGGTTACAGGTATCACTTGGCATTAGGTGAACTGTGTGCCCGTTAGTCGTTTCGTTAGCGTTTTAGTTAGCTTCGCCAGGTAATAGCATGTAATAGTATTTTTATCTGCATATAACTAATAAAACTTTAAAAATTTATACTTAAGTACGACTTTAGTTCTTTCCTACATTTACAGCATACAACTTAGCTACGTCACGAAGTTAAAGTCATGCGTCGCATTCGGCTCGTCATTGCTAAGTTTAATTACAATTTTACTGTGCTGCAAGAAGTTGGACGAGGTAGGAGGGGGACAGGAATAGATCCGCGTACGTGCCCCGACTGTGTTATTAGTTGAACAATTTTCATATTACCTTAAATAATATGTTGGCTTAAATTGCAATTTAATTTACAAGCGGAAAGCGAGTAAATTTCTTTTCTTTAAATCAGTTTAATTACTGTCTATAAGTGAAAGGGGTAAGTAAAAGGGTACTCGGAAGTACCCAGTAGTTGCAAATTTTTCAAAAAGTCACTTTGATAATTTACGTCCCTACAAGTCCCTATTTGTAAACATGTGAATACGGTATTTCCTAACTAAATTCCTAAGTTCCTTATATAATGCCTACGTCTTAATTTTAAATAATTATGTCTCACTCAGTCATCTATTACTATCAGGTGATTAACGTTCAATTTGTGTTATTCTAGGTGCAACATGGACGGGTCTATTCTACCGATAAAGGAACATACCCTATTAGAATGCCAGTTTGAAAAATATGCATAATGCTGCTGTGTTTCGTATGATCATGCATCCAGATTACGAGGCATTCAATCTTTATTGAGGATAGGTGTCGATGTTACGAACCCCAGTTATCACTTACCGTTAGGTGAACTGATGCTCGTTTATCACCATAAATCCTAAATCAGGAAATCTAGATAATATTTTCAAAAAAAGCATTAAACGTCTTGTACCTGATTAAGGTTATGGCTTGGAGCGTTTACAATCTCGAAGCGATTTCAAGTTAGTGCGAGAGCAAGTTAGGGGCCGCGTGTGCTCTTTACTGTGTATTTCGGTGTTGCACCCCACCTGTATTATAATTAGTTTAACTACTTCCCCGACAATATAACCGATTTGTAGTGTTTCCGTGAGAACCAGTCGAGGTTTCTCCAAGACATTTATTTAACTATCTAACGATTACGATAAGAACAAATAGATCAATATTTTTGTGCAAAATTGACCTTTTAAAAATCTAGTTTAAAGTATTAGTAGAATAAGCTACTATTTTGATACTATTTGCTTGTAAAACCAACCCAAATGAGCAAGAACTATGCAAGTTGGGAACTCGAGATATGTAGGTATGATCGTATTTTGTGGCAATCTGTGGGAGAGTTCAATGTTCAGCAGTGGGCCGAGGACAGACTGTGATGATGACGATATACTATAATAATTGAGGTTTATGGTCGCTGTTTCTCTCCATGATCGAGCATAAAACCTGGATATCCGCAGAACGACTAAGGTTACTGACATTACTCAAAAGATCCGTAATCGAAAGTGCCACGGGGCCGACCATGTAGCTCGTAGAACCGATAACCGATGGGGAAGAAAGGTCCTCGAGTGGAAATCCGGCATCGCAACTATCGATTGATAAATTTAAAAATTAAATATAACGATCAACCTCTCGCTGTGGACAGATCAAAATAAGGAACAAAATTGCTAGTGCTAACGTGAAGATATTTAAATTCATGGAAATTAAAGAAAATTGCGCTGATCGGAAAACGGTAACAAAAGGTAGAGTTAAGCTTCTTTACAACACAATAACCAATAGCAGCACCACGGTCCACGGACAGGTTTACGCGAAGCACATAAAGATAAAATTGCGCTGTTATCTGAATAAAGTCATTCCCATTCAAACGTTCGTTGAAAACTGTGCGGAGAGCTTTTGTACTGGACCTTTGTTTGTGGTCCATGGGATAAGAGTTTTTTTATATTATAAACAAATAAAAAACGATAACATTATTGGTGTTATGGTACTGTACTGCGTTTACCAACCCATACCCCCAATAAGTGAATATCCCCCCAATATTGTCAAAGAATATAGGATATATTGGATATATTTAAAGGCAGGATAGAGATAGACAACAGCTATGACAGCCTTTATTATTTTATAGTACAATGTGTGACAATGGAGTACACAGTTTATTTTATGGCAAGTAATGGTTGCTCATCGACACCGACATATATGTTTCATGAGAAACTAAAAGTTTTTACGCGTATGGTAGACAATTCCTGATGCCCTTGCTAGTACACACATTCATTCTCAATACGGAAGATAGATAGAATAGATGCGTTGTCAACCCTGAGGATTAAGATGAAATGCCTCGTCGCCGACTTCACGGATTCCTGGACGTTGTGCTGCTGTTTTCCGCTCGTACTCTATTGAGGTGTGTTCCCTGCCTGATCAAGCCAACCCATTCATATTTATGCCAGGAACTAGGTGTATCTCTATCACTGTTAAAGACTATTACAACTCTTGTAATATATTTACTTTAAAATATTATAATAGTTTTAATAAATTTATTTATAAATAGTGATTACTTTTCGGACAGACACTGCTACGTATCCACAACCAAAATATGGTGTTCCTTAAAATATATATTCATCATCATCATCACAGGTTGTCCGCTGTTGAACTCAGGACTCCCCCATAGGTTCCCACAAACTACGATCCCAACCGTCGTATCGTCGGTCCATACAGCCGGGGATCGTACTATACATACACATAATAAATATTAATTGTATTTAAGAAGTTACCTAGACGGAAATCCTTACCTAGATGGATATTAATGGTGAGAAATGAGCACACAGGACACATGATGACAGGTCGTTTCGGCATGAATAAGGAATCGTTATTAGATGCGTTATCATCCCTGAGTAAGCGGTGGTCCCTCTTACCTAGGTGAGTCGCCTATTAAGCTATAGGTCGTTTATAGCTACGATCTGGCTCTATCATATTTAATCGTCTCCAAATCGATACCAAATACATACCAGATCACCTTTCTGTATATTATAAAATGTCACCAAGTTGTAATAAAAACGCTACCTCCTCTGTCTGAGGCCACACAATAATACTTTAACGGGTGTGTTTACATACAAATGTAAATTTCGATAACGCAGTTAAGGCCCGCCCGAATGTAGCCGGTGCCGAATAAAAGAACTCTATTTTAGCGTAAGTAAACTATGCAACTATATTTTTTTTGAGATAAATATTTTGTTTCATTTTTATGACTAAAAAATCTAAATAAACCCTCGTCTATTGTATCTCAAAAGACGTAAAAATAGTAAAGTAGAAGCCTATATTACAGCCCACTGTTTGGCACACGCTTTCTCTCTGAAAAGAGTAATCAGTCTCCTAGCAGGGTGATCTTCACATCTTCTTTTGCAATACGAAGGCTGCGAATCGAACACAAATATCTATTCCCAACAATGATTCAACTTGAATATGCGTATTCACCCCTAAGGGTTGAGGACATACTGATACCACGCTATCTGTCCTCCCTTTTTTGTGTTGTCGTATTATTTACATTATTCAAAAGCCAATGAATGGAAGTGACTCGTGTGATTGTTTCACATGTAAAACTAAAAAAAACATATTTATATTATGTTAATATCCTTATACATAACCCTTATAACTGGTGACTAGATATGCCATAAAAGTCCTCAAGGCTGACAACGTATCTGTATCATGTTTCCTTATCGAGAATAAATGTGGGTGTTATAGGTTATAGGCCGCAGGAATCACTAACTGTCGGGTGAATTGTGTGCTTGTTTGTCACCCTCAATACAATATAACATAACAATTGTGTTTTGATACATTGTAAATTTTGCCAGAAGAAAATGTAGGAATAAACCTCCACACACTCCACACCTATTTAACTAGCTTGTCATTTCTTCATAGGCAGAGTCTTTAGCATAACTGTGGGTTAAACAACTCTCGATCAGAATGAGTTTTAAAACATTGTTCTACGACTTGTAATTCTGTCGAGACGTGTTTAGTATTGGATATTATTTAAATACATATATATTTTTTACGACGACACGTAATTAAACTGTTTTTATTATTATTGATTCAGTCGCGGCGTAATACTGACTAGTTAGTTTTAATTGAATTATAATTATTCTACAACATATAATTCTGTTGAGACGTGTTTAGTATTAGTTAGTTTTAATTAGATATAAATATCATGAAATTATGTCTTGATTTCAATTGATTATAATTAATAATAATTGTATTTTTAAAAGGCCACTTTACTATGTTCAAATCTATTTAATTCCGCTAATAATACGACTTACCAAACACAAACATTAACCACCAACAATTTCATATTACTTTTCCTTCCGATTCTTAAATCACAATAGGGGTATCACAAGGGGGTTACCGACGGCCATTTCACCCCCATCGCCGTCATTACATTCCGAACTCCTTTCCTTATCAACCGTCCACCTGTCACCGACGTCTTCCCTAGCAACAAAATGTTATATCCGCATATAACAGAGATATGTATAAATCATGAAAGGGAGTCGTGTTATTTTTATACAATACTTTTCCTTTGTAACGAATGAAATGTTTCTTTTCGGAGGGTTTGGATATCAAGTCGATGTTTACAGGATAATATATACGACGATAGAGTAATGCAGCTAGTTGCTAGATATAAAATTAATATGTCAGAGGAACAGGAAAGGAACTCCCTCGCAGAGTTCCAGAGTGAAATATGTAGTTATTCTGCTGTGTTTCGTATGAAGTGTTAGGGATCTGGAGACCCAATGACAGGTGACGGCATATTCCATCTCAGTACATTTGAACTGTGCTCGATTGCCACCTAACGGTTCCAAAGCGCCATAAAAGATAGTTCGATTCTTCGGTGGCTACTAGTAATGTTTCGGTTTGTTTGACTGGTTTTATAGCTGTGGAGCTCGAGATATCCCACCCTACCTCTGCCGAGGGTTGAATGGTTTAAGGGTGGTTAAAAATATGATAAGGCGAGCGTCATCTCAGGGCACTGAGCGAAATCCTGTTGTGCGGTGGGCGATTTATATTTGTTCTATATCAATGTATGGATTCATGTTTTGTAATTATGGTGACAACCAAGAGGAGATTACTTTGTTCTTTTTTAATTTCAAAAAGTGTATCATTAACGTCGACTAGTTCAAATTATGCTAAAGTCCATTAAACGATAAAGTCCCGGACATAAATCATTTTCGTATTAACTAAAAACGGAGTGTTATTCGAATGATAATAGGTCGCTGTGTCGCGGGTTCGCGTGCCGGGCCGCGACACGCCGGGACGCACTTTTTGACAGTTCCATTTCAAAGCTGTAATTAACTTTGAAAGTCAAACTCGCTAACCATAGGGTATTTAAAACATTATTTTACTTCCCATGCACTAAAATTACTTACTTTTCATGGGGTTTTCGTTGGATTTCACCACCTACGCAGATAAGGGCTTTTGATACATTAAAGGATATTACGGGTTAAAGTTTAATTTTATATTTACAATATTTCACCGGATGCTGAAAGATGACTGCGGACCAAGACAAACACATCCATCCTCAACTAATATTCAAAATTCACATGCGTTGTCATCCCGACTGAGATGGAATGCCTCGTAAGCTCACCAAACGAAACACAGCAATGCTATGTTGGTATTCTATGAGCAGGTGTTCTTTCCCCATCGAGCCATTCATACGACAGCTAGAAACTAGCTAGGATATCAAACGTCAAAATTAGCGTGACTGTATCACAGTAAAAATGAAAACGAATAATTTAAAACAATTATTAGTAAAGAGGCATTCCATTATACTCCTCAAGGATGACAAGAATCCATTAAGGACTAGGGTGGAGGACTAGAAAGTTGAGAAGAGTTGAAGAATGAACGGGACACAGTAAACATCTACCATCAGATGAACGCAGTTCTCCCGTTGTATATAACGTCGGTGGAAAAGATAATATCTTAAAAATTGTTTTTCATTTTATTTTACAATAATTACCAACATAATATAAGCATTTAACCAATAGGACTGTTAATCCTTATCCTAATCCTTAGGTGACTAGATAAACATAACTCCACCTACAGGTCCACGTACATTTCGCAGATTTACTAGTATACGATCTCTTAGATAACATCCTTTATATTATTAGGATCCCACAGCTGGGCATAGGCCCCTTTTTAGAAAAGTGTTGCAGCATATTCCGTCACGCGACTTCGGATATATTTTTCTCTAAGACATGCAGGTTTCCTCACGACGGTTTACTTCACCGACCGTGGTAAATCAGCGGCCGCCACCGGCGATCGAAAATTGTTTTCTCGCGTACGTGAAAAACAAGCGACTAGCCACTGTTCAATGTACAATTCAATCTTATGATATCTCACGGTTAACATAAGATTGAAAATAAAAAATAAATAAATATAGTCAAAATTAATTTCGGTCTACAGTTTACAAGTGTTTAGATTTGATTTTAGAAGAATCCGAAAATTCTTCTACGGCCGTTCTCACCTTCTAGTGTAGCAACGTTTAGTGCCCCTTGTCACACGACCAAAACTTTTATAATCGCCTTATTTCCGGTAGAGTAGGGCGAGATTTGAAAACTTTTAATGGCAAATCCTACGTTGAGACACGGCACTATAATAACCTATATATTTATTGGATAGAAATATAAATTGAAATTGAAGGATAACTATTGTTGTAGTTTAATCGTCTTCATGAACCGCACGTTACGGTGTTTCTATATCTACGACCTTTTTTATATAATGTCAAATGAGCAGCTATATGCTGCTATTCCATGCTCGTATAACGTGATGGTATGATCCTCCCTGTGTCCAGTTGAGCTAGAAAGTAGTAGTGCGTTATTAAAATATATATTATAATCTTTCGGAGAAAGACAATGGAACTCTTCAAGTGTTGTCAATGTGTCGTCCGCGATCAGCACTCTTTGCGTATTGATTATTTACAATCACCTCTTAATATCTGCGATTTGGTTCACTCGTTACACGAAACCTATGCTGTAATCACTCCTTGGTCGAGCCGCCTATACGTGCATCTTGTATCTAAACCACGAATGGGTCTCGACCGGGAAAGGACCAAGACTTTACAGTATACCAACTTTAAATTGCAGCAATACGCTGCTGTGTTTTATATGGTGCAAGGATTCCTAAGAGACAATTCCAGGTTACGGAAGCATTCCATCTCAGAGATAGAGGGATAATTTATATTCATCTTTGTTGAAGATGTGGATGTTGATGCGCAGTCACGACTTACTGTCAGGTGAACTGTGAGCTCGTGTATTTTCTTCATATTATAAAAAAAATCCTCTGTGAATTCCGGTAACAACATTTGGCGATTTTGTAACCAGATGATATAGTGCATAATATAATGCCTTATATCAAGCCTCACCTACCCTGGTCCGGTGTAATACATGTGCATGTGCAAATGAGGAAGGTTGCAGTGTCAGAGAGACGGGATCCACACACAAGCAGCAAGTTGTGCCAGACTAATACTGTACTGGCCAGGATCGAACCTACCAGCCTACCGGTTACACTGATAACTACGCCAGAAAAATATGAATTTTAAAACGTGCACACAATTAATACAAGGATATAAATCATCAAAGCATTACAGGTGGAGCAGAACACCTGTAGTACGCTCGCGAAGCGGCTTTTACTTTGTAAATTATTTTATTAAATTAATAAACTTAAAAGCCTCCTTTAGGAAGACGCTTCCAGTAAATTCTGAGCGTGGGCTTATGTGGTTTTTAGGACTGACTATGATTTTGTTTACGTTCAACATACAACGATTATATAAAAGGTAATATTTATTAACGATTATTTTATTTTGTTGTTTTTTATTTATGTTCGAACACGTCGATATCTTCTGGTTATTTCTGGATGAAATCAACTGTGTATATACAGTACCGTGAGCAGCGAACACAGCCACTCACTTATGGTGCCACACTATCCCGATGTAAAGCCTAAGTTAGACGAAAGTCTTGGATGCAGGGTACTGGAAACAAGTCATTCATACAACACACGAAGGCTGAAAAATCATTAGTTTGTGATGCACTATTAGTGTTCCTAGGTAAGTTTTAGATCGCCTGAGAAGTTTCACTTCCATATTCATTATTGCATCGCACGTGCTTATTTTTCATTAATTTTATAACGTTTTAAGTCCTAGAATGTGTTAGATGCTTCTCTACAATATTTTACTTGGTTGATAGAGACTACGGTATCTTTTGGGTATTACCAGATGCCATTAACTGCGCATTACAGGACTGTAGGTTCGCAAACACAGAGACCATTGTCTCCTTCCCTTATCCGACGTAGACGTGCAAGAAGATCAGAGGAAGGTACATGCAGCGTCATAAATACAGCACGTATAGTAAAACTCTTTTTTTTAATTTAAGCATTATAATAAAAGAAAATTAAATACAAATCCTCGTAACTTCCACTACAAACAAAAGTCCGGAAAATTCTTCCTCGCTATTTTCGTACCAACGTTTGAACGACAATAACAATCATGTAGATAAGCGTTACTTTGTTCCCGTGTACTTTGTGTGAACATCGCAGTAAACCTGTCCATTGCTTGCTGTGCTTACACGGCTAATTGTATTGCAGATAAGTGAAGCGATGTAGTATTCTTTTGTTCTAATCCCGTGAGGAGAAATTTAGTCTCGAATGATATCTGGGTAATTGAAATAAGAGACACCATGATACCTACGATTGTCAGGATATTCGATAGCTTGAATAATATTTAGTATGAACTTAATAGTATATATTTTTTCTTTTATCATGAATGCACCAGACATTTCTCTGATGATGCGGATGTTCATGGGTTGTGATGATCCATTACATTACAGCTGCTCGCTCATTTTCCACCAATACATACAAATATTTTTTTGGAGTTTTTAATACGTCTGGAAAATTTTAGATTATTCAGAGTCCTGGAAATTGTTGAAAGTTTAAATATATTTTTTTAAATTAACCACCCTTACAATAATGACGTTACAATAGTGTCGATGTAGGGGTTCGGCCCTCTCGGGCACCCTCGAGTCAGATGCTCTCGCTAACCAGGGTGACGGTCCAAAGTTGGTCGACGTCGAACGTGGTAATATCTTCTGGCCAGATGACATCAAATGCGGAGAATATTTAACGGTGCTTGAATCATTTGCGCAAACACAGGGACACTCATTTGTCGTCCTAACCTATTCCGATGTAATGCATGTACAATAAGGTCAACGGAAGGTTTAGATGCAGTGTCAAAGACACGGCACACACACACACCCGAAAACCAACAATTTGTGATGCACAAACATTGTTCCTCGGCTGGGAATACAACTCAAACACCACGACGCAGTAACTCTACGTGTAAACCACTTCGAAGGATCCTGGGCTGGTTATAACCCTGGATCACCTGGCATGGTTAAACGAATGTTCTAATACAAAAGCCAACGCAACCTGCCCTCCAATGCCTGGAACCGTTTAACCTACTGATAATGTTGATGATGATGTTTTGGTCGATGTCTACGAAGTAGAGCCACGTTGCAGCTTCTTCTTAGCGACACAGCTAGGTCAGCTACCGTGAAAGGACCATACCCTCAGGCGATATCGGCGTGAAATCGATAGATATTGAAATTTAAAAAATTGTGTCTGTCATTGATGGGAAATGACAATCGCAAAGCTCATACTACGAGGTCCTACAACAATATTTTATCGAAATACCATCGAACCCCCCTTTGAAAAGGGCGGCACGGTAGTCGAACCCGTGACCGTTCCGCAATTAATTTGACCGCATACATTGACAAACGGGCTGACCGGTATAAATCTACTTCAAACACAATTAAAGTCGAACTTCTGTCGACGTTTTAAGGATTTATAATAAATCTATTTAGACGGCGGTAGCTTGTTCCCAGGAATGGGTCGCCACGACCGGAGAAGCGAGCAACCCAATATGCAATAGGGAGGAAGGTGCAGATGCAGTGATTGTCGTGATCCATCTCCACGTGCTCGGTGGCAGAAGAAGATATGGTGAGGAAACCTGTGCGCCTTAGAGATAGAGAGGGACACAAGACTATGAAGTTCGCCGTGCGAGCCGCGTGGACTATACTCCAATACTCTCTGTGGAAAGTGTGCTTATGCAGTAGGATCTTTAATAATGTGTGTTGATATAGTGACAGGCCAAGATGCGTGGTGCGCGTCTATCGTCTATCGTCCAGAATCTCAAAATCCAGTTGGATGTGCTTGTGATAATGAATTCGATGTAGGGAAAACAAACTACACAACGACACTAGAAAACTTTGATACCGCACAAGAAGACGCAATTTTATTTGAATCCGGAATCAAAGATATGGACTTACACCCCACGCGGTCGCCACTACCTGATTCTCAAATAACCAATAAAAGGAACGGCAGTCGAACCCGTGACCGTACCTCAATTAATTTAACCACATACATCGACAAACCGACCGACCTGTATAAATCTTCTAATATAATTAAGGACAGAGCTTGTCCGCCGGCTCTAAAGGTCTCGAGGAGAAGTAGAAAACTTTTTTTTTATTTAAAATAAATAGGTAGCAAAATTAGAAAAATATTTGTTCTCAATACAACGCTTTTGACCAAGTGTGGGTGTATTTAAAGGTGACAAATAAGCACATTTAATGTAGTTCATGCTGCCCATAACGTTAATCCATCCTCGATAAATAATTTCTACAGGTACGTTACCTGCATAAGTCTTCTAATGTAATTAAGGTATAGTAGGTTCGGCACGTGTCTAGAGGTCTCGGGAGCAGAGGTAGAAAACCCTTTCTTTTAAATATAAAAATATATACGTGGAAAAATTTAAATAAATGTTTTTATTTCACGCTAATGAACTTTTCTTATGCAAGGGAGCCAAATAAGTACACGGTACGCTTGATGTCACCTGTGCGAATTAGTTAGATCGATAAGTGCAAAAATCTTCTAAAATAATTCAGTTATAGCTTGTCCGCCATGCTCCGTGTCTAGAGGTCTCGCTAGCAGAGGTAGTAAACATTCTTTTTCGCTTTAAAAATTAATTAAAATTACAAAAACAAGTGTCTTTATATATTGTTTATGACATTTTTAATGGAAAAGTGACCAAAGAGCACAGAGTACACTTGAGCACACCAGATGCGAAATCATGAGCCAGAGGCTTAAGAGTGTATCCCGGTGAAACTGTAAATGGCAATGATACAACTCAGGGAATACAATCCTCATCATGTCGATGGCTGGCAACCAACCGATGCGCGCTTTACGCGACATTTCCTATCACATACAACAACTCTTTAGAATCAGCTGTCGCCAGCGGTATAGCGAACAGACATGACGTACGGACCTTCAAGGCAAAACAGTACAAATTTCTCCAAGGCTGATAGCGCATCTCACACTTATATATATATATATATATATATATATAGCGGGTGTATATTAGTCGCGTCAGTAGTATTGATTCCCTCGTGTCTGTTAAGTTACGCGCGTAAGCCCCCAGGCTCAGGTTACTCGCGGCCAGACAGCTGGGCGGCAGTACCTCACCTCCTGCCCGCTGTAAACCCAATTACTCTCAAGGGTACCTGAATGGATTTACTCGTTGTTACATACCAACATTTTATTTTTATTTTGCGTGTCACATATAGCTCGTAGTATTGATAACCGATGGTAGTATAGATAATAAGTATACATTCTTAGCCAAATAATATATGACAACTGTGCTACATAGAAATCTTCTGCGGCTGTTTTTAACTGCGGTATGAATGGGTCATCTCGATCGGGGAAGGACCATGTCCTAACATCAGCATAATGGTGCTGTTTCGTTTGATGAGTGTAGGGATACTATTACAGGTAATGAGGCATTCTGTCACAGTTCCTACGGTCGACAACGCATGTGCGTTACGTAGCTGATGAAGATGGGCCGCAGTCGCGTTGCCTTCAGGTGAACTGTGTCAAATGTCACCCCTAATATTTAAAAAAAAACTCCCACTTAAACTTACATATCAGCGTCATATATGAACATCTGAACAAGACTGGTCACGCCGAACTCGCTAAGATAAATTATCTTCATATAAACTTTGCATCAAAGTCCTCGTATACAAGTGGCGGTTTTTCTTGTTCACGGTCAGCAGTAATCACTTATCCATAAGGGCAGATTACTTACTAACTTGCCATTAAAAAAAACCGAGCTTATTAAGTTGAGGCTTAAAACCTTAGACATGTTGCGAGCCCCTTAAATATGCACGTGTACTCTATAAGTGCGTTGCTACAGGGTGTTCTGGTCGCGTGAATATTTGATATCACTTGAATTAGCTGGGGATTTCTGTGGGGGCGACTTGATGAAGCCTTTCCTACTTTATCTTTAGATGATTTCTTTTTTATTCTGATGCTTATGTTGGGTAGGCATATAATATTTATTTTATTTTTACATAGAAATAATTATGTTGCTTTTGATAACGTAAATTGTTATTGTTACTAACTGCCAACTCGCTATTTTGATAAGCTTTTTATCAAAAAAAAATATAAATAAAACTGTATACTTGTTATTAAAGGTGGAACAATGTCAAAGTTTACAGCTTTTGTTTTTGTCAACTTTTGTCTTTGATTCTTTTTTAACTAAATTTAAAAACAGTCCATATCTACAAAAAAAATGGTGTAATATTTTTTAAGAAAACAAAGGTCTCCTCGAAGAGTGGACTATTGGTTAAATTACCTGAGCGTTGCATCAAAGGTGAGATCACGGGTTGGATTCCCAGCCGAAAACAGGTTTTAGTGTCACAAATTGTTGACTTTGTGATCTGGGTGTGTTGTACATAACCTTCCTCCGATCATATTGCACATCCATCACATCGGACTGGGGAAGGTGGTGGCGAGGGAGTGCCTCTGTGTTTGTGCAAACGCTTAAAGCACTATTAAATATGCTGGGACGATTTCATCTGGTGATAACCAGAAGATATCGCCGAGGTCGAAAACAATCAGGAGGTCGTTCGAGGGACGGCCTAATGTTGAGCAGTGCACCGAACATGAAGTGAAATGGTTGTGATGTAGAAGAAATATTTAGTATATAGTTACCATGCTGTAGCTTCATTATAGCTATGAAATAGCGCGACCAGAAAGAGACTACTTTAGTCTTATAATCTTAACGCTGTTTGATTTTATGATGTGTGAACAGAGCTATGATTAAGTTACTTTATTATATTCCTTAGAAGTGGCAACAGCATCTGAGTCCCGACTTTTGATCAAGATTGCTGAGCTGGTCGTAAGATTCCATCGACCACGGCCATTAACTATACTGTGTTATCGTTTGTTATTTGTTAAAAATACCTAACTGCTTAAATTACCACGGGGTAGAGCCACACTGTAGTTTGTTTCTGTCTGCAGTACAAACGGGTCGGTTCACCGGGGAATGAGCCCTCACAGAATACCAACATAATATAGCAGTGTACTGAAACGATGTGTTTCACCTGATGAGATCCAGATACATTATTTAAACATTCCATTTTAGTCGCGATGATAACGCTGGGGATATTACGATTCCTTATCAAAATGAAAGTCGTGAGCTGCAGGAATCACCTATCATCAGGAACTGTATCCATAGTCTTTACGCTTAAAGCAATAAAAAAATCAACACTTATCGAAAATTCTTCAATATATATCGGGGCTAACAAGTCGAAGAGTTCAAGATGTTTGTGAATGAATGAATGAATGAATGTTATATTATTCTTCATCATCATCATCATGTCTATCCATCACCATGCCACTGCTGAACATAGGCCTCTACCCACAGACTGACAGAGTGCGACCCTGGCCACCGGCATCCATCGACTTCCCACAGACTTGCTGAGGTCGTCACTCCAGACTCACAGACTGTCTTAGAGTACGATACTGAGCTACCTGCATCCTTGGTCTTCCCGCAGATGCCTGGATCGTACGCTATCCAGTGTTGCGATGGTCAATATGTTATATATATTAGGAATTAATTCAAGGGTAAGATTAGGGGAGACAGCCTGTATCCAGTCTGACGCAATGGTAGACATATCGAGTTACAGCACCGGGGGACGCCGGGCGACGATCTAGTGCTTACGCCGAGGTCATTGCCATGGCCGTGACAGGCATGTGTGTCGAGCTTTAAGCTCACGTGAGATTATATACTTTCAATGCGCTAATACCGGTATTACTTATAGCGATGTCTGATTTTCCGATGCTACTTTGTTTTCTTTTTTGTAATTGGATACTGGATTTGTAAAGTTTACAACTTCCGACGAAAGTGACCATTCCGAAGGGTAAATCCGCGATTCAGTTAGTAGCAACATGAATAGGTTGGCACCACCGGTAGGCATCAATCCCTAAGTTCTCTGAGGCGTAACAGCGTAAAAAAGCAGCATAACGTCGCTGTGTTTCGTTTGGTGAGTGCGGGCATTCGAGGACCCAATTACAGGTAACGAGGCAATCCATCTCAATCCTCAGGAGTGATCTTGAATCTTTTTGAGGATTGACGTAGATGTCCGGCGACACTTCACCATCAAGTGAACTGTGTGCTCGTTTGTCATCCCTACTTTTATAATAAATACAATAAAGTATATATACTCCATATATAACAAAAGGTTGGTTGGTTAGAAATGATTCGGTACATAGGTACATAGGTAAATAACTTCATAGAGAAATCCTTACTCGAAACATACTTTGTGTTCAAAAAACGACGTACATTCTGATTAGATATTATTTATTTAGAGCTTTTGGGGATATACTCCAAGAATCTCGTTATTTTTGCCAGAAAATTAGGAAATTTGCATGAGAGTAAAATGGCAATCACGAGCGTACATGAGATAGCTCATTATTTCTCGAATTATCTAGTTGATAACATGTCATTTTTATTTTTTTTTTCACCTCATCATTCGCCAAACACGCACTTATTAAAAAGATATAATGAAAATAAATTAATTTTATTAATTTATTTATAATTTATTATTGTAGGTACACCCATCATGTTTTTACATATACAATATTATGAAATGTAGTTGTCATGTGCCGCAAGAATCACTTACCATCACGTGAACTGAGTGCTCCATTATCACCCTCAATTCAATAAAAACTAATTCAAAGATATGTGAAGTCCACCAATCCGCAGTGTAGGTACATATATATATATACAAATACATATATGTATATATATATATATATATATATATATATATATATATATACATATATATATATATATATATATATATATATATATATATATATATATATATATATATACATAAATGCATTAGATAACCGTCTCGTAACTGTGAAATATACGGCGAAGGGGACGCAATAACTACATAAAATGTACCATATAAAGAAATAATTGTTGTGTTACTTTGGGATTTAAAGGGTACTGTTGCTGCTTTCTTTTCTACCTGGAAAAAGGTCTCCATGGAGTTTTAGATTATTACAAATGTGTTGTCACTATTATTAATAATTATCTAACAAAATTAAGTGCTGTTTGTAAGCGCTCACTTGTAAACGGCCGGACCAATTTGATTATTGTTTTTTTAGATGTCCATAATAGTCCGAATTAGGTTTTTATGGCAAAGTTCCCCGGGAACTTGGCCAACTCGGGGAATGTCACGATTGTATGTGAATGACGAATAATTTTCACAAATTCACAAAAGGGAACACACAAGTTTATTGAAATTTGGACACGAACGGTCAACTACTTTCAAATGGAACTAACGACTTATGCAGTTGCTTAGAATTATATGAATACAATTACGAAAGCAAACACACATTTCATTAAAAAAAAAGGATTCACCACGATGGTTCACACCGATAGTCAAATGGCGGATTCGAACCTACGACCCTAAGTTTGGCAGACCGTACCCTAAACCATTAGGCTAATGGCGCTTATACAATGTATCAACATTTGTTGAGACGCTGACATATGTTTTTTTAAATATTAAGGGTGACAATCAAGCACACAGTGCACGCGATGACTGCGGCGCAACACGTCTAATATATAAACTTAACAGACATACAAGACGCGTATGCGTTGTGACTCCTGTGGACAGAGGTAGAATACCTCGTCATTGGGTACCTGGACCCCTACACTAATCATACGAGACATAGCAGTGTTATGCTGCTGTTTCGAGCTGGCGTTCACCGAGGACGTGGTCCTTCACCGTTTGAGCTGACCTGTTCATGCTGCAAGTAACCTCGGAAATAGGAGGATGCAGCTGGCTCAAGTCGTGTTCTCAGCAAGTAACTAGCTACATCTTGGCTCAAACACTGACACATCGACTCGTAGACATAGATCGAAATATAATAAACATTTAATATTTTTTTGTTTTACAAAACCAATAACAATTCTACGGCAGAGTTGAATTGCACCTAAATAGAAAAGTTTGCACCCCAACCCCCATACTCGCACAATAATGACAGTCGATAGCTATCAACGCGTCCCAACCCTTTGCACTGCACAGGGAATCGAACCACTCGCGAATTCTAAGCTCTAAACAATTTCTCTGCAATAACAACCGAATGGAGGACATAGTGATGTAGACGTAATATCCAAAATACTGTCGATGTTTTCCAATTATAGGAACATACTTCCTATTACAAACACACATAACCAAAAAAACATACTAACACGAATCGAACAACGTTAATCTTATTTTACTCTATTTATACTGCAACATTTGATAAACTAAAATATTTTTGTAAGTGTTACAGAGTAAACAAATATAAATAAAGCAAAATGAATTGGTTTTATTAACGTGCTTATAAGACTAAAACGGAAAATGAAACAGCCCCATGCAGATGTTCAGCATTTGCTCATCATCATCAGCGCCAACAACTCTTTAGGTTTATCCAAGACTGCTAAATTGACTTCGTTGAAGATATGCCCAGGCTCACCAATTACTGTTGATGACTGCGTTATCTTAAACTTATTTATACTATACTGATATATAACTGATTTAAAATGAACAGACAACTTTTGAACGTTTGCCTACCTATTCAATAAAAAAAACTTAAAAGTAAATTATTTTTTAATTACAGCGCATTTACATGTTGCCAGTTGATTCTTAAAAATATTTAGTCTAACTGCACATAATATAAAAAGCTTCTGTTTCAAAAGCGAAATGGCATGATAACTAAATTTGCATTAATACGAGTATCCAAATTGCTAAAAGGCTCGGGTATTGCTTTCAAAGAGATGTATTAAACAAATAAGAAATATTTCTAAAAACACACAATGTTATTTTCAAATACCAAATGTGCCTTATTTTCCTTAATAAAAATGCTAATTGAATAATAAATATTTTCCTATAAGGCTTCTATCCACATCGATATCGCAGCTATTCCGGTATTGCCGGTGCGGCCCTTTACACGTGCGGATGTGACGTCACGGGAGCTGCCATGCTAATGGCTAATGCGTGTCTCCGGAAGTCGTGGCCCGGAAACGAAGCGGCCATCTCGCGAAATTATCATTTAACGTTTTATTGCTGTGCCATTGGGGACGACGGGCGCGTCGTGTGTCAGGGTGATTGCCTTGTTTTGTTAGGGGTTGGGGATAGCTTTGCAAGGTGGTGGATACTTACTTATGTATATTATGTGTGCTGGCACTATATAGTATTGTTAATATATGCCTTATCTGTGATCCCGTTCCAGAGTTGACTCATAATAAAGACACAAGACTAGTTTTTGCAGGATGCAAGAGATATCCTTCCAAACGATTTTAATTACAACGACGTTCAGAATATTGTGTATAGAATGTTTTTTTTAACAATACTATCTTTGTTAACATTCCGGTTAACCTTTTGAACTAAGCTAATATTTGTGCCAGGAGATGGTTCACGATACGATAGTCAAATGGTCCTCATGGGTGACAACGCATCTGCAAGCATCTTCCTTGACAAGGATGAATTTAGATGTCTAGGATCGCAGGAATCACTTGCCAGGTGAACTGTGTGTGAGTTTGTTACTCTCAGTGTATTAAAAAAAATCGTATTAGTCTCCTGGATTGGTTTGGAAGGTGAACCTAAAAAAATACTAATGTAATTTTTTAGGTTTTTTTTGTTTGATGATAATATTCATATATTCTTTTCAGAACAATATATTAACTCCTAATGTATTTTTCACAAAAGTGGCTGAGAGTCAGCTGAACTCAAACGCAACAAATTACAACCATGATCGCCTGGGAGTGTATCCATGTGAAAGTGGTCAAATTAAAACATTTTTATTTTTGTATATGTTATTTATTTATCACTCTCTAACCGTCAACGGACAACGTCTGTAAGTCCTGTCCAAATTACAAACAAATTGTTTATGATATATAGTTTTATGGATTTGTGAAAGTTCCACATCGCAAACGTATTAAAAATCTAATGAAATCATTATTTGTTGTTTTAATACATAAAAATCTTAACCAAAAAACGAAATCCACACGTGTAAATACATGTTCAAAATTCAGTTCATTTTTCTTTCAATTCAAAAAAACTTGTTTTATTATAAAAATACCATTAGAACGTTTTAATAATAAAGAGAGGAAAAGATAAGAAAAACTAACCGTCGCCATATTTTTCATTGTAAAAAGACGAGGTAAGTATGAAAATATTAGAGAGGAATGGCTGTAAAAATTTTCCTTCAAACCCTCGCGCATTTCCGCTACGGAACAAACCCTCTAGAATATCTTTGTGTACATATAAAATACGTCACAAATCATACGGCGGAATTCCTAAGTTACTCCCCGAGAAGTACCCGCACAAAATGTGTATATAATTCCTGCGTCTATACAGCGCATGGGGGTTGGTCTGTCTGTCTGTGGATTTTAATAATTAATAAAATGGCGACACGTATGGTCATTAAATTATTTACAACGCTCTCCTGATGGTGGTATGGTGAATGAATAGTTCCGAGGACTCAATTGGAGGTACAGGAAACGAGGCATCTATGTGGCCAGGGGTGACAAGTCATACGGATCATAAGTAAATATTTGACAAGGACGGAAAGTAGATGTCGTGGCCCGCAATGATGAGCTCATACTTTAAAAATATAGTACAGTGCCACTTGTATCATTTATCACGGATAGATGACGCTAATAGGATTTTACATCGTGATATTACTAGTCAAAAAATTGTAAGTAGCGTTTCTTGCATAATCTAAGGGACATATATCGGGTCAGTTCTCACCAAATATTAAAGATAGGAACGTCGCTGAAGTTTCTAGTGCCACTTCTTCAGCGTAAACGCATTCAGAAGTGGGTGGTAAATATCAACTTAGTAAATACGTCAGAAGCAACTGACCGAGCTGAGGTTATGCCCTCTGGGTATCCTCAGGTCAGTCGCTTTCGCACGCAGGGTAACGGTATAAGCCGTGTCTTCCTCTCGAGTACCCTTGTGCTGGTTAACCATTAATAAAGGTCTCGACTGAGTGCCCTGAGTGCTCTGCCACCTTTCAACCCGGTGAAGCTGTAAGAGCTCTCAGGCTAAACGATGGCCATAAGCCATCGGGCAACTTCGAGTCAGTTACTATCACGCTCAAAGTAACGGTCCAAGCCGAGGCTCCCTCTGGGATACTCTAGGTTATCCATAAATAAAGGCTTCAACTGAGTGGATTGAGAGAGCTAAAGCCATCTTTCAACCTGTAAAAGCGTTAGAGCCGACAGTGCTCTTCAACCCTATAAAAAGGTCTAACGGGTATATATATTCAATACAGCCAAGTATAATATTGTATATTTCTTACTTCACCACCGAGCATGTATATAATTAACACTTGTAGTAGCAATTAACAGTTCCGTTTGCGCCGGCCCCGGGTTCGAACTCGGTTCGCTCGCGTACCGTGAATTAAAAGCCAGCGCTTTGATACTGAATACCACGTATAACTAAATCACAACAGTAATAAAGATATTATTATTTTGGAATCGTTATTTTTCTGACAGGTTTTTTCATTTTTTTTTCTATACAAACACGTAAACAACACACAAAGTTAAAATACAAAGGTAATTGGTTTTTGCTGAATTTTCTCTTTAATGTGTCATCGACTTTTTATTTTAAGATGTTTTCGTGTTATATTGAACATAGAAGAGAATAAATATTTTTTATCTCCGATCTGAATTTAACTTTTTCTCATATTTGATACCCAATTACCGGTAACGAGTCCCACCATTTCAGTCCTTAGAGGTGACAACGCATGTGGAACTAGAATATTTTTTTAAGGAATATACATGTTTATGAGTAACCACATGCCACCTGGTGTGCTCGTTTGTCACCGTTAATTGCACAACTGTATTAAATAACTAACCATAATTCAGACATCTGCATTCCTGAGCCATCTGCGTGAATAATTTTATCGCAAACTGGGACAGGTGGTGAACATCTAGTCGAGTTCCCACACTGTTTATAACTAGTTTTAAGAGGACAACCAATGTTTACGGCACTATAATATAACCTGCACAGTTGATCATCTGCCAACAACCGGAAGATATAGCCGTCAAATTCAACCCAGAGGACATAATCATTTATTTATTAGACATATATTAAAAGACGTACCAACAGCTTACATATTTATATGTAAATATATTTATATAACTAAATATATTTTTTTTATTTGGTTTTAAATGTATATGTCCGACACCCACCAGAATTTCTCTCCTCGCCATGCGTCGACTGCTAGAGATTACCTTAAGCAATGTCCCAACCACGATCCAAAAAAACCAAAAAGGTTAGTAAGAAGTCTTGGCCCTTCACTATAAAATTATAATAACGTTTTAATAGTTAATTTGTAGTGGTATACATGGTAATATGTTATTTTATAAAACTACATTAAAATACATTCCTTTAATAAACGAATCTATTGTATACAGTTCTTATTTATTGAACACATTGAGACCCCTTTTTGTAACTAACGTGACCCCCCAGGGGTCGTGACTCTTGCCTTGAGGAACGATGCCTTAAGGTACTCGTAATAAGCACGCCCTTTGAACCCCTTTTAGTAAGGTTGAACGATAAAGTTTAAATAAATATATATAAATATATGACATATTTCAGAGTTTGAATCTTATACAAGATTTTATATACATACATATATAGATATATTAATTATATCCTTATATGTACATCAATCACTCGTGTAAACGGTACGCGTTATTATTTATGGTTAAGTCAGGAAAACGTTGCTGTCGTTATAATGTAATTAAAAATTGTTTGAGATGATCATTTTAAAATTGACGAAACTAAAGTATCGATGTTTGATAAGTGAAATCATCACCATGCGCATCCTCTATAAAGTTAGATATGATGTTCAAACTTGTTCCCTAGCCTACCATCGAGCTATGAAGCGCAAAAAACACAAACAAATAATGAACACCACATATGAAGTACTGTTAACATAATACAATACGAATTAAGATACATAACGTTTTCTTATTATTATTAATGAAATAATTATTAATTTCTTTTTTAAAACAAAACGGTGGAGCGGCATAAACGAGTACACAGTTCACCTGACAGGGAACCCTGTGACCCGTTTGGGCACATATATATTCCTCATCATCATCCCCTCACTCCTGAACATGGGCGTCCCCAACAGCATGCAGAATACGGTCCTGAGTCACCGGCATCTATCAATATTCCTTGACTTGGTTAGTTCGTCACTCCGTCTAGGCAGCCGTCGTGGCGACGGCCCATAGGCAACAGTGTAAATGCTTCATCACCAACTATGATGAAATTCCTCGACACCAATATTAAGGTATCCGATTTCTGCGACTGATCAAACGAATTGCATGAGCTTTTAACCTAGTAATCTGTGAATTTACTGTTTCTTTAAAGTATTTCCTTAAAAATAAAATAAATCACAAATACCGAAGTCTGGAGTCGCAACATGTATGTGGATACTTTTATCCAAGGATGCGTCTTCTCGCACGGGAGTAACTTTGTGAGGTCTTTTCGGTGCATCCCTTTGTGTTAGAGAAGATTTGATTCCCCGTTTGATATACTCGATAAGAAAACTCTCGAGTGAAATATGTTTGTTATATTTTTTTATTGTATTGAGGGTGCCAAATGAGAACACAGTGCATCTATTGGTAGCTGATTCTCGAGGATCACGACGCCCACACCTTCGATAATTAACCAACTATGAGGACTATGATGGAATGTCTCGTTATCAATAACAAGGGTCTCTGCATCCCCATATTAGTCAGTGTCGTGTGAGCGAATGCCCAGTGTAATTTACATTTATAATCTCACCAGCTGGACGTCCCCAGAGGCCAAGCTCTTATCTAGTAGCACGCAAAGGACGTGACCTGGGATAGACGGTAGCGGTACTATTTAGCTTACGCCCTCACACAATACCAGTGTGAACCAGCAGCATAAGGCAGCGGTATTCCGGGGAAGCCCTGGATTTTAACTTATGTACATACATCGCGAATCTTTAATAAGCAAATATTTTTTAAGAAGGGTTTATCAACACCAGACTCGTGGGTTCGATTGCCACCGCTGCCAGTATATATTTTTTTGTGTTCGTTTCAATAGGTCGTCCTGATGGTTGTATTCTCTTAAGTACTTTCTTCTTAATCATGATAATTGCAGTTGAAATTTATTCTAAGTGAAAAAAAAGCAATTAATAAATTATAATAAATATTTTGTTTTAATTTTGATTTGTATATGTATACCTCCAAAAGTAGTAGAGTAGAGTTTTGAAATAAACAAACATTGAGAACTGAGTAATCCACTAAAATATTTCCATTGAATACTATCATGTGAACTGTGCTCGTTCGTCACCGTAAGTATTATAAAAAACTGTACACCTGTAATGGCATTCTTTTTCAATCCTCGAGGATGACATTGCATCTACATTATGATTCCTTATCTATACTGGATGTGAACGTTATGAGTCAGCAGAATCACTTGACATTCGGGTGACAATGCCACTCGGTGGGTTGTTTGTAGCTGGACGATGAATGGGTCGGTTCGACCGAAGAAGGGCCAAGTCCTCACGGATTATCAGCGTCAAGGGAGCATAGCACTGCTGTCTTTTGTTTGGTGACCGTAGAGATTCGTACATCCAATAAAAGGTGATGAGTAATTCAATCACAGTCCTTACAGATGATATCATATGTGAATCCTAAATCTTAGTTGATGGCAGATATATATGTCATGGCCCGCAGTCAACGCCACCCATGTTTTTCGGTATCGGGGAGGAAATCTTCAAAAAAATACCCAGCCTCTAAAGCTCTCTCGGTGGCCACCCGATGCACTGGGAAGGGCTCTAGAAGAGATCCTCTAGGGAAGACCCTACACTAAGCCTAAGTACATCCCGAGCCTTCTCTAGGTAATTTGCCACCGTTGAAACGTTTGCCTCTAGATAATTTCAATAAACAATCTAATATCAATAACAATCATTTAAATTAAAACCTTGTATAAACACGTATCGAATATTATTCCACTGAGCACCAACAAATTGATACAAACCTTCCAACCCGGCCATCGTAATTCTCACCCCCTACCACGCAACTAATGTATTTTTGAACGATAATATCCTTTCGAGACGTGTCAGGAATTCGGTCCGGTCCCCGGGCGCTGTCAATGGGTCTTGACGTAGGTAAATTGTGTTGCTATCGATGTTGTATCGAGTCTCGTTCGGACGTGACCGGCGTGGAATCGGTAATTGGTAGGGGATTTTAACAAAGTACGCCTTCAATCGGACCACGGCTTTATTGAATGGACGCCCGTGACGTATTTACACGTGCCCAGTGCTGGCCGTTAAAGACTTCATTATTTTTTATTTTCTCCAGAATGCCAGCCATGCTATTAATATCACTAACATTCCGGTTAATCACTCCGACAGAGCTTCAATGCTTGTGCTACGAGAAGGTTCACCAGGGTGGACTAATGACCTTAAGTTTCGCAGACTGTAAACTAAACCATTAGGCTACTGACGCTTCGCTTTTATCGATTGATAAGTCTATTTTAAGAATATAAACCATCCGTCTACAATCCAACATGTTATGTGTGTTGCTCAATACGCTAAGTCAGCAAATGTCTGTTCTCTCTTCTCTTGAAGATACCTGAACAATGACGAAGCATATCTCTTCGTCAGAACTCCATAACATACACAACGAAAGCCGTAGTTGCTAAGTTCTTAACAGCTCAATTTTAATGTAAGCGAGTAAACCGAGTTCGATCCCCGGTTCCGGCATCAATTTTGTTAATTTCAATTTTATAGTGTTCGTTTACCACGTAGCTCGGCGATGAAGGAAACACATCGTGAGGATGACTTAGAAAAAAAAATATTTCGAAAACATGTGAAGTACGCAAATCCGCAGTGCAACCGCCAGGAGTGTGCTCTAACCTCCTCTCTAGAGAAGAGACCTGTCCTATATCCAAGTCTAAGTCCAAGTGCATTTATATATAGGCTTTAACTAAACTTTATCACAAGGAAGCAATAGAAACCTGATTGATTTCCGACGAGGGAGAGTGTTTGTGAAAATTAAACTATGTAACACCTCTGCACACTCCCCAAAACTAATTCTATACAACAACGACAACTGAACTCATACGTTTATTTTATTATATAACGTTTTACTTTATTATATAATGTATTATTTCATCATCATCATCACATCCTATCCACAGCCCGCTATTGGACACAGGCCTGCCACAAACCACTATCTTGCACCACTTGCATCTATCGACTTGACGTTGCAGCTCCCTCCATACACGGTCAGGCGTGGCAACTATGGCAAATATGCCAATGATCAGATAGGTATAATATTTATTATTTATATAAAAAAAATAAAAACAGACAGTATTTTTTTAATATAATTTCGTGTACAGCGCAACACAACAATCAAACATGATTTTTGATTAGCATGAGTGGGCCACAGGTGTGCATGCCTAATATATATATATATATATATATATATATATATATATATATATATATATATATATACTATATATATACTATATATATAAATCCCATTGCTGAACATAGGCTTTCTTTATAAAGGTATTGGAACGTCGGTTTCGTTGTTGGTTTCCCATCCCTAATAGGATTAAAAGATAACCTTATCGTGTCTCCCACGATTCGATTTTTTTTGCTTTGAATTCTAGAAGTGTCTCTCAATACGTATTGTAATCGTTTACGTGTCTGTCCTATTATTAACTCGTTATATTCATACACGACGTGGTAAATCAATGTCAGGGTGTTCGCTTTTAATTTCACGGTGCCTGAGTTCGGTTCCTCGATGTATTTGTTTTCGCAATATTTAGCGTTAAATCACTACGTACACGGTGGTGAAGGAAAACTGCGCATATAAAAAATCTGAGATACGTGAGGCACTCTGCAACTTGTTTCTAGCTTTAGCATGAATGGGTCTGCCCGACTGGCGAGGATATATTCTGTAACGGATTGGCCGTTACAGAATATCAGCGTGAAACGCTGTCGTGTTTTGTATGGTAAGGAGATACTGTGTTTCATAGCGAAGACATTCCATCTCACTCCTCAAGGGTGAGAAGTGCAACGTGAATCCTTGTTTGTTTGAAGAAATGATGCAGGTGTTTATGATCTGCAGACCTTCACACTCCGTCAGGTATCTGAGATGGAATGCCTCGTCACCAGTGGAAGTCTACCGTAAGAGTTTACTATATTTACTCTTCAAAGTATAAATTATAATAACAGTAAATTAACAAAACTTAATTATTCTATAAACTTTGGTTCACAAGAAGTTTTCCAACGTAAGATATGCAATATCATTGAAGTTTGAGGAGGGAAATAAAATAGTAAAATAGGAATTACCTTAGAACTATACCTGTCTCATCATCAACAATATCATCTCGGCCATATCATAAGTTCTCAGGAATATAGGCCAGCCCAGATGACCAGAAGCACGACCCTGAACATTTTTGTTATGATCGTTGCGGCCAAAAAATACGCTATGATGTAACAACATATTTATTTTATAATTTTAAAAGAACTTGAACCTTAGGTATCTGTGTGCCCTAAGTATCTCACCAGATGCAACGGCAACGGCAACGGCAACTGTTTCCCACATATAATATATTAAGGTGTAAATACACATTAATATAACATTTATAAAAGTCACGTTAGAGCACGATACCGAAAACAGTATTTTTAAGATTAACGAGATTAAAAATGCGAAATCTGTAGCGAGCATGTTATTTCTCGTTCATAAAAATCCCAGCAAAGGATACGTGGAATTATGTAATTGTAATTACAGCAAAAACTCGTGCGGCATCGCTAATGGCACTTTTTGTCCAGGACCTGAACGCGAGGGAAGCAAATACGGCATTTAGGTTCACGTGGATGATTCTTTGTTGCTTTTGCTTTTCGTTATTTTGGTATCAAAGCGATTGCCGTTAGGCATAGCGGTTAGAGTATTTGGTAGCTGCAGGTGCTGGGTTCGATTACCACAACAACAATATTTGTGTATAAAGTGCCTTTGCTACTGCATCTTCGCTTTGGGTGTGAGTATAGCTGTTGGTCCAGAGAGCTTTATCTAATTCTACTGCATCTGATACTCCGATGTTGAACGTGTATTATTACATCGTATTGTGTATGTTGAATGCGTACGGCACGATAATATATCCTGCGCAGTTGATATCATCTCGCGCTAGTAGCTGTGCGGTATTAAATATTACCACCTTTGAAACAATTGAGCACGTGACCTCATACAAAACTGCAAACAAGGGAAGGACCGCGCCTTCAAGTAATACCATCGTAAAATAGCAACATAGCACTGCTGTAATGTAAAAAGCTTATAACGAAACATTTGATCATAATTCAACGGTTGACTACTCATCTGTATTATGATTGCTTATCGAGGATGATCAAGTGACTGTGTGCTCGCGTATGACTCTCATTCGTCTAAAACCAAAACGGTGTTAGATGTAACGAAGCGCACAAACACCAACAACATGAGAGCTACAAAACAGTAGTTTTTAACAACGGTAGTGTCACGCTACAGCTCGTAACTGTCTGCGGCTCGAATGGGGAAGGACCTCGCCTTCACACCGAAACAATGTAGCGATCCAGAGACCCAATTCCACGTAACAAAACCATCCATCTCCATTTCAACGCATGTACATCGTGCAACCTTTGTTCATGTTGGATGAGGGTATCACGGGCCGCAGGATTACAATCAGGTTCACCTGACACAGTTCACTGCGTGCTAGTTTGTCACCTTAATTACAATAAGGTTTACAACCACAGCCTCCCGGATCAATCGTAAACAACACGGAGACAAGTCGGCAAATGAGAGGACCGACGAGAGGGCGGCATCATAAAACTGTTTATCCCGATACTGGGAATAAACAGTCCTTGTTATCGTTCGTTAGTCTTACATTATCGGTGCGCGGCCTGTAATTGGTACACACGAGTGTGGGATCAGAGTTGGTGCTTTTACATCACACGATTTATTGTCAATAATTCAACTCACAACTTATCTATCTATCCGATGCAGATTTAAATATTAGCTCTTTATTTTTATTGCATCGAGGGTGACAAACTAGCACACGTAACACTAACAGTAAGCAAATCCTTTAGCCCGAGCACATATTTATTTTCGTAACCATAACCTCTCGTATACTCCTCGCCGAATCCCTATACACACCAGACGAAACATACGCGCGTTACGCAGGCTGAGGGCGCGGTCCGTCCGCGGTCGGGCCGACCCATTCATGCTTCATCTAGAACTAAACTGCTGTGTAGTTCTACCAGTTTTAAATTGACTATTAGCTTAATTTTAGATTTACTAATGGACAAAGATGTTTCTAGTGTTACGTGTAGCAAAAGAGTAGATAGTTTCTTTGATAGTAATTGATATATTCGATTCCCAGCCGAGGAACAATATTTGTGCATCACAAGCTGTTGCTCTTCGGGTCTGGGTGTGCTGTTCGTATGCCGTATCACTGATACTACACCTGAACCTTCCTCTGATATTCCTTCACATGGATTTCATCGCAATAGGGTACGACGAGTGAACAAGAATGCATGCACTATAAAATATTGTATGTATAATACAGCGCCGTTAATGTTGTCTAACGATAATTAGATGATATCATAATCAACATTATCATCAATTAAATTATTCAGTTTGGATGCTATGCAAGAATGAAGAATCTCACATGAATGGAGGAAATATGCAGGAGATTTATATGTGGAATTGTAGGGGGATGAGATGTCTCTTTATCCTGTTAGAAATAACTGGTCGAGGCGTAGTCCGCTCCTCTCGGGAACCCTTGTGCTGGCTGTAAGAAAGGTCTCGGTTGAGCACTCTAAACGCTTGGCTACCTTTAAATCTGGTGTAGTTGTAAAAGCCTTCGGGCTGAGAGCATCACTCATCCGTAAAAAAAAGAGATACCTCATTTAGGTAGTCACTTAGTCATCGACTCCAGTGACGAAAGTGACAAAGAAGGAATTTAGAGGACAGAACTTTTTTTTATGAAATGTCTGAAATATTTAGGTTTTTTATTTTCATTCCTTGAACCTAATTCCATGAAACAATATTCCCTTATACATAACAGCAAAGAAGAAGTCGTATCGTACACGTCACGTGGACACAAAAGGATTGTTTTCATGCGAATCCCTCTTTTACAGTAGCTCGTTAAGACACATTCATGTTTGCTGTGCTGCGTATATTTTTGTGTTTACGCGGTTCCCGTACATGCGGGAACTTGGATCATTATATTGATAACTAGTATCTGCCTGCGACTTCGTCTGGACGTCACGATTGGGAGAAATGAACAGTATTGTATGATTTATTATTTTCCGCCAGTACGAGTAGGTTTTGGGCACCCGATGCGCTTGAGCAAACAACAGAAAGCTCCCCATGTGACAAGTAACGAGTGCCGAAATGAATTCCTGTCACTTCCATCTTTTATCCTCTTAGCTTAGCCTTATACTTATTAGCGGTAATTGTAAACTCATCAGAATTCTGTGTTAGTTCAAGTTATAAACTATCTGCGTTCCAAATTTTATTCAAATGCAGTTTTGATTGAGTAACAAACATACAAAATTTCATATTTAAAACATTAGTAGGATTCCAGTCGAGAGATGAATTATGTCCGTCTGTATCAATTGAATATCATTAAATAAAATCGCATAAAGTATACACTTTTTATCCCGCATAAAGATGTAAATGTATACACGTATATAACACATTGTTTACAATTCTATATTGGCACCTTGTGAGTTAGAAGTTAGAATGATTGGAGATACTGTAGAATCCCAGGTCTCTTGAGTCTAGATTTTATAATATTAGAAATATAGAACGACAGCACAGTTCACCTGATGGTAATTACTAACTGCGGTTCCTGGTATCATTCCCAATTCAAAGACACATTCATCGTCCCTGAAGACTAAGATAGAATTCCTCGTTATCTGTAATTAGTTCCAGACTGTGTCCGGTATTTCGTTTCTATCCTTAGCATCAGAAGCTTACTCCTATCTTATTCCGCACGCACTGTATTGTATAAGGTAAAGTAGATGTACCTCTTGCGTTGACAGAAAGTCTGTTTCGAGGACCTGATCATCATCAGTCATTGCAAAGCAAACTCCTCCGTGCGAACGGTTATCTTACAGGTGGCCCCGTTTGTCTGTATGCCGATCTACTAAACACATATTCCTCAATATTCTCCAGCTAAACAGATAATTAAGGAAACTATTATTATTAATTACTTAGTATATAATTAATAAGTAATTCAGTGTGAAATGAGACGTTTAATAAGAGTTTTTTATAATTATCAATAAAGTATATCTTTAATAAATTTCACCTTCGGCCAGGTAGTCGATATGGATATAATTTTTATTACATTGACGGTGACAAACGAGCACACAATGTATTACCTACCTAATTAATAGTAAAAAAAAAACAATTAACAAAAAACAATAAAACATCGATCCCAACGATAATTTCTACTCAATTTCAACAATTAACAAACACCAACGACCGAAGTTCGAAACTTGTATCCACCGTCCAATTATGACGGATCTGGGGAAAAATCTTGAAGTAACATAAACAGCTTATTCGCTTCGATAGCGAAAGGTCTAGGTATTCTGGTGGTTCTAATTCTTAAGTCGAGTCACGCCCCAATGTTCCCGTGATCTCACGTACTGTAGAAATTGGTGAAGTGATCGGAAGTGTTCACGGTAAAGGCCTGTTCAGAGCGTACGCGACGAAGCACCTGACATTCCAGTTTCACATTCGAACCGGGAAAATATCTACGTAGCTCTGTGATATTGACTTGGTTGAAAACTTTTTTATATTGTACTATTTACAAATACGATCATCCACCCATCTTAGTCAACACGTTTTCCCGTCGAGTACGTGAAGCGTTAAAAGCGGGCACTTGGACACCAGACTCCTAGAGCTACCACGACCTATTAAATTAAACTCATCATCACATCAGCCCATCACCAGTCCACCGGTGAACAAAGGCATTCCACACAGACTGCCGGAGTACGGTCACGAGCCACCTACATACATCGACTTGCCGCAGACTTGCTATATGACCATTCCAGCTTACCGATGTCGGTTACCTTACTTCTTCTGCAGATATCCATATGTTCTATTCGATCACACATAGTAACACTAAGCAAAAACCTCTCCATGGCTCGCTGAGTGACTTTGAGCTTCCTCATAAAATAGTGATAAAAAGTTAAAGAATTTAGAAGTTATTGCTATGTCGTATAATTATAGGTAGAGTAGTTTTTTTTACGGATTCCCGATACTGGATTCTGGTCTTTATAATATTTTTCCATTTTGCAATACTCTTTGCCTTTAGTGCACAAAGCAAGTACGTAATTTAAAAAGCTTGTTTGAATTACACGTTGCATATTATATTCTCTTCGTTTGAATTATTCCAAATTACACAAGCCCTCTCCCCACGCCTGATCTAACACAGGTACAACAGCATGCCTATTAAGTCGAGGGTGCTGGGTTGAAATTATTACGTCACCCTCTTCTACCCTGTAGTAGACAATTAAAATAATCATTTGTATTTTTTTAAAACCTGGGGTAGTCTGAAGATGTTTTACACAACAGAGGCACAAATGAGTATTTATAAGCAACCACGTTTTAAACAGGGGGAGCCATCTAGCAGCTCACAGCACGAAACCCCTGGGATGATGAGTGTGGGGAACCCTACCCAACTACAGATGATGAGAGATTCCTCCATCTCACTCCTCAGGATTGATAGTGAATATGCATCTGTTTTTTCATTTCTGTTAACCACTCCAACTCAGCTTCAAACGTGCTAGGAGATGCTTCAAAACAATGGTCCAATGGCGGATTCGAACCTAGGACCTTGAGTCTCGCAGACCGCACCCTAAACAATAAGGCTATTGACGCTTTGAATCTTGAATCTTCGTTTAGTGTGTAGATGTAGATGTCACAGGCCGCAGATGTCACTTACCATTCCTCATTCACCTGATAAAAAATACTATCCTATAACAATCAAGACTTAACACAATTTTATCCTAGAATATAGAGCAAAACCGTTATCACCCTCGAGGAATATAACGAATTGTCTTTTCACCAGTAATTGGGTTTTACTCACTTCATTTTACTCAAACAGTCTGTTAAATCAAGAAGAAGAGAAAATAAGAGTGAAAAAGAGAGAAAGAGAGAAAGAACCACACTGGAGATAAGTTATAGGTATATTATGAACGTGTCAGCTTGACTAAGGAAGAGCGAGACAGACCGGAGCGAGACAAGGCCAGAGCGAACGAGCGACACACCGCAGCTGTACGGGGATGCTACTCACGCGCCATTCCATATCAGTACTCAGGGGTGATCCTCAATCTTTGGATGTAGAGGTCATGAACTGCAGTAATCACTTATCAGTGAACTTTGTGTTTTTTTTTTAAATATTGTATAACATTTACCATTTTAGATTTATTTTTATAATGTTATAAAACTATTCTAATCACTTTAGTACCTCCAGTACCTTTTAGTACCGCCAGTATTCAGTTGCGTCGTGAGCCTACCACATTTTTTAATCAAAAAATATAAAATTTAGTGTAAATTTGATGATAGCAATTTAGTACGTTGTTAAATTTAATGCAATTAGAAACGCAATTAACTCCCAATTAGGATTGCAAATAATATTTGCATAATCAAAATATTCACTAGCTAATCATTAAATAATTACCAATTATTTATTAATTTATGAGAATTTGTAATTGTGGAGCCACGTTGCAGTTTGTTTCTAGATGCACTAGATCGACCGGGGAAGGTGGTTCCCTTACAGAATACTACTCTGTGGAATCAGCTGTCACCAGCGGTATTTCCTATCCGATAAGACCTAGGGACCTTCAAGAGAAGAGCCTACACCTTCCTTAAAGGCCGGCAGTAGTATCTGCGACTCCTGTGGGGTCGCGGATGTCCATGGCGGCGGTGACCACGTGCCATCAGGTGCGCAGCTTGCTAGTCGGCCACCTATTCTAGGTAAGACAGTGTGGTCTCACAATATTTATGATTTATTTATTTTTTAAATGCCTACATTAATTACAATCGTAAAAAAAATATTCCCTAGCCATAACTCAGCTATAATTCTTTCGTATATTCATTGTTTCGTTTCATTGTAGAGCCACACCGCGACTATAAACTCTCTGTAGCACGGATATTTCGGCTCAACGCTATCACACATCACTCACCGCTCAGCTATTGTTTCGTCTAGTGCGTGAAGAAGACAAGTTGTGTTATCACCGGTTACGAGATGTACATATTTAGTCTTCACTGAGTGACATGGACCGCAGGATATCACTAAGGCGCTCGTTTAACCACCCGTTGCACAAAAATTTATTTTGGTCCTAAAAATAGTGTTCATTAAAATGGAACTCCCATAGGACTCGATAACCACTTACACGCATAATTTAATCAAACACCGTATTAAACCATGTTTTTTTAAACATTCTTGATATCTGTTTATAGTTGATCGTCTTTAATCTTGATCCTGATCTTTAGTACGAATTCAATGAAATAAAGTTTAACACTACTCTCTCACTCCATCATTCTAGTTTATATATTCTATATACATATATTCCATTCTATTGTCAACACTATTTCATTCTTTTTTAACTTTATTTAAAAAAATTGTAAGTGAAAAATCATTCTCTATGAACAGTGACATATGAAAGACTCGACAAAGAACTCTTTTTCTCTAGGATATATATGTACATATTTAAGTTGTTTGCTTAAATTCATAAACCTCATTGTTTTATATATATATATATATATATATATTAGACATGCACACATATGGTCCATTCATGCTAATCTTTTGAGCTATGTCGGTCACCCTCGTTATACTGCGGATTCTATCACGCAGAGAAACGCCGAGCATAGCCCTCTCCATAGTTCGATGAGTGACTAACGTTTCTCATACGACCAGCAGTTAAGAACGATGTTTCTTTATTACTAACAAGCTATTAATCAAAATATTGTACGCCCTCACACAAAATAACTAACGTTATATTTTTAATTCATTATGCGCTAGCGACGGTAACATATTTATACGATTAGATTCAGCGCCATCTATTTTGTTTCTTTTGCAATATCTCATCCAAATTGATCTCGAAAACATGGACATTGTTTGCCACCATGATATAGTGGCATTGGTTATTGAGTACGTTTGGATGCAGAACTCCGTCCAAGGACACAGGGTCTAGGGTTGCCGACTAATTTTGGAGTTTTGAAAATATAAATATTATATTTTTTACTTTTAACAGAAAAAAAAACAACGTATAAAAATATAGCATCGTATCTCAACCTGGTGGTCGCGATTGTTACTTCATGGGGTTGCAATCTGTTTATTAAATAATGCTGGTATATAAAAGATTCGTTAATTATAGAAATTAATTTTAATACAGTTTTATGTAAAATGAAATATTACCATGTTTTAACAAATTTAAATAACAAACTTTTAGCTTGCTTTGGTTAAAATTATTGATCATTAATAGGACACAGCTTTGTTTTTCACTTCAATAGATCATCTTTACAAACAGACATAAATAAATTATTTTCGAGTAATATATGGTTTCTGTATTTAGTTTTAAACTATTAATTTATATATTATAACTATATAGTGAAGGAATCGCAATGTTTTTTACTTACCTATTTGGCTTTTTCGTGGGTACGAGACCCTTATTACTCGTGACGAGGCAATCGACCTCAATCGTCAGGTGTGACAACGATTACATTACTCCTTGTGTGAAGTGTGTGTGTGAGCTAGTTTTTATTATATATATTTTTTCGCATAAGCTTTGTGAATTAAACAAAAATCTTGTTAAATTCCACTAAAAATAGCAGTATAACGCTGCTGTATTTCGTCTGGTGAGTGTGGGAGACATATATTACTGGTGGATTCGGTGTAAGTCTAGAATATTTTATGCCGATATTCTGCGATCGAGCCGACCTTGTCCTGCCGCAACTAGAACGAAACTGCAGTGTGACTATACAATTGTTAAAAGTCCGTATAGTTGTCATTGCAAATAAATGTTCTTCAAAACGTACTGCACGCTGTCTATCAAATACACCCAAGGATCCCCTTGGGTGTATTTGCTTGACGTATTGATGCGGTTTCTTCAGCGTCAGCGATGTTCGCTGAAGCCCACACCGACATATTCGACGAAGGATCAGCCGCACGGTCCGACTGTCCGTTAGTGCGGCCACTAGTCTAACGAACTAAGCCAGTGCTAGTTATTATTACATAGTTTTAAGTATTATTTAGTTTATTCTACTAACATTAGGTGTTAAGCACTAACATAGAATAAGTAATGTTGTACCAACAAACCGTTGTCTTTTTCGCAATTTAAAGATTTAAATAAATAAATACAATTGCGATTCACTATTAATTTATTAATTTTAATCGTCAATTTTATCCGCAGATGAGACAATTTTTTGTCTGGTTATTAAGTCATATCTGCGTATGCGCATCTTTTCTCAATGTCGTAAAGAAAGGCTTCTAGGTCATCGTATTCGAAACTAAATATTCTCATCGTTAATAATGAATCAAGTAAAAATAAAGATCATTCTAATAGATCGCTATTTATTATATCTGTAAATCTTATTTAAATATGTTGAATAATACTTTTATTAAGATAACACACAGAAATATAAGTAATTATATTACGTTAATTTATATATGTAATGTATGTGTGTATATAAAATTTTAAAAATAATTATAATATTTTTTTTTAAATGTCTATATTTAAATTTACCGTTTACATTTCAAGTTACATTAGAAGGTGTAACGTCTAACCAGTTCATTATTTTCGCGGATAGATGACGCTAGTAGTATTTTAGACCGCGGTATGGTTATGTTCGTCAAGCATACACTAGTAGCGCAACAAATCGATTCATTATTGATTTTTACAATAAATCATCCAGACCCGAAAACTAACTATTTTTTGTAGATTCCTACAAGGTTATTGTAGGATCCGAAATTTATTATTATTCCTCATTTAAAGTAGTACATAATTCGAAATAAAACCAAATCAGTAAATTATTGCACGCGAAATATGTAACAAAAAATTGTAATAGATGATTAAAAATAAAACAAAAAGTAAATCTTTTTTAAAAAAAAAGTAGTAGCCTTTTGTCAGTTTAGAAAAAGTATGCAAAAGAAGACGAATAATTAAAGAAAAACGATATTAATCTATTTTGAATCTTAAAAACAACAATATAGAACAGTGGAACCGAACACGGGAATGCGGTGCGCGCGCGCACTAAATATATTCAGCCGTCACACTCGGATGTCGCCGCCGAGGCGACATTATAAGGTAAACAAATAACTCCATTGTCGACACAGAGTCGACGTTTTTAACACAAAAAGTTTAGTTTTATTTGGTTATTTTGCATTTATTTAAAAATATTTTTTTGGTTTTACGTAGCTTATGCATGATAACACATCGCCAGTTCGTTGGTGAAAATGACACTCAATGTACAAATTTTATCTCATACTTGATGCTATACATTACTAGAATTAATCTTCTTTGATAGATTAAATTATTAATTTTAAAATACTTAATTAATGTTCTAATGAATCGCATTTTAATGTTTGCTAACAATTAAAAAAAATTAAAAATTAGTGCAGTAGTAATCATATCTGAGCCATTTAATGTCACTTTGTCCGAAAATCCTTTATTGACATTTTTAATTTAATACATCAGACTGTCGACTCGGAAGTCTCAGCGTTTAATGATAAACATATTAATATATATTAGTTTAAGTAGTAATAGTTAATCCGATAGAATCAGCTGACCGAGAGGTTCGGCCTTCTCGGGCACCCTCGAGTCAGTTGCTTTGACGCGCTGGGTAACGGTCTAAGCCGAAACTCCATTTCGGGAATCCTTGTGCTGGTTACCCATAAATAAATAAAAGTCTCGACTGAGTGCCCTAAGCGCTCGGCCACCTTTCAACCCGATGAAGCTGTAAAAGCCGTCGGAATAACAGTGGCCATCAGCTATGAAAAGGAAATAAAAAATTGATGTCTCGCAAGAATTCTCTTCCCTGACCACTATGCCGTGGTCATTTTGCATTTTTGAACTTAAGGGATAGCAATCCCTGAGTACTAGTATGGAATGCCTCGTATCCAGTACGTCTCTTCCTTAACTCATTACACTAAACATTTTAGTGCTTAATGATGAAAAAACTAATCTATGGGTTTCCATGCCGGGGAAGGTTTTGGGGGTAGTGACGAGGTGGAATGATCTCATTCCTAGTGACTTCACATTCGCATTATGACTCCTTATCGAGGAGGACGAATGTGGGTGTCGTGGACCGCAGGAGTCACCGTTATGTGGACTGTGTGCTTGTTTGTCACCTTAAAAATAAAGAATTAATACGAATCATCATCAATACGATCCATCATCAATCACATCCACCGGCGGGGTCCGTACAGAATGGTTTTCCATGGCGGTGGAAGCTCGACCTCGATGCAATGAAGCGGTCCATTAATATGACAGCTATCAAACGTATGTTCTCCTCTGACAGCCATGCGAACGAGGCCGGACCAGTGATGTGCTCGATAATTAAATATAAGTTAAGATTTATACATTAAAAAACTAAAAGAAATAATAAAGCGTCAATAGACTAATGGTTTAGGGTGCAGTCTGCGAAGCTAAATGTCGTAGATT
The DNA here is from genome assembly GCA_029286865.1 of Teinopalpus imperialis. Classification (NCBI taxonomy): domain Eukaryota; kingdom Metazoa; phylum Arthropoda; class Insecta; order Lepidoptera; family Papilionidae; genus Teinopalpus; species Teinopalpus imperialis. The sequence goes on from JAGSMU010000033.1 coordinate 2,456,556, forward strand.
CGAATCCGCCATTAAACAATCGTCGTGAACCATCTCCTAGCACAAGCATTTTAAACTTAAGAGTGGTTAGCTGGAATCAAGTAACGTAAATAGCACTTCTAGAATTTTTTTAAAGAAATATCTGTTAATATATTTAATTAAAAATATATTAACAGCTTATATTTCATATTAAACCTCCTCCGGAGAGTGTTAGAGCATAGTCCACGCGATTCCAATATGAATTTATATACATCACTTGTCATGGAAACAGAAGTGTTTTTTTTTTCCTTAGACAAGCAAGTTTCTTCGCGAGCTCCCATAGACTTGTACTGCATTACTTCAATTCTATCTATTGATGATATAGCCTTGGCGATCGCCAGTGTCACAGCACTATCTCGAGTGCATATTTCGTAACTTTAATTGCGTCGATCGAAATTGGAGGCGTTTTATTACGCTAATACCCATTGGCCTGTATCATCCATTATAGCTCTCTGTCTTTTATACTTCAGGCGCCTCTTTATTACGCCATTTATAACATTAGACTAGATTAAAAATATTAATGGGTACTACGATAAAAAGTGGTTTATTTCGAAAATGGACAGATAAAAAATATTTTGCTAGCTTTTTTCCGTTTAGAGATATTTTTTTTTAAAAAGACACACTTACAACATTTTTTTATTACAGAAAAGGTAGCAAACGAGCAATCAGCTCAACTGATGAAAAGTGATCACCACCGCCCAACAATTGGCAACATCAGAGGATTCGTAAATGCGTTGCCGGCCTTTGAGAAAAGTGCAGGCTCTTTTCTTGAAGGTCCCTAAGCCGTATCGGTTCGGAAACACCGCTGGCGACAACTGATTCCACAGACTAGTTGTGCGTGGCAGATTTCGCGTAATGCGCAAAGTGGCGGATTGCCAACATCGAGATATGTAGATGAAATCTTAAAATCTGTCGTGATGTACGATTTTTAAACTGCGGCTGGTCAGTTACTTCTGACGGAACAACGGCGTCGTCGTCAGCGACATTTTTTATAAGAAGACTTACTGTCGGTTTGACGAATACGAGCTATCATGGGTTTTTATAAAAGAAGTACAATACAAGAAATAAATAGTTTTGTGAGTCATTTTAGTTCTGCTACAATCTTGGGACAGGTTATTAACGAACACAATGAACGTCTCAATTCTTAATTCAGTGGCAATTATAAAGTTGGGCAGTTATTATACAAATGTACCTCCACCAAAGTCTACGAGCTGTTTGCACGTAGAAGGGTGAGAGTTTTGTGTAACGAGTAAAGTTTTAGTGTAAAGTTTGTGTATATTTCCTTATAAATCGTATTACGATCGCGCTCTATCTTACCTCCTGCCGCTACGTCGAGTATACATAAAAAATAAATCATATTAACCCTTTCAAATCAGAGAAATTTTTAATATGCCCTATCAATATCTCCCGACTAATTAAAATTAATTTTATATAGGCGCGAGCGCTTACATGGAAGACTAACAAAATCGTAATGCTTTAAAAATTACCATTGAATATGCACAACTATTTAACACAATAATTTCAACTATTTTGTTTTGTATTACATACAAAGAAAATGTAATACAAACAAAACAAAATAAATAAATAGTTGAAATAAAAATTATTATTTTTTTAAATGTTACTGTTGTCGCTTCAAAGGCGATCTTTTTATAATACATTATCATCTCATCATACAGCATATAGCTGAGCAGACAACAGTCCAAAGGTACGATGGTAGCGAATGTCTTTGACATGTAGTCCGTACTCCTTTTGTAGATGCAAATTATTTAAAATAAATAAACAAATAAAGTTCAATGTCAAGTTCAGAACTCTGGTCTGAAGGAATGTACAGATGTATTATGAAACCCGTAAACCAACACAAATATAAACTTCACTTGAGACAATCGAGACATCAGTGTACAATCGATGCACTCTTGTAGCTTGAATACCATGCGACCGTCAAACATACAACAAACCTAAGCAGCCATTAATTATGAGTAAATTATAAAAAATAACTTTAGTCACCAACCCCAATGCTGGAAGAGTTGCAGCAAAAAGTTTTAATGACAATAGCAAGATACGGATCCACGTACTGCGGAGTTAAACGTCTGCGATAAAGAGTTAACTGAACCGCCGACGCAACAGTAGGCAATAACTGCAGTCAGACTACGGTCGCCATGTCGTACACAAATAATTACGAGACAATGATAAAATGATAGAGCCGTGATCTTAGCGATCGCATTTAGTTCACGGCACGTGAGCAAACCATCTAGCATCTCCGCTGTCGGCACCAAAGATTATTTCAATTTAAAATTTACCTCGCGCATGGAAGGAAAACATCCTTAGGAATCGTGCAAGTATAGTTTTTGCAGAATACCAGCGCTGATTAACCTCCTGGGGTAATCAGTATCATGCTGAGCAGTAAACCCTGTCAGTTCGGCGTTGCAACACATAGCCTTGGTCCCTTTAAGTGGACCGTGGACCTTTTGAGCATTTGTAATTCGTATTATTTTTTCTTTCTCTTTATTATTATCATTTGTTTGTTTACTTTGTTAATATTATTGATATAATTTAATTTGTTAATAAGGATCCCCATAAAATAAAAAAAACAGTACTAACTAAAACATACACCTAGATAACTTCAAACACGCAAAGTTAGCTATCTTATCTCAATTATCTATATCTCTATTACCGCCACCCGATTCTGTTACATCCTTATGAAACACTGTATTGCACAGCTCTGTCAGGATTTTATTGACACCTTCAGTTTCTAGCAGTGCGGCTGTATCACGATCATGTAAACATTTAAAGATACAGATCCAGCAGTTGATTTGAGAAAGTTGATCATAAATCTGTCGTCTAACATGAGCAATTATTTGGATCGATTCCAGCAGTTGAATTAGATCATCATACGTCACGACAGACTTTAAATTTTCAATCCTCACCGTCTCGATGAGCGGTAATCTACCACTGTGCGCTTATTACAAAGTATTTTATCACGCACGACTAGTTTGTGGAATCAGCTGTCACTTAGGGATACGGCAACCAGTGCCGGAATACACTTGGGTCAAGGTTTTGTTTTGTTTTCCAATTTAAACCCACGAAGGCACAAGTTTATGCGTTTACCGCTAATAAGAATCCTTTTGTTCCATCTCTTAATTAAAAATAAACTCCCATTGCTACCTCAGCTGGTATTTCAGCGGACACTTGGAAGGTAAGGCTAAATTGACTAAATTGATTAAAAACCTGGTTTTATTACTAAGTAGCAGATTATCCTTGGGGATTTCTCCATTACCCGAATATACAATCAGGGCTGCAGCTACCCTTATCATTGAACATCACTCTAGCTACTTTAGTTAGGGGTGAGTACATACTTATTTACGTCATGCTAATGAGGTTTCTCTAAAGGCATAATAAGATAAACTGTTGACCTCCCCAGCTAAGCCAGTAACTGCTGCAATTTTTGAACTTCGGTGTAATCGTTATACGTTTACATTGTTGTTTAAAGATTTAGTTTTAATATTTAGAACTCTAAATTTATATTTATATTTTTTTCATTTTAGAGCACTAAGATTCATATCTGAATCTAAGTGCCTTAAAAAGAATACCTACGTCTATCTCATTCTATGTAGACGACGACCGCAGGAACTCTCGTTGGAGTAGCCGTCCTCATCTGGTCGTGATCTAGGTGGAGGTGATCATTTGCCATCAGGTGACACGATGGCGCGTTTACTTCCACTTTTTAAAAAAAAAACGTCTACATATGTGGGCCGTTAATGTCCGTGAAGATGATACACCATGGCGACCTTAGCTAAAGGTAGTTTCGCTTATTACGCGAGTTTACTGGCGGTGCATCCCTCGGGGTGGTTCGTTATACGCGGTACAATAACCACTTTACCTGACAAAAGCCAACTTGAACGCTTTACTAACTTAGTAACGCTCGGTTGAGTCCGACGTTGCCAGTTGTTGCCAGTTGCCAGTTCGTCGTTTTGTGTGTCGACAGTTTTGTTTTAGTTCCATTGTGTGGGAGTAGGGTGGCTTAGTGCGATACGTGGTAGAGGTGCTGTAGACACACTACAGTTAGTTCTTACCTGCAAATTTAATGATCGAAGAAGGACCTCGACCCCATTAAATGACAACGTGAAATAGCAGAGTAACGCTGCTGAGTCCCGATTACGGGTGACGCGGTTTTCCATCTTAGTTCTGAGGGGTAAGAACGTATGTACACTTGAATCTTTGTTGTGGATGGATGGAATTAGCCGAAGTCATCACTCACCATCCAGTGAACTGTGCTCGTTTGTCACCGCTATATTATAAAAAAACAATCTTATTTATAACCGCTTTCTATCCTCTATATAGCTTCGCACCTCGTCATATAGACTTTTTCATTCATAGTATTAGTTTCGCAAGTTGTGTGCACACGGCGCGCAGTGCGCTGCTCTGCGTGTGCATAACATTTGTGTAATTAGGTCGACGTGTGTGCACGCGGGCTCCGGGGCCTGGGACTCGCAAATTAGGCCGATGTTAGACGGGGGCGGCAGTGTGACCACATCTCCGACGATAGCAGAGCGTGGACATGATTAAGAGTTATTGGTGAACACATAGTTAAGTAATGGTTAGCATTATTGATATCAACCACTCGCATTAAATGCTAGATTCTGTACAATAAATGTCGGATTCGATACTACTTAAGTTTCCCGGCGAGCCACGAAAAAGCCAAATAGGTAAGTAGAAAGAGTTGCCACCCCTTCGTTATAAGATTATAATAACATTTTAATTAATAGTTATTTACACAAGCGAAGCTGGCGCGGAGATTGCTGCTGCACCACCGCTGCACTCCAACCCCTGTGGACGAAGAACGTCGTCGACGACAGAGGGGGGCGATAGTACGATCCGAGGGCCTCTCATAAGGAGGTACGAGACCTCGACTCGGATCGCCGCCTGCATCTATCGACTTACGTCGTCACTCCAGGTCATGTGAGGTAGTTCTACACTGCGATATTTTTTTTTAAATACTAGTTCAAATACTCCTCGTTCGAAGTCAGGTGAAAATAAATTAAATATAAGACGTATCCCCATTATATTAGTCTGTCGGTAAGTAAGTGTCCGACGGGCATATTGAACGATTAAGCAAGTTTACATGTCAATGGGCATTCAATAAATTTATCGCAAACCGCTTACCGAGTTGTTCCGTCGGCATTGAATCCGAGCACACCTCACACTCTGCCGCACATCGCGACCACTGAACCGACGGGTAATTTAGGTGACGCTGTTCGGTGCAAAGTTTCGTTTTATAGTTTTTTAAGTTTTTAAGTATTTCTCTTTTGTACCGACTACAGTTTTTTTATCGTATTCAGGGTGATAAACGGGCACTAAGGTATCCTAACGAAGATGTATTTTAACCCTATAAGACTAAGATGAAATATCAGAGCACCTATAATCGAATAACCAGATCTCTTCACCCACCATACGAAACACAGCAGCGTTGTGTGTTGTATCAATACGTGACACTTCTTGAATCTTTGAAGATGGCAGGAGAGCGGCCAGCATTCACTTACCATCCAAGTGAAGTGCGCTCCTTTATCATCTATTATAAAACAAGACATCTTTACGTCGAATCGTCAGTTTACGTTTTGATTGGATGCCTTAAAACATTTTATATACCACATTCGTTCATTGTACACCACGAGATAAACACAGCCTCCCTTAATAATACAGAGCAGGCGCGAACCCTCGCAACAAAAGCCCGTCCCATCAAGATTCATTGTACACGCGTAAGACATTGTCACCAGGGGAGGCCATTCATAAGTTCCCTACGTCGATATATTTTACTCCTTTGAAACTGTGGTCTTCGGCAACCGTATATTTAGTAGGCGGTTGCCAACAATGGCCACGACAATTCGCATTTAGAAGTGACAGACGATATAACATTCCTTACACGACAATTTAGCTTCAGTTCAACGACTTGGAAATCTGGGGTCGTTTTGCGTTGATTGTTCCTCTTTCTTCTGTAAATAAATATACTTCATTGTTAAATGTGAGCACCGCAGTAGCTCATGGTACGCGCGCAAACTGTTCCATACCCGGTGTTACACTTTTTAATGGTGATATACTACGTGGGTATGGGTGAAGGTAAATATCGTGAGGAGACCTGCATGTCTAAGAAATAATAATTAAAAAAAATCATAAAAAGTCCGCCAATCCGCATTGCATTGTACACTATACACTAACACCCTCTCCAAAGAGCCCTATGCCTTTTTTTTGTGTGTGAGTATTGGTGTTGGTCCAGAGACCTTTACAGCTCTATCTAATTAGACTCGCGAGCGGGAGGCCCGCTGAGTAGGGAGACAATGACGATCTGGCGCAGAGGAGGTACGAAACCTCGCCCCGGATCGCTATCTAAAGGGTCCTATCCTTAGCCCAATAGTATAAATTAATACATATAGATACTATAATATTATATAAATTGTAACTAAAATATATATATATATATATATATATATATATATATATATTAACTTTAACATAACTCGTGTAATCTTAAGCTATACTATTAAGTGTGACAAATGAGCACACAGTTCACCTGAAGGTGTGATCACTTAGGCCAGTGTTTTTAAAAAAAAAGTTTACTTTAATGTCACTAAATTTAAAGAAAAAAATTACACTGAATTGTATTGATCAAAACTTCATCTAATAATGGCAATCAAAAGCAAATATGAAAATTCAATTAAATGAAATTTTTATTCATCAAAAATTCTCTTATGGTAGGGGTCACGCTGCAACTAGTTCTATGTGAGGCAAGACTCAGCCCGACCTCAGAAGCACCCGCCTGCATGGAAAATGGCAGGCACTATAGGGTTTGATGACCTGCAAGGACTGTGATGGAACACCAATAACTGTTCCTCCACTCACTCACTCACCCATACGAAACAGCAGCGTTAATAATTAAAATCTAATAACGTTCACGGTGAGATTCTTCGACGACCCTAAGTAGCTGCTACTGCATAACTGCATGTTGTACCGCTCTAATAGTCGACGTAAATATGAAACAAAATTTATTTGTAATATTAGGTAGGGGAGGCTTCATCTTGAAATTTTTTATAAAATTATAGAATTTACTTCAATACTTACAGTTATTAATAATATTCTATTATTAAAAGTTTTGGTATTCTGCGAGACCCGTTTTAGTAGGGTTTAACCTACGAGATCCCAGAAAAATATATTGGTTTTTCGGGTCCGTGACCTTACTGTATATGTCATAATTGTTTCCACTTGAAGCGCTACTTACGCCGTCTTGAATAACAAAACCATACCGCGTTGTAATATACAACTAGCGCCACCTATTAGCAATGCATATAAGTGGTGTAATAACTAATTATTTCGAAATTTCTACAGTTGTCCCGCCTCTTAGAGACTAAAAATAACTAAATAAATTATTTTATCAGTATGTATAAATTGATTAATAACATTAATTTATCAGTGAAATTATCTACATTAGGCATGGTTGTAATTAGAGCGCGACAGTGATATCGGTATACTTCGAGGAGTGAGCGAGACAAAGATTTTCGTTTTTCAGAACGTATAACAAGGTATACTTGGTTTTGAATATAAATTAATTTAATAAAATGTACATTAATTATGTAATAATTTTCTCATTTTTAAATTGAAAATTAATTCAAATGAAATATTTAATAGAATGCAGTTTAGAAATGTATATTTAAATAATATAACACTGAGCCGCGGTAGGTCGGCGGCCGCGTGCTCGAGTTCGACCCGGGCCTGTATCAAGCATTTTTTTTTAAAGAATTCTTGCCGTTCTATCAAGATAACTTACATTCCGGTTGACCACTTCGACTAAATTATAATGTTTGCTCTAAATGGTTCGCGACGATAGTCGAATGGCGGATTCGAACCTAAGGACTTAAGTTTCCTGAACGTAAGGCCATTGACGCTTTTTTTTATTTCATATATAATATGCAAAATAAATATAGTAGGTACAGTCCGCTTCAAGTATTGACTAGCGGACTTCAGTTTCCGCCGTCGAGCATGAGCACAAACACTAATGCTGCAGAATCGACCATATGATTATGTAATTAGAGTTTAGTTTTCAAGAGCAACCTTTGGTAACGTAATGCCCCTTTTATTAGTCATCGATAGTAAGCGATCCATCGACCGATACCCAGTAAATCAATCAGTGTATACCAACTAATAATTTGCAGTCCAACGCCGCACGTAAATCAATCGTTTCTTCTAATTACCGAGGCGAGAACGCAGTGTAGCGCGTTTTACATAATAACGTGATATACATAATCGTTGTTGGTGGAAAAGTTCATTGCGTTTAGAGACCAACCTTTAGAGACCAACCTGTAGAGACCAACCTTTAGAGACCATAGTGATTGTAGTTATAAGAAACGTAGAGCGACGTTTAGTTTTAGTTCGATCCCGGACAGCACTAGACAAATAGTATATTGGTTCTTCGGAAACACTAACACCCATCTCGGACACCCTTGAATCATCTTACTACCGCCACCTGGGTAACGGTCCCCGCCTAGGCTCCCTCTTGGAAACCCTTGTGCTGGTTACTTAAAAGAAAGGTCTCGGCTGAGCACCCTACGCGCTTGGTCTCCCTTAAATCCGGTGTAGTTGTTAAAACATTCGGGCCAACAGGATCTATCAACCGTAAAAAGAAAAAACAACACCAACACAAAACACAACAGTGTTGTGTTGCCATATCTGTCCGGTATTTTGCGAGGGTCGTTCCTCAGTCATGCTGCGGGTAGAAGGTTTATCGCAGTTGAATCACTATCCGATCCGATGTAAGTAACGAGATCGATCAAGTGTCAGCAGGACCAAATCAGGATCCGCCTATCGGTGGCCAGGTCTAACCGCTCCAAGCCCTAATCCACCCTAGGGCTTATAGAATAGGACTAAATACCTGTCGTATAAGGCAACTAAAATGAGCCCTGATCGTGAACTAAAGTGAACCCACGAAGCCCCAGGTGGCCACGACGCAGCGAGGGGCCTCCCCTGGGACGTTCTTACGTGTTTTACACTAGTAGCCTATGGTGTAATTTATCCGTTCTGCATATAACGCTCTGCAAATCCAATACAACAACATATTTAGGATCCTATTGGGGCTTCCACGGTACTGCAGTGCTTCGAGCATGTTTGCAGAGGCGTTTACAGATGACTTTCACGCAGTGGTCAGAGAGAAAGTAGCTTCACTCGTACATCGTACTAAGGCGGCCCCTAATAGTCTCTTAAGGGTGTTTGCCGATAGGAGCGTTAGTTTCCTGATTCGTCGGCTTATAAATCTGCATTTTTGTTTCATGTAATTATGAATGTTTTTGTTATTATTATTATTTCTAATTTATTGTTAAAATTATATGTTTGTAATGGATCTTTGTAATCTAAATCAAATAAATAAAAAGGTGGTTGTAAAAAATGTTTCATCTTCAACATCATTTCAGCCCACACCTATCCACTGCTGGACATAGACCTCGTCCACAGACTGCCAGAGGGTCTGACCCTGAGTCACCTGCATCCATCGACTTCCCGCAGACTTGCAGACCGTTTTTTTTTGTAAAGAATATTAGCAATGCTATTAACATCACTAATATTCCGGTTAACCACAACAACTAAGGTGGAAATGCTTGTGCTAGCAGATGGTGCACGACAATAGTCTAATGGTGGATTCGAACCTACGACCTTAAGTTTGGCAGACCGTACCCTAAACCATTAGGCTATTGACGCTTCGTCTTTTGAAGAGAAACTTTTGAGAACTCCCTCCCCATTTTTAAATTTCCTCACCGATATCTAAGTAGCATCGTCCACAGATATAACGACGTCTTTAAATAACTTAACCCCAACTTACAAGCAACTAACAAGTTAATTCGCAGCGAGACAAAGCAACTTGTGAGGTTAATTTCGTCCGTTACAATTGAAAGATAACTCTTCTTGAGACAGCATAATGTAAGTTAAACTGCACGGTTAGTTAACACAACGCCAATGCTGATGCCTTTTCAATTGTACTTATAAACGAATCATGTAAGTGTCTGGCTTAGAAAGCATGTTATGTAATTTTTTCTGCTATAGCTATATCTTTTCTTTCTATTTCATTTCATTTAGGGTGACAAACTAGCACACGTATCTTGGCACGTAAAACCCACATACACCCTCGATAAGGAATAATAATGTCATCACAATTAATTAAGATCGAATTCCTTCACTCATCAGTCGAAACACAGCACTGTTATTCTGCTATTTTACGCTATACCGGTGCAGGCGCTAGAAATAAACCACAGCGTGAATTTTTGAAGTATTCGTAATACAATACAATTTTTTTAATAATATATCTTAAGGCATTGTTCCTCGATAGTTTCTATATGACACACGACAAAGCCTAAAATGTAAGTAAAAATCCTTCTGACCCCTTAACTATAAAATTATTATAACATTTTAATTAATAATTTATTTATACGTTTAAAATTTTCAACACTCCCCGGGCAGGACCAACTTTAAGTAAGGTCAAATGCGTTCTAATACTAAATGTACTAACAATAGATATATGTATGTAAACTGATATCTCAATATCATATTATAAATATAAATCGCGCCTGTCTGAGGGTCTCAACTCACGCCTGTCTAGACGAGGTTTAAACCTGCGCTTCACTTGCATGAACTTTCCAAATAAGTCATTAAAATTCCTCAATTTAATAAACGAATATTTATGAATCTTATTCATTGAATAGATAGCACCCGCAGAGCCAACAGCAATACTCTTTGCCGTAGCAAATCTTCTTTTCCTGAGTGCCGCCACTTACAATCTCAGTCGCGAATCATCGTTTCACCCGCGTCCGAAGGAGACCGAGGCACATCGTCGACGACGCGACCACTAGAACCCAAGTCGTCTTCAAGACGCTGCACGTCAACACTGCACCAACATACCAACGTTGCAAATGGATTTACTCACGATACTGCCATTTGTCAGATCGGTTCTAACCAAATACCAAAGATAGGAGCGTCGATGGAGTTTTTTACCCAAATGTGTCTACAGCGGCAACGCATTCTGAAGTGGTAAATATCACAAATAGTAATAATAATATTAATATAGTAAATCCGTCAGAAGCAACTGACCGAGCCTAGGTTCGGCCCTCTCGGGCACCCTCGAGGCAGTCGCTTTCGAACGCAGGGTAGCGCTCCAAGCAGATACTACCTCTAGGGAACCCTTTTATTGGTTACCCATAAATATCCCCTTTCCCCTTGTTCCTTGATGACCCCATTAATAGACTCTAATGAAGCGTCATAAGTGGAACCCATCGGTGTCGGGAAAGACTAGTCTGCAACAATACTAGGAAATTATCGTAACGTTTCTTTCACCCCAGTACGTCGCCAAGCCAACCTCTGCCGTAAGCGACAGCCTCCTGCTGCTTCGCGGCCATACCCTGAATTAACACATTTTATGTGTAGCTTTGAGGATGAGATGGCGATACGGTTTAACGATTGTTATTAATTTATGTTACAAACTAGTGCTCTGCCTGTGACATCGTCTGTGTAGACTGTAGAAATGAATTCAGAGAGAAATGAAATATGTGTGGGACGATATTGTATGATTTATTATTTTACATTAGTATGTGATATATATATATATATAAATATATATATATATATATATGTATATATATATATATATATATATATATATTAATTGCATCTGCATTGTGATTCCCTAACGATAAATAAAGTGGCTATCAAAGGCCGCAGGAATCTCTTATCATCAAGTGAACTACTCGTTTGGTATATAACAATTTTTTAACTAAGAATTAGGATCGTTTCCAAAATTCCTGGTCTGCTTGCAGGTCTGTTTCCAACTCTGACGCTGAGTGACTTCCATGCTATTATATGTACTGCAGGTAAATGTTCGTTTCCGCGAGGTGGGATAGGCAAACGATAATGGGCAATTTCATGTAATGACGCTGCGTGGATAGAGGGTACATGCATCGGAAAGAAAGGACTCAGTGAGGAAATTAGTTTTGCTTTCTTTTTTAGTTATGTCTGCAAAAATTCTGTTTTACCTGTTATGATTTATAAAATTAATACAAAGGGTTAGTACAAATCTCTTATCTAATCTCCTCAATAGCTTTCTATGTCTTTTCTATTATACAATTGCAAATAATCATGCAATGATATTTAAATTTACAAAATATTAAAATGATATAATAATAAGTAATTACAATAAATTGGCAGAACTCATCACTCAATATACGCTCTTTGAATGTAACATCTCATTTACAGAGTAAATTGATTTTTTATAACCACTGCTATAAATGACATCTGAATAGACGTAAATCCATCCAAATTCAGTCAATCCATCATTTTGAAGATCCCTAAGTCATATCGGCCCAGACGCTGGCGACAGCTGATTCCACAGAGTAGTTTTGCGTGACAGAAAATTTTGCTTGAAATGCACAGAACACTCCCCATGGTAAATTCGATGAAAAATGTAAAGAGATGCAACATCTCTTCGCCATGTCAGTTAATCAAGCCGATCGGAAAGTACCTGATCATCAACGATTCGAGCCGCTCTCCGTTGAACGGAAGAAGCTGGTACTGGGATGCCCCGGCTCGGAGATGAGATCAGTATTCTATGTGAGGTGGAATTTGCGCTTTGTTGACACAGTGGGGCGACATAAAATTCCTCCGATCTTATTCCAAATAGGGAATAAGGCGATGAGCGAGTGCCTGCGTTTGCGCAAATGCTTACTTAAAGGATAACGTAGTAGACGTCATCTGGTCACCACTTGGATCCAATAGTGCCTCTGCCTGTACGTACGACTCTACACTGCTGCGTCTCCCCTACATCACCATAACCATCGGCATGACATAATAATCCGTTGGTTAATAGAGCGTGTTGCCAGCCCATTACGATCTAATGGCTGATTATTTTTAGTATCCCATGCGTCATGGCGAGTGTTGCCCTTACAAATTACTGGTATGCTTTATTGAATACTACAACGCACCTTTTGTTGTTTCGACGCTCACTTCGATGTACATAAGATGATTTAATAAACGAAAAAGTAGTAATGATTTGAACAGGAGCCGTTACATCATCATGGCTTACTTGGATTTGTGCTAAGAGGATGTAAGAATTTTGATTGAAAATGATTGAAAAATTACAGTAAAGGTTTTTGCTTTGCTTTTTTCTCCTTTATGTGCAGGAAGCTTTGTTTTTTTTAATTATTGAGCTGAGATCTTACTCAGACCACCTTAGTTATTTTAAATGTATCTCGCTCGAAAATCGTAGAAAGATACTGGATATTGTTTATTAAGAAATTAGTTACTGGTTGATTGCACTTCATTGTCCCGAATTGTTATGCAAATCAATTTATATATCTATTAGACCAAAAATCGAAATTTGATAATTTTTTCACTTACTTGACCATTATACCAACCTAAGAGGGCAATGTTACTACGTATTCCATGAACAACTGTTTGTTATGAATTAATTTTGCCGTAACCTAGTATAATAAAAATGTGTTTGCGGAAAGTCAAGAATAATTTATTCTAATTTTCGATTATATTTTATAGGTATTAGATTTTCTTTAATGTAGCTATAACGTAAGGATGTGGTAAAACAAATTCTTAAGTAATAGTATTGTACTTTTTTGTACTCATTGTTGGAAAATCAAAAAATAAATAAGATAATAAACAATGGACCTGAGTCGATTAAAGAGTTACCACTGCATAAATAAAAATGCTAAAAACTTGGATACTGAATAAAAAAATTACAGTGTTGACGAGATCCTAAGCTATGAATAATTTTTCTCTTAAATACTTCACCTACAAAAAGACGAAATGTTAAAACATTTATAAATTTAAAATAGTGGTAACAAATTTTAACTTTTAATTTTTTAATTTTTTTGACATATATATTTTTTTTAATAAATAATAGCAACAAAAAATAAAACATTTTTTTATTTATAAATTTATAATACTTTAAAGACAATGATCATTGTGTACGTAATTAAAGAATGATATTGTAATGAATTTAATAAAGAATTTGACATATCTTACATTTAATATTTTTTTGATGTAAGGCTTTATCAATAATTAGCATGCTATGTGTAGACGGCTATACAAGAGAAACCATTGCATCATTTGAAGTTTATACCATCCTAATTAAATAATGAATAGAAAATAAAAATAAATGATACCTTGTGTAATGGCAAATGTACATTTGATGATCAGTTTAAAAAGATAAACCATCGAGAAAAAATCTTTGAAGACTTCTTGTGGACATGTCATTTGTTCATCCCTTACAAGTCTAAATGGAACAGTACATTAGTAGAATTACGAGTTTTCTATACCTTTAATTATCTAAATAACATTCTATGGAAAGTATTGTAATTGGCAGATGGAAAGAATTTTGTTTCAGAACCGGGGATTGAATTACGAGGTGAAGGAATACATCGTGAGAAAACCTGCATGTCTATGAAATAATAAAAAATATTTCCAAGATGTATAGAACGCCAACTGCATGGTGGACTGGGTCCTAACACTCTGTCTAGGGAGGCGGCTTATGCCTTATGGGATTATATCTTATATCTTTGTAACATATATCTAGCTCGTCCATATACCGTGTTAGAACGTTTTAGAAAAGTGCCACCCATTTGTTTCTGTAGTGAATTACGAATCGTAATTTTACTAGGAATTAATCAGTTATATTCTTGTATATTATTGGTTAGTGAACAGTATAGATTTAACAATAGAAGTCAAAGATGATTTATATTCATACAAGAGTCGTGAGTCGTAGATCCAAGAAATTACTTTCTTTGTTGATTAGTTTGCGGCTTTAGTTTTTTTCGTAATTTCTGAGTGCATTCAATAAGTTTTCATGAAAGATTTATTTTATTTATTTATTGATTAATTAATAATTTACCAACAGGAATATATAAATAGTAGGCCAAATCCCTATTTTTTATAATATAAAAAAAACATGTGATAAATTAATATTATTTTTCTATAGTGTAGTGTATAATACAAAATAAGAAATATAATTATAACTATAATTATTTTAAAAAAAATGTTATTTAATAATTATGGCGAATGCAAACACATACGTCCAGCAATATTGTTATCTTATTGATTGATATATTAGATTTTTTAAGATAGAAAAATCTTATAAAAAAGACAAGATAAACTGTCCATTCGGTAATTTAGTTAATTGTGTATAAGTTATGTACAAATACGTAGTACTTGTAATTTATTAGTAGGAGATAACCTCCTTAAAAGAATACTTCTATATTTTTATATTTTTATTCCACTTCCATGCAACGCCATGTACTGTACATTATATATGACATTCTCCAGCGCCATCTATGCGTGCAGTGTAGAACTAACATGACATATCCAATTTTTATGCTCTTCGTCAGTAGAACCTTGATGTGTTGTACTGTATGTGTTTTCGGACTGAGCTGATTATTTGATCAGTAAAAGAATAACAGTAACCTTACAGTTGGAGGTGTTCCATGTCAGTCTTCTAGAATGTCAGCGCTAACTTGTTCCTTCTTGATGATGGATGGACAGTCATCAGGAACCACCGGGGGAATTGTGTGCTCGTTTGTCGCACTTTTTATAAAACTGTGGATTCCTCTAACCACCACCAACCAGGCGATAAATGGCAGTTGGTACTGTGTGACAGGGCGCTCGTTCCCCGGCCCTGCTTCACGGATCACCAGTGTGAAATAGCAGGGTAACGATGCTGTGTTTGGGATCCGGTGACCTGATTACTGGTTAGTCGAGGATCGACTTTAATGAGCGGCAGTCATCACTTACCATCAGGTGAACTGTGTTTGTAACCGCTGTGTTATAAAAAAAGTGTTCACCTTGGGTATATTAAAAGCAATATGTTCCGCGTAGTAACGCGTCGTTATTATAAATGACTATTCCAAGTGAACATAGTCTGAACGTCTCGCTTCTGATTCACGGCACGCGAGCTATGTGAGTTCGATGTGTGCACCGATGATATTGGTAATAGTGTTGATTTACCATGTACTCGGAAACGGAAACGGTGACGAGAAACATCGTGAGGAAACCTGTATGTCTCTTTTTTTTTAATAGCGTGTGAGTATTGCTGTTGTTCTAGAGACCTTTACAGCTTTATCAAATTAGACTCGCGAGCGGGACGCCCGCTGAGTAGGCAGACAACGACGATGCTGCGAAGCTGGCGCGGAGACTGCAGCTGCACCACCGCTGCACTCCAACCCCTGTGGACCAAGAACGTCGACGACAACAGAGTGGGGCGATAATACGTTCCGAGGGGCCCTCATAAGGAGGTACGAAACCTCGACTCGGATCGCTATCTAAAGAGATTGTATGTCTCAAAAAAAAAAATGTGAAGTGCGCGAAACCGCAGTCGAGACGGGAGGTGGACTATACTCTAACACCCACTCTAGAGAGGAGGCCTATGCCCAGCAGTGGGATTTATATATGTATAGGCTGATAAAAATCTATTATCGCCGGTCGGTTTACTTTGTATACTAACATAGACTTTATCAGATTATTAGTCATGTTGAATGCAATAAAGGATGCGAGCACAAAAGTTGACAAGAAAGGAACTCGGAGACCGGACACTCGTAAAGCCCACCGAATAAACAAACTAATCGCGAGCGAAACCGCACGACGGCGCTAGCTTCAAACTGACATTTTGACAGTGGTATAGCTACACTGCAGTTTGTTTCTAGCTGTAGGATGAATGGGTCAGTTCGACCGGGATAGGACCACGCCCTCACAGAATATCATCGTTAGATAGCAACGTAATGCTTCTGTGTTTCGTGTGGTGAGTGCAGGGATCCGAAGACCTTTATTACTGGTGACGAGGTATTCCATCTCAGTCCTTAAGCGTGAAAAAGCTTCTGCATTATGATTCTTGTCCAGGGAGAATGTAGATGTCACTTGCCGTCAGGTGAATTGTGTGAGTTTGTTACTCTCAATGTAATAGAAAAAGCACATGGATACGTTAGCTAGCAGTTTTCAAAAGCGATGAAAAACTTTCAACGTGTACTGAAAGAATAAAACGATATTAAATCCCGCACTATGTTTACAAACGCTCGTTTTTGTTAATACTAAGATTTCAGCATCTACTATGATATGAGAGATCTTATGTGCTGATTAACCACGTGGTCGGTGGTGAAGGAAAACCTCGTGAGGAAACGTGCACGTGTTTCGAAGACAATTGTAGTCCGCCAAATCGTGATGCTACTATACTGTAATACCCTAGACCCTTGAGAGGAGACCTATATGTATCAGTGGGATGTACATAAATAGATGGTGGCATTATCCATCGCAAGCAATTATAAGTGCCCATGCACCATCTGTTCGACGGCGAAGGAAACATCGTGAGAAAACCTACATGTCTAAGAAATAAATTAATGTATTATACATTAAGTTTATATAGACTTAATGCGTTTATAAGATCGTGCCAATATTTATATACCAATATATATATTTATGTGTTCAGCGTTCGAACTGCCGCGTGCCCGCCGTCTAGTGCGTGCGCATCGGTGTCGGTCCATCATAAACTGTCGGGATGGAGTAGCGCTGCATCAGTCAGCGCACCATTATCCGACGCCGGTGTTTCGCTTCAGATTAGACTAACTAACTAAAACCCATGCGGCCATCGATACCTGCCTGGTAGGTGAGTGACTGTGACACTTCACGTTTTTGTTGATGAGGGCGAAACGTGCGAGGTGAAAGGGTCGAATGACGTGCGAAAAATTGCGTGAATAGTCTGATAGTTTTTATTTATTGTATCGGGTTGGAAACTAAGTTCTTTTAGATTTATATGAATAAATTAATCAAAAGTTTATTTTTTAAATAAAAAATAACAAATTTTTAATCAATATTGTATTCCCTTGTAGTTCACTACCGCCTCCCAACGTTCATATTTTACAATACCTCATTGGTAGATATCACTCGGTTACATCTCAAAAAATTCAACCAAACAAGATCTGATCTGAGATTTCTGAGTGAGTATTGAACGAAACTCCGTACATTTTTGGGGGGTCGAAACATGGTGGTATTTCACATAAATTTATTTGAACCAAAGAAGCAAACATATACACTGGAAGAACAAAACATTACCTTTCAAACAATATGACAAAAACATTTGAAGACATGCGGAATATAAAATTTAAAAAAAGTAAAAAAACTTAGTCGCAAATCCATATTGCCTAATGGTAAATGATTCCCATGAAAACCTTATTATTCGGCGAAAACGAATCATAATGCAGATACGTTATCACACATAATGGAATAACTAATAATAACTAAGATGGAATACCTCATCACCAATATACCAGGGTCCTCGGATCCACCACAAAACGAAACACAGCATTGTCATGTTGTTATTTAACGCTGAAATTCTTTGTGTTTTTAAACGTCATTTATTATTGTTATTATCTTCAATATTGATTTCATATATGTTTCTATTTCAATATATTTATTTACTTTACAATTAGCTGGTCGTCCCGTTGTCGTCTGGAGTTTTTAGATCATATAAATAAAAAACACAAACAAACTTCGAAAATGAGTGTTTTTTTTGTGTATCATGTAATTTAAAAACCGTTTTAACTCCCCCGTTCATGTTACAGTGACTCGAAAATGGAAGCCTTAATGGTAAACAACATAAGTGAAGCGAAAAAAATTCGTCCCCGACATTTTTTCCATTTCGTTTCGATTCATTCATTACATAGCAATGACAATTTCCGGCCGCCATTTTGGATCGTTGCCCGTTTGCAATCTCCACCGGATACGACGTTTTGATCGTTTAAAAACATCAAGAGATTCCGCCAAGTGGGATGTATCATAATTGATGCGATCGATTTATTTTTTTATATATTTGGTAACGTCGCTTGTTTCGTTAAGATATTTGAGTGGGTAGTAATTAAGTGCACCTGGTTGATTTATATATACATAAACCGGTATATGTGACGTACTGGTTAAGTTTGCGGGATGGCGATGAATACAGGTGGATCGCATTCTGTGGCAATCTTTGGAAGAGGCATAATGCATTGTATGATCGTGCCGTAAGATGTTCTCAAAGAAATCTACTCATCTTCGACTTCCCTAATTCTATAAGTATAGACGGGTGTTATTAGGTGAAACGATATACTCAGCATACAATTACGAAATTAAAGTTTAAAAATCATGATGAATACATCTTTAGTAACATAACGAAGTTAACATTCGGACATCCCAGGTCCCCTCCGGCGGTGCTTCAACTTGTTGGAAGTTACATTGCTCGATTCCATGTCCTCGCCACCGGCAGACGATAAACTCAAACTCCCCACAGGAGACTACTAGGAAGATTGATAAGAATGTTGGTGAAGTTTTAATTAAACAAGATTATGTTAGAAATATGAATACATATATTTATTCCTTGACCTGTCTGTCATAACATGGAATGAAATTAATTTTAATAGTTCTAACGCATTTTTTTTAAATTAAATTGAGAGCAAAAACGAGTACCCATTTCACCTGACGGCAAATGATTCCTGCGGCCCATGACATCTACATTCATCCTTGACAAGGAATCATAATGCGGATGCGTTGTCACCCTTGAGGACTGAGATGGAGTGCCTAGTCACCAGTAATAAATATCTCCGGATCCCTACACTCACCAGTCGAAACACAGAAGCATTATACTGCTATTTTACGCTGGTATTCTGTAAGGGCGTGGTCCTACCCCGGTTGAGCCGACCCATACATTCTGTAGCTAGAAACAATGGAAGAGTGAGCTCTTTGATTTCCTGATGTCATATTTAAGTCTAATTATAATCAGGTGTTAATTATATATTTTCGGTCGGATCTAAACACATCAGTCATGCAGTGCTATGTCTGTTGGATCATCAATCGTCTTCTCCGTTTGAAATTAGAATGTTTTAAACAATCTTGATAGAAGTCTAGGCCTTTAGTCTAGTCTAGTACCTTTGCGAGTATTTATGATTTATAAATAGAAATATAAGGAATAATTTGTAACATTTACATATAACTAGTCTGGCCATAAATACTGTTACATAAAAACTTTTCTTTTTTTCAACTTTTTTATTGTTTTGAATTTGGAATTTATGGAATTATTTTAGAAACTTCTTTCGATTTTGTGCCACTTCACATATTGTTTTGTGTTCATTATCAAATTACAATATGGAATGGGGTGTAAAAGAAAATAGGATTGCAGTGATCGCTTTGCACAAAGTGGGTATGGAGCCGTCGGTCATATTCCAGACACTTCAAAAGATTGGTATCAGTCGTATGTTCGTATATCGTACTATCAACAGATACAACAAAACTTCCACTGTCGAAGACCAGAAAAGATCAGGGCGGCCGCGCGCTGTTAGAACTATAAAGGCTGTTAATGCTGTTAAAGCCAGAATTCGTCGAAACCCCATTAGG
Organism: Teinopalpus imperialis; assembly: GCA_029286865.1. Lineage (NCBI taxonomy): Eukaryota > Metazoa > Arthropoda > Insecta > Lepidoptera > Papilionidae > Teinopalpus > Teinopalpus imperialis. Next base: position 2,477,004 of record JAGSMU010000033.1, read on the forward strand.
AAGCAAAAAAATCTTATCGCTAGAAATGAAGATTCCTGCTAGGATTCTGTCGCGTATTATAAAACAACAACGTGGTCATCATCCTGCGTCAGTGATGGTTTGGTGGGGCGTGTCTTATCAAGGAGTCACAAAACTACATTTTTGTGAAAAAGGAGTGAAAACTTGAGCCAAATTGTATCAAGATACAGTCTTGGTGGTGGTTTAAAGGACCAAACAGATTAAAGGCCTGTATAAATGTATGTAAACTAGCAATATAATGCTGTTGTGTTTCGCCTGGTGAGTGAAGAGATCTAGGGACTCTATCTACTGGTGACGAGGCACTCTAACCCCAAGGAATCACTCCCTATCAGGTGAGACGGACGTACAACAGAAAGAGTGAGGATAATATTTGTACGTATAATCCTCTTGTGAACATTTTGGTTACTCCAACGCCCTCCGCTCCCTGTCAATGTCCTTATCATCCTTTAAGTAATTTGTAACCCAATGTCCCAGGTACCTAAATTTTAAAACTCTACTTATGGGCTCACCCTTCAAGTACACTTGTGGGATAACTGAGTAAAGTTTTGATCGTCACACCATATCATCGGCGTAGCTGATATTGTTGAACCAAAACTCCATCGACCGAGCATCCAATTCCGGTGCTGCTGAGTTCCTCGATCAGGCCACTCAGATAGCAATTGAATAGGCTAGGTATACTCGGACGATAGTTTCCCATACCATCTTACCTGATTCACCTGATTACCATACCAGGATACAGGATTCAAATCAATTCACTGGGCATGTCTGTGTCCTTGCCCAACATTTCCCAAAGCCTCTCGTAGGAAACAAGGTCGAAAGCCTTTGACAGATCCAGAAAGCACGCGAAAACTGGCGTTCTCCTATCCGTGTAGTACTGGACGGTGTGCTTTAGACATAGTATAGCAGATTCCGTTGACAGACCAGATCTGAACCCAAACTGAGCGTCGTGTAGGTTTATATATTTAGTCATCCTATTGTTCAGCAAACCGTCCAGCACTTTGGCTACGATAGAGGCCAGTTAGATTGGATGATAGTTGGACCTGTCAGAGGCATCCAACGTCCTGTTCTTCATGATCGGCGCCACCATCGTACGCATCAGATCAGCCGGAAGGTAAGAATGGCCAACATATAAATTGAAAAACAGCGCGAGCACAAGAGGCAGGTGCATTCCCGCGAACTGAAGATGCGCAATGCCGAGACTCGTGTCCAGGAGAGTTACCTGTGTGTCATATATATTAATATCTATTTTTATATTCAAGTATTTTTTTTTATTGTTTTTTTGTTTTCCTTTTATTGTTTTTTTTTATTTTCCTTTATTTTTCTATTTATCTACCGCTGACGGTTATTCGCGTGATTTGTCTGGGTTTCTGCAGAATACCAGCGCTGATTACCCTCCTTGGGTAATCGGTATCATGCTGAGCAGTTAACCCTGTCGGTTCGGCGTTGCAACACATAGCCTTGGTGGCATTTGTAATTCTTATTATTTTTTCTTTCTCGTTATTATTATAATTTGTTTGTTTACTTTGTTAATATTATTAATATAATTTAATTTGTTTGAGTGTTTAATTTGTATTGTGTTGTAATTTGTCTAACCGATTAAATGCCATATTATTATTATTATTAAATGTGTGCCCGCGTTCGTAACTCCGAATTTCATAAAATATGTAAACATTTTTGTCACAAAAAGAAATCTTTCCGTAAAACTTCGTACAAGTCAAATTTCTTTAAAGTAACCCGTGACGCGGGTCAACACGGCCCCGGCTAAGACAAAGTGAAACTTGTAAGCGGCAGCTTAGTTTCCGCGAACATTTCGAATGGGCGCAACTTGAAGTCCTGAACACACAGGATAGAAAATTTAAGTTACTACCGGTGCGGCGCGGAGTTCGCAAGAAAAATAACTTACTTTCCATCCCGGCGTGCGTGCTGGCGGCCTCGTCGACCGGTAATTATGTGTTTAAGTCCATGATTAGCTTTTTGAGTGTGGTCGTGGGCTCGATTATGTATTAAGACTGTGATAAAATACATAAGAAAGATATAACATAGAGTATTCTAGCATAGGGGGTCGCTCTATCTAGCGACATAAATACAAATTAACTTATTCCTTAGACATGCTGGTTACCTCACTTGGTGAATGGTGAATGGTTGCTCGCGTACCGTGAATTAAAAGCGAGCGCTTACACACTGAGCTTACGCGGCTACCTGAATATATGTATAAAACAAAACAATCATATGAATGTCGTTTTAAACGATTTTTTCAAATTATATATTATATAATTATGTATAATTTATTGTAGGAGTATAAGAGATAAGTATAAAATGATTTATTTATAAAAACGCGCAATGGAAGTGAAACTTATTATATTTATTAAAAAATTATTAATATTTTTTTTTTTTGAGTACACCATGTTTTTTTCTGGATAATATCTACCACCAAGCCTGCTGAAAGAGACTTTTTGTGTGTGCATAAAAATTAAAAAAAAAAAAGATTTTTATGGTTATTATTAAATCTATTAATAATATGTTTCTGCTTTTTTTAATTATCATATAAATATTTTTACTTATTCATAAAATAATTATCAATACTAACTATATTAAAATAGAATACAAATAAAATTGATTTTATTACATATTATCTAAATATGTGTCTTTAATATATATACTCATGAAGTACTTAGCTAGTCACTTCCGTCCGAAAAAGATTTGAGTTTACGTCAAATTGTGTCTAAAAAAGTTTTACTTCAACAAAAAATCAACCCTCTACTTTTTATTTTATATTCAGTATGACTAACGACCAGTTTATATGCTTATTATTAAGATTAAATGTCACCCACATTTATCCTTGATACAGGATCAAACAGCAACAAAGGAGTCCATGACCACAGAATACCAGAATAAAATAGTGTAATACTGCTGTGTTGTATTCCATCAGAATAGGGATCCAGGAAGCCAATTACAGATAACAAATCATTCCACTCCATCCCTCAGGGGTGTCAACACGAGAGCTTTTTAAATCTCACTTGAGGATGGATGTCTTGGGATTGGATTGATTAAAATCAATCTAAAGATTGCAATGCCCTAGATCAGAGGTTCCCAGACTTTTTTTCTCATAGTCCACTTTCAAAATTTAGCTGGTTCCGGAGGAGCCCCTGCAGCAACACTTTTACCATACTCCCAAAACATTACAAAAACAATTAGGATTATGCCAGTATTTACAAGTAACAGTCGCCGAGCTTCTTAGAATATTATCTGCCTACATTGATAGGTGAAGTCATGCCAACATTTTAGTTCTTCCCTATCGAAAGCAAATATTTTTTTTCTTTTTCAAATCTTTGGGAACTAAGGCCCTAGATGAACAGTGCATATTTAGAAATTAGACACAGTCGGAATCCTAACGGCTGTTTCCACGTTAACGTTGTCAGTCGGCACATTTGTAAAATACATTTTATTTTAGTACAAATAAAGCAAAGCGTGACCGTAGACAATATGTTACATTGCAACGCGTAACTAATTCCTAGCTGAAGTTACACAGTTGTCGAGCAACATGCTAACAACCCTCAACCCTATAACTTCCAACTTACAGTACATTTTCGATCGAAACTGTAGTTTTAAAGATTGTCATTTTGATGTATAGGTATGACAGAGTATGGGTTTAAAAGTTCCGAGTGACAAGAATTAAGTATGGTGATGGTTGTTTTCCTTATAATTAATATGGGCCGCTAACTGACATAATGACTTTTTGAATTCTATTTTAATTATACAATGGCGTCATCGAAACGTATTTGGATGCGCGTTCTTACTGGAGCTTACGGGAATGTTTTTGATTGTCGGATGATGTTTGACCGATTTACCGATGTTTATGTAAGGATTTGATGGACCGGAAATATTCTTGTGCCGTTGCAGCTTATAAGTTTATATATATTTAATAGTGGTAGAGCTACACTGCAGTTTGTTTCTAGCTGCAGAATGAATGGATCAGCTCTACCGGGATAGGACCACGCCCTCGCAGAATACCAGCGTAAAATAGCAGCATAACGCTGCTGTATTTCGTCTGGCGAGTGCAGGGATCCGGAGACCTTTATTACTGTTGACAAGGCATTCCATATCAGTCCTCAAGGGTGACAACGCATCTGCATTATGATTTCTTGTCGAGGATGAATGTAGATGCCATGGACCGCAGGAATCACTTGCCATCAGGTGAACTGTGAGATCGTTTGTTACTCTCAATCTAATAAAAAAAAAATATATATTACTGTTCAAAGTTAAGATTAGGCATAAGTAAAGGAACAACCCATATATCCCACTGTTGGACACAGGCCTCTCCTCTAGAGAGGGTGTTCCGACACCTCTAACTGTGCTCTGGTATAGCCCACTACGCGACTTTACTACGGATTGGACAATTAGACATGTTGATTTCGTCACGATATTTTCCTTCACCGTTGAGCATTTATAATTGTAATTAACTAACTTTCCATAGAACCGGGGTATCGAACTTGGAACTTCTTTTACCTTCACTATACAATATACGAGCGTATATATCTGACTTCATCACAGCCACCTACATCCTCGAGTAAAGCACAGAATTATGGTCACCCTATGACTAGAATGGAATCCCATCATACAATTGTCGTAATAAGGTCCTCCGTCATAACTAACCCAAGAATGTCAAACAAGCAAAAAGTTCACCTAATGTTTTCCGTACCCACCCGCATTCATCCCTTGAGATAAGATGATAATTAGTTTGAACCTTTAAGACTAACTGCTTGTTACTAATTCTAAAGAGTAGTAGAATTTTGCGGCAGCTAATTTCCAGGTGAATAAATGGGTCGTCTTGCCCGGGAAAGCAACAGAGTGAGGGCACACCGAATACCGGAATCTCTTTATCTCATGACAGAATTATTCGATCTTCGTTTAATAACAAGATCTATATTCCAGCTCACTTTACCGGTTTTCTTGCAAATTATTTTCTAACCGAGCTACACTATTTTGGAATTCCTTGCCCGATGAAATCAAGAAGGCCAGTAATATAAACAGTTTTGAAAGTTTGGTTCGTGATTACTTACTTAAGTTATCTGAAGTCAGATAAATTTATCATCCACATATGGAATGTATTGGTAGCTATACCGCTATTGTATAGTAATCTATTATGTATGTATATATATATATACTTACATACATACAAACATTTGTATATATATATATATATATATATATATATATACACAGTGGTGGTCATATAATTAGAAACACTTCTGATGAATAAAGAAAGTATAACTTCAACGTACAAATGTCCGTAAAAAATATACACATTCAATAATTAATAATCATGCAATAATATAGCCACTCAAATAAAAAACTCATTAAATTCATAAAATATAAAACATATCTTACTTTTAATTACCAAATGAGTCTTACACATTTTCTGTTACTGGCCGCGTGGACGCCTAATTAAAAATATTTTAAAAAAGCGTCCATAGCTCGTTCTTTTTTGAAATTGGAGAATAACATTACTTTCTTGGCTTTTTTTATTATTTTGGCGGCAATTCAAAATTTAATCTGAATTTTATTTTGTTGAAAATGGCCAAAAATAAAAGTTTTGACACATCAACTAGGCAAATACTTGTTAATTTACATATAGATGTGGGCGTACAGAAAAATAGCTGAGCATTTAAATTGTTCTGTTAAGAAAGTTTTTAATGCAATTGATCATTATAAAACACATGGAACTTTAGAAAATGTTTTTAGAAAGGTTCGGCCAAAAAAAATCTGTCCCACAGAAGATACGCTAATCGTTCGTGTTGCTAAAAAAAGACCCAAGTAAAGGCTCCAACCAGGTTAAAAATGAAGTTTTTTCGCCTGATGACCCGAGAAACATCTCGTCAAGACTGATACGCCGAGCATTAGTGGAAGCTAAATTTTTTGAAAGAACCTCTCGAAAGGTACCGCTTCTTGCCAAGCAACACCGAGAGAAGCGATTATTATTCGCTAAAAAATATGTTAATTGGTCGGAACGATAATGGAAAAAAGTGTTATTTTCAGATGAAACAAAAATAAATATGGTAAATTCCGATGGAAAGCACTATGTTAAACGTCCAGTAAACAATGCTGTTAATTATAAATACACAAGGAGTATAGTCAAGCACGGTGGCGGTCTCATTAAAGTTTGGGGGTGTTTTTCCGGATGTGGAGTTGGACCCGTTCGGAAGATTGAAAGTAGAATGGATCAATGGCAATACAAAAATATCTTAAATCACACAATGATTCCCCACTCGGACGATCATTTGCCTGTAACTTGGATCTTTCAGCATTACAATGACCCTAAACAAACGGCCAATAGTGTCAAATGTTTCCTTAGCGAACAGCGTATATCCGTTTTAGACTGGCCAGCAAATAGTCCGGATTTAAACTCGATAGAAAATCTCTGGTATATTGTTAAAAAGAAAGTCTCAAACAAACGTAACACCAGTCAAAACGAACGATATGAAGCATTTGTTGAAGCATGGAATTTAATCCCCCTAGAAAAATGTATGAAATTGATTGAATCAATGCCACGTCGTTGCAGTGCTGTTATTGAAAATAAGGGACACGCCACTAAATATTAATTATAACTATTGTTAGGCTGTGGATAGTAGCTATTTCGTAAATAACAATACTAATTACTAATACTTAAAAATAAAATGTTTTTATACATTTTTGTTGTTTGTTCATACCTTAAAACTGATTTAAATGTTTGTCCGTAATGTAATATTGAAACTGCACTTGTGTAATGAGATTTATATTGTTTTTCTAATAAATGATAAATCGTTGAACATATTGTTGTCCTATTTATTGTTTAATTTCAAATTACAAACGATTGCGGTGAAGTATCTTACATAATGTCAAGGACCGCTGGTAGTGTTTCTTACTATTCGACTACCACTGTATATATATATATATATATATATATATGTAGGTTGACTGGTAGAGAATGCCTTTGGCATTAAGTCCGCCCTTTGTGAACTTTTAACTTTGTTAAGGTAAATGCAATAAAGAGTAAATAAATAAATGAGTAACAGCATAACGTCACAGTATTCCTAATTCTTTGAAGACTGAGTCTTCAAAGATGACAACGCATATGCATCTTATAACTTTGTTGAGATTGTAAATCCATATAATGGGTCACAGCTATCATTAGAACAACTCGTGTGTGCTCGTTTGTCACCACTAATATTATAAAAATACGGTTAAGTTTTTTAATATTTTTTTTCAATAACTTTTCACTTACCATCAGGTGTGCTGTAGGTCTAGGGTACGATCTGCGTAATTTAAGGTCGTAGGTTCGAATCCACCATTAGACTATTGTCGTGCACCAGCTCCTAGCACAAGCATTTCCACCTTAGTTGTTGTGGTTAACCGGAATATTAGTGATGTTAATAGCATTGCTAAGATTGTTTATAAAGTAAAAAAAAATGTAAAAGAAGTTAACTGATTTCGTTTACGTTGGCGAATAGTGCAGCTGTCCGTGAGAGGAGGTGATCACATCTCATAGTATGACTTAGTTGCTGCTTCTTTTAAAAAAAAATTATAGTCCGACGTGTCATCGGTAAACCTGTGAAGTCAACTCCTCGGTGACTCATCGGGCACTATTTAACTTTTAAAATACAAACGCGACGTAGTACATCGTGACCCAATTCCAACGCGATGACTCAGCTAACGATATCGTTTCATTTATGCCGTCGACAAAATAGATGTACTTGATATATTTGATATTCCACTACTATAACAGATAAAAGAGGCCTCTCTTATTTACAAACGAATAAGATTCGTTTTAGATTGAACACACGAAATTTTACTGTAATATGTTTGTCGAAAATTTTCTTTGATCAGTCAATAAATTCCGGCTGGTGAAGTGACAAGGTAAGTGAGTTATTGAATTCTTTCAACACAAAAGAGATATTGTTTGTACGGTATGCGTTATACGACTCTATATTTGCTAAACAAAGATCTATAGATCAATGGTGACGATCCCCTTACTGTCCTATGAATTGATCGTTTTGTTAGTAATTTGACATTAATATAATATAATTAAAAGGTTCGGCAATCTCGTAGTGGCCATGACTCAGCGTACGCCCAATAGATGGAGTGACCATCCATGTCAGATAGTTCAGGATCGTACTCTAAGGCAGTCTGTAGGACACTTGTTCAGCAGTGGACTAGGGTTGGACTGAACTGATGATGATAAAGTGAAAACCCCCACAGGGTGTACAGCACCCCAACGTAACCCAATTTAATTTTCTTGTGTAATCCTTATAAATTAGCTACAAGCTACGCTGACGACGATATCATAATAAGGCGGTGTAAAAAAATATTTATCAACATTCATCAGAAGCCGTCAAAGGAATTTCCATCTCGACACACAGGACGGAGAGATGGCAAAGAGATATTGTCGTTTAGAGTAAAAAGTAGCAAATTTGCAAAGTGAAAGCATTACGAAACATGAGACGGACTGAGCAGCGCTGCGGGCGGCGGCGCAAGTGAAGAGCGACGGGAGGGATCTTTTTTTCATATACATATATTTTTTTACACATCTACGCTGTAGACATAGACAAACTGATAGTTCGGCTTAACGACTTTCCGGGAGAGTGCTACGTCGTCATTGAATAACCAACTTAATATATTAGCAAGTTTGCGACCTATTCTATAAAAAATAGCTTAGTGCTGTTGTTTTTCGTTTAGTCAAAACGAGAACACCAACGATGGTCCTCGCGAGTGACATACTTCCATCTCGATGGAAAGAGGAGGAGGCTGTATATGTTAAGTGTATATTCAAAAAAATATCATGAAGGTCAATTATGAGGCGCAGTCGATAGAGCTAAACTACAACTTTGAGGGTTCTGGGGTTTTTGAAATTCCCGGCCAAAGAAATATGTGTATATTATAAGTAGTTGGTTAGGGTCTGTTGTGTTCTACGTACATACATGATACTGCACTAACCCTCCTTGGATCTTCTTGTATTGAATAGAGAATGTCATGACCAGTGAATGCCTTTCCGTTTCCGTAAGTTCTTTCGGCACTATTACCTCAAAAACAAACGAATCGCTCAATATTCGTACAGCAAAGGACTGAAATAGTTTGCTCGCCTCTGTCTTTTCCTCCGATTACAATATGGATGTTTTCAAAAGAAGAGTGAATAGGCATTTACTGAGCTAGTGCGCCTTACCATCCAGGACTGCATTTCCACTTAACATCAGGTGGGATCGTGGTCAAGCACTTGCTTAGAAAGTTTAAAAAAAAATACCCCGTGTACTTATTTCATCCGGCAATAACCAGGAGAGTGATATTTTGACCAACACACAAGTAAATAGAGAACTATATTTATCGTTATATTTGTATATTACGGGTGTAGACCATAGCTCGAAGATACCAGAATACCATCCTAAAATAATAACAGCAGTAGAGCTACACTGCAATTTGTTTCTAGCTGCAGATGTGGATCCAATGTACTGTATTCATTTACCATCAGGCGAACTGTATGCGCGTTTGTCATCCTATAACTCCAGTTAATAATATGACCTACCATATAACCAGCTAAGGTTGTTGGTTTTCTTTTAAAAGAAATATATAATTTTAATTCCAACATTCCCATACACTCCTACTAAGCTTAATTGATTTTTAAGATGATTTCGGTGATCGTTCACAATTCACAATAGTCGAATGGCGAATACTAATTTACGACCTAAAGTTTCACACACTCGATTGATGCTGTACCCGCTAATTCTTCTTATTTGGACCTACAAGAGAAATGTAAAGCATTCTAAGAGACTTTAATGTTTGCAACTAAGTTATCGTTCACTTAACTTTCGAATGAATCGAAAACTTTTTGAAAGTCTAAATAATAATTAAGTTGATTATCAATGTTTAACTTTGTAAGATGTCTATTGTTCGATTTTATGTTTATTATACGGCATAGCTTAGGTCTTTAGTACTTTCATTTCAAACAAGGCAATACTTTGATATATTATATGGCTGTGAGATAATATGAGATAGCTCTGGGGTATAATAATAAAAATATCCTATAATAATAATAAAAAAATATAAGAATTAGTGCCGTATTCGAGTGAACAACGCACCGACACGCGGAATATTAGTGATACATAAATATTGTATCTCTGCTGAGAATCGAACCAATCCAACAGTACGCAAGGTGAGATTTATGTGCTGTAGTGGTTATAGCACTTCGTTGTTTGTTTTACCCTGCAAACTAAGTTATGCTCGGCCAGCTTTTGGTGAAGATGAAGAGAACCACTTTGTGATAGTGCTTATATGTATAGAATTTTAAAATTTCTATGTAAGGTCACTGAAAGAAAAAAGCCTTTCGAAACACCTTTCTTAAAGAGCGCATCTACGACTCCTCTGGTGTCCTTGGGCGGCGGTTATCACTTACCTTTAACTTCATCCTGGCAAATGCAAAGATGAAGTTGCTAGACGAAGTACTTTATTTTTCCCTTAAAGGTGACAAACGAGCACACAGATCGCATCAAGGTCTGCTGTACCTCACATTCATTTTCGATAAAATCAAATCAAACGAAGCTTTATTCAAGTAGGTTTATACAAAATACTTCTGAATCGTCAAAATAGCTAATAGAACCGCAGCTTTGGAAGGCAGCGCGAAGTTTCGATTTGTTGCTCTTATTTTTTAAATAGTAATTTACAAAAAGTCTAGGATTGGCTAGTATTAAACCCAGCGATCAAAGCTTAAACCCGAGCATATTCGTCAGACAAATATTCTGACAAAAAGATCTTTTGATTCGTTGGTTTTTAATCAAAATTTTAAATCTGTTTGAGGGCAAACCGATTATTATAAGGAATCATAATGCAAATAAGTTAAGCCACTCAGAACTAAGATGGAATTTCTCCTCATCACAAATGAGGGTCTAATTATCTTTACGAGAATAAAATAACAACTATTTTAAGCTGGTGTTCTGTGAGGACTTTGCCTTCCCTGAACGAGCCGGCTCACAGGCTATGGGTAGAAACAAACTGCAGTATAGCTCTTACACTGTTAAGTGACCACCTGTCCAACTTTTCTAGAAGCCGATGGATGAAGATAGCTTTGGGTCGTTATTCAATTAAGGCAATCAAGCAGCCCAGCAGTGGACTTATGATTGCGGTAGATGATGATAAATTGAAATATCATTTAACAACGAAAAGTACGGTCGTCTTTATACAGAACAGCATTCCAAAAGCTATTTGGAGAAAGTCCGTCGGCGTTTACAGTGATACTTCTAGATTTAAATTCGAAACACTAAAGCTCTATAATGTTGCTTCCGAGCGTCCATTACTTAAGTGGTAAAACTCCAGCAGATGCGTTTTACAACCTGCTATAGCGACATTGTTATGATCTAGGTGATTTAATTAAGTTCTTATGATAAATACTGCAAGTTACTTAGACCAAGCTCATCAGAAATAGGGTTTTGTAGTACTTTGTAATCGTATTGTACTCTATTCCTTTTTATTGCATTCTAATAAAATAACTTTCATGTAAAATAGATTCATATGACAGTTATAATAGATATTATAGATATATAATAGACTTTCTATCTGCGACATGAGTAAGACTGAGGAAGGACAATCCTTTGATATATAAGACCCGTTTGAAATACCAGCATAACTATGCTCTATTTCGTATAGTGCGTGTGAGGATCTGGGGACCCAATAAGGCATTCCATCACAGTATTCCGGGGGTGATGATGCACGTGCATCTTGAATCTTTGTTAGTTGTGGTAGAGCTACACTGCAGTTTGTTTCTAGAGTCAGAATGAATCGGTCATCTCAACCAGGGTAGGACCACGACCTCACAGAATTCCAGTGCGAAATAGCAGTAAAGTACTACTGTGCTTCGGCTGGGGAGGGTAGGGATCCGGAGACCTTTATTACTGGTGACGAGGAATAACATCTCAGTCCTGAAACGTTACAATGCATATGCATTAAGATTTCTGGTCAAGGATGAATGTAGATGCTATGTATAATATCAAAGTAATAATTAAAAAAACTAATCACATACCATAAGTTGACCCGTGTGTTAGATTGTCACCCACTAATATTATAAAAAACGTGTTTTTAACCGCTTCATAATATTCATTGCAAAGGTATATCTGCATATTTACCGCGTGACGTTTGGTAAATACATTTTGCAATTTGCAAGTCGAAATGAACAAGATGGGAACAGAATTTTTGATTAAGAATGATGAAAGTTTGCATCTCAGCCGAGCGATGCAAACTTTATGTAATGTGTTACTTTTAAATACGTCTCTCGTACTCGCATTTCAAATACTTGAAAAAATGGAGAGAAATCGCTGGATATATTAAACATTTCAATTAATTTAAACATGGACGAAACTCGGAGCGGCGCCGTCTCGTAATTTTACGAATTGGCCCCCGGAGGCACATGCAAATTGTTTGAATTAATAATGATACTGGCTAATTACTCGGTACGACACTCACTTAATAACTTTAACGTACGTCTGAATTATGTTATTTTGAAGGTTTGTTTGAAAGGTTGTTGCCGTAATCGGACATTCAAGCTACGATCGTGTTGCTACTGAAAACAGAGTCTCGTGTATTTTACACGGTTGTGGTCTACTGAAAAAACCACCAGAAAAGAAGCAATATATATAACCGTTGCCGTAAATTTTTCTAATATTTATTAATGATTTTCGAATATTTGATTGATATTAGACAATTTTTTAAGTTAACTTAGCCATTAGAAGTGTTTATCTTTTTTTAATTAACGGTTAATTTTTTTATTATTAATATTTATTATCTGTTAGAATTGTTTTAGAAACAGTTTTTTTGTTCATTTTGTTTGTTATTTTAATAACTAATTTTCATACTCCATTCAATTTCTGTCATTTTTCAACTTCAGTTTGCTGTATTACGTACTTAAATAACATTTACACACAAATATCACAATATAATCATATAAAGAGTAAACCACTGAAATGTCTAATAATTATTGTCTGATAATATTTTTTAAAATAATTTAGGAAATAGCTAACTTGCATTCGACTAATATATATTTTAGCGGAGGATACACACACGTTTGTTTTGTGTAAATCTTTCGAATGATGTACGAAAATAGTTAAAAAAAAACCTAAGTTAACTTTCAACGTTCACATATCTAACACCTTATATTCTGAAAAAAAAAAATAAACCGTTATTCTTTAATGGGCTAAAAGATTTATTTCCGAGCAAGTAAATTGGCAATTATAAAACCTGACATGGAGTTTCAAGACTTCTCGACACCGGCACAGTACTAGTCACAATTATTTATAATAGATTGTATTTTTTTTTAATATTTTGGTTTAGGGTTCGTAGACCACATCGAGTGTTGACAGCGACCCATGACATCTATATCCATCCTCTACCAGGATTCAAGATACAGAGGCGTGCACCCTGCGAACTGAGATAGAAGGCATCGTTACCTGTAATAATGTCTTCGAATCCCTAACCTCATCATAATGTGAAGTCATCAGTATGTGAATTCATATCTGCAGGAAGTCGAAGGATGCAGGTGGCTCAGGATCGTACTCTGCAGCAGTCTGTACCAATGTCCAGCAGTTGAGTAAATGATGATGATGGAAGTCAGTAAATATAACAAATCATCATAAACAAAAACTGACGGAAATTATGTCGCGCTAATGAAACAAAGTAAAAATACGTGTAAATTCAGACACACGGCTAAACATTACGGCGGGATAATTAATGAGCGACAGACAGACAATCTTTTGTCTGACCTAAGACCCGACGTCTAGGATGATGGATGGGTCACCGTTGGCCCCGGTACAACGCTATTAGTATGCTACGGTGACACACAATGTGTTAAACGTCATGTGTTTTAAAACGTTTGTTTTAATGAGGATTTATATAGAGTTGATTAACCTATTTTTAATTACAATTTACGATTTTTTTTCTCGTTTTTATTAGAGGTGACAAACGGGCACAATTCATCTGAAGGTAAATAATGATTGCGACCCATCACATCTACATCATCTATTCTGATTCAAGATGCATATGCGTTGTCATCGCGGAGGACATCAACATATACATATATATATATATATATATATATATATATATATATATATATATATATATCAATAAGGAATAATTATATAGATGCAATTAGGACAAAGATGGAATGCCTCGTCGCCAGTTGTAAGGGTCTACACAAGCCTCCTCGTGGTAGAGACGACCCATTCTTGCCAGCAACAAACTCGATAGTGGTTCTAAAACTATATATATAAAGATTAACGCTGAGAGATTCTCAAGTGAATCGAAGCCTTGTATTTATATTAAAGATTTATAAGGTATTAATAAAAAAAAATATACAGCTCTAGGTAGGTCCCGGTGCGGCCCACTTGCGTAAGCGCATTTACGTTTTCGTAGCGACATCTGGTGCTGGACTAAAAACCTATTTTAATTTTACATTTCATTTGAACCGACTTACGACATATTGTTATCCCTTTGTTGTTTTTTTATGGTATTAAGGGTGACAAACGAGCATACAGTTCACCTGATGGTAAGTGACTCTTGCGGCGCGTGACGTCAACATCCACTCTCGACAAGGAACCATCACACGAATACGTCGTCAGCCCTGAGGACTGAACTAGAATAATAATAGAATCCAGTCACTAGTGATAAGGGTGATTCGATCCTTACACTCGCCAGTCGAAATACAACAGCGCTGTGATGCAATTCCACGCTGGTATTCTGTGAGGGTGTGGTGCTTCCCTGGTCGAATTGACTGGTTCATCGTGAAGATAGAATCAAACTGCAGCCACACTGAACCAAGAAGTGAGCTGTGTGGAACAATCGACATCATTGCAAGTCGGGAGATTTGATATGCAGTCATTAAAAATAAAGAACCCATTTATCTCCGTGAAATTGGTCCTTCACTTAATAATAATAATAATAATCATTTATTCCTTTCCGGAACACATTAATAGCAAAATCAGGTACAGTAAAAACAATTAAACAAACAATTAAAATACTCTTACCTAATCAAAAAAGAAAAACAAAAATGATAAATAAATGGAAGACATATGAAAACCAGGATCTCCATCCAGGTGCTGCTGCGACTTAGGATCACAACCCTGATCTGCCGTGAGCTTGAACCCTGATGCTTCATTATTAACTTAAACATTTTATTTTATTGTGTTGAGAGAACAAACGAGCACACAGTTCACCTGATGGTATGTGATTCCTGCGGTCCATGCATACATCCTTGCCAAGGAATCATAATGCAGATGCGTTGTTATCCTTGAGGACTGAGATGGAATTCCTCGTCAACAGTGACAAGGGTCTCCGGACCCCTAAACTCACCAGACGAAACATAACAGCCCGTACTGCTATTTATGGTATTGAGAGAGTGGTCTGGTAATGTGAGTGCGTGCTCCTTTCCTGGTGGAGCCGATCCATACATGCTACAGCTAGATACAAGCTATAACGTGGCATCATCACCGATTATACTTGTTAACCAAACGTATAAGTATACTTATAACTAGATTTTCTAAATCAGGTTAGCACTTACCACGATTACCGCGGGACCCTATCGTCATCGCCAAACATTGGTTGTTAAGTCATTCGGAGCGTTAATGTTTTCAGTTTAAACGGTTCGCTTTTAACTTTAACTGGCCAATAATAACTTTAACTGGCCAATAATAACTTTAACTGGCCAGTAATAACTTTAACTGGCAAATAATAACTTTAACTGCGAGCGCTCATTTTGGTTTAATGTTTAGTTGACCGTTAAACTCTGCAGTTAAAATTATAGAGCGAGAGAAGTAGTCATGTATGTATGTATGAGCGATAGTTTCAATTATTATGTGAAAAAGAACCGCTTCTGTAAGGTCTGGTGGTCGTTTATGGACGCGAGCTTTTTTTTATCAAACGAACGATGACAAATGAGCACGCAATTCATCTGATAGTGAATCATCAATTTGCCTGCCCACGTGGAGCCTACGAACTAAATAAATTCAAAACGACCCTTTACGTTTTATCCTCTATAATGTTTGACTTTTATTCTTTTCTCAAGAGTGATAGAGTAATGTTGCAGCTAGTTTCTAGATGCAACACGAATGGGGTGGCTTCACTTGGCAAAAACCACACGATGATGAGGCAATCCATCTCAGTCCGCAGGGATGGCAACGCACCTGGTTCCTTATTAAGGATGACTGCGGGTGTCATGTGTCGCATCGCATCGCGTAATTACTTACCATAAGGTGAACTGTGTGCTAGTTTGTTACACTCAATTCATTAAAAAGAGTCTCTACCACTAGGCATTCCATCTCAATCATCAAGGGTGTTAAGGATCTTGTAGATGTCATATGTCGTCACATAAGCCATCAGGTAAATAGTGTGTACGTAAATGTTGTTTGTCACTGATATATATATATATATATATAAACCTCATCAGTCAAGAGTCGAGGGCGTTAGGCACTCTACTTAGAGTTATAATTCTAATGATAAGCCACCACTAACGACATAACTAGGGTGACCACAAAACAAACACGACAGCAAAAAAGTTTGATGATAAATCATTCCGTAGATTACTTGTCACCGACATATCTAACCTACTTCGTGTGCCAATTATCTTTCTTTGTTCTACAAACTTCGTCGTGAAAAAGTTTTCCATTATTTCACTTAATACCCCATCCATTCGCCGATCTTTTACCTTATTCCTCTCGGTACAGAGGTGAAATTACAATGTAATAACAATGCTATAAGACAAATCTGTTTGTCATAGTTAGAGGAAGGTTTTCACTAAGAAATAATTACCAAATAAAGATTTCTGATACGAAATACTTACAAGGAAAGGCTATTATCTGGTCGGGGGAGGTCTGTCGATGGCAGCGAAGTTTTGACGTAGGGCCACATTTGTACGCAGCGAACTGATTTTCTTATTTTCGTCGAAAAGTGGCAATAGGAAAACTTACGTAAGACTTTTTGGATATCGAGACGTCCTGACATATATTTCACTAATACCTATTATTTGCCGGAGAAATATTTCCGACGATATACAAGATTATTGAAGAAGAATATCCGGTGAATGAAGGTTATATATTCATTTGTCCCTCAGCTCGATTGCCAATTAGTGTTCAGAAAATTCACCATTAGTTTCTTTCACTAGTGACGTTGTATATGTGATATATATAAAACATTACGTTAATTATTTATTTATATTTATATATATATTTAGATAATTGAAACTTGAGTATTTAATATTTATTATATATTTGTGATTAGAATAAAGTTTTTTTTTTCCATGGGTTTTCAAAGATTGACCTAAAAGTAATATCATCTTAAGAATGTTAATATAATAATAATGATAAACATCTACATTAATCCTTAACAAACATTCAACGTATATGCTGCTTATTCACGCCGGCATTCATTATGTGAGGTAGGCAGTACACCAATATCATCGACAAATTTCTCAATCTCTAAAACACATCAGAAAATGACACTGTAACATTATATACCAATGTTGAGGTCGCTCTATACGGGGTAGGACCACACCTTCATAGAATATCACCATAAAACATCAGAATAACGCTGCTGTGTTTCGTCTGATGGACGTTTACTGGTGACGAGATATTCCATCTTAGTTCTAATTCCTAATCGAGCATGAATGTGGCCGTCATTGGTCGCAGAAATTTCTTATTTCGTGTTCCTTCTTATTAAAAAGAGTAACAAAAAGTAAAAAAAAGTCATTCTTTTGTGATACAAAAAAATTAAAAATGAAACGAGAAAAAGATATGAACGCTACAAAAAATCTAATTTAGGAGTGTTAAAGGCCATCCCCTTTGTAAGCATTATGCTAAACATAAAGGGTAGTGGAGAGCGGAGCAAACCCCCATCGGAAACTTCTTAACGAGGTTTTAAACATTATCAAAGAATTATTACAGCTCTGTTTATTCATTGTAATTTGTTGTTGGGAACGACAAACAACAATGATTGATTTTCGTCTGAATGTTATCTACGTTTTCTATAACCAAAATTCATTTTCGGATTTGGTTTTCTAACAAAGGCTTGTAAACTACCCTAAACATTGTTAATGGATAGCGTATAGCCTGAGATGAACCGATGATGACGTCTTCCTGGACCACACTTCTATTTATTAGAAGAAAGAATATGTTTATTCGAAACAAAGACACCAATGTGTACAATTAAATGATTATTAAAAGTATTATAAATAAAATAAAAAGTTATATGTCACGGATCGGACCCAACTTCTATCAACAACCGGCGCTGCTTTTCCTGTGGGGCCGTTTGTTGATGTCTTTTTTTTATAACATTGTGAATAACAAACTCGCACACAGTTCACCTGATGGCAAGTGATTTCTGCGACGAAAGACATCTACATTCATCCTTGACAAGAAATCATGATGCAGTTGCGTTGTCACCCTTGACGACTGAGATGGAATGCCTCGCTACTAGTAATAAAGGTCCGGATCCCTACAATCACCAGACGAAACACAGCAGCATTATGCTGCAATTTTACCTTGATATTCCGTAAGGGCGTGGTCCTACCCCGATCGAGCTGACCCATTCATCCTGCAACTAGAAACAAACTGTAAGTAAGTAGCTCTAAAACTGTCAAAATGTCACGCAACAATTAACAAAAATATGAAGAAAGAACCAGAACAACAGATGTAGAACACTTTACAATCATACCTGAGCACACTTTAGTTAGTTTTGTTTAGCAACTGTGTGCTCGTTTTTCACAAAAGCTAAATTCAACATATGTTATATCTGATATGACATAATAAAATGAAAGCACGTGTCGATGCAGGATGTCATTCATGTATACAATTAGATTTTAGGAAATTTCGGAGGTAGTATCTACACAGTATTCCTTACGAGACACACAAAACCAGGACACTATTTTATTTCCTAAATTTTATTTACAACATTTAGAATAAATTTATAATATCTCGAGCTCCCATGGCCCCACCGACCCTCAGCTCATGAGAGCTGAAGCAGAAAGCAGAAGTATGCCATTGCTCGGCTATGCGCTCGTCTTGCTTGACTCCCTACAAATTTTTTTGCTCATCTTCTTGTCCCTGTTTTTCCCTTCTTCCTCTCCTAATTTATATTATTATTATTATATATATAGGGATGACGAACGAATACGAGTGAATTAGTCCAATGCTGGTCAACGTCCTCCCCCACAGGTTGCCTCAAAGCATCTTCAAATATCCTGAGCCACCTGCATGCATCGATTTCACTCAAACTTGAATATCAGTCTTCTCACGATCTTAGATATCATATGGTTCACCTGGCAGTAGATGAAGACCGCGGCCTTTGGCGTCTACGTTCGTTCTAAGTTTCGAGATGTAAATGCGTTGTCATCCCTTAAGGTAGAATGCCTCATTACCTGTGATAGAGTTCTCTAATCTCTCAACATGACACGGAACACAGCAGCCTTATTCGGTTATTCTCACTGGTATTCAGTGAGGACAAGGTCCTTACCAGATCGAGCTGACTCATTCATGATGCGGATAGAAAGAAGATGTAATATGGCTCCACCACTGTAAAATTATTGGCTGTTCCAAATCCAGATGGTAGAGTCACGTCGCATTTATAAACCAGCACTAATGGGTCTGCTGGACTGAGGGAGGACCACGCTTTCCTGAATAGTTCTGAAAGAAAGAAACCAGAAACCTTACTATTAGTGATGAGGTTTTCCATCATAGTCTTCGGGGATTTGTAATATGATTTCCTATCGAAGATGAATGTGGGCATCATGGCGTACACAGCAGTGCTAAGCTATCCTAGGTATCCTGTGGCGGTGGAGTGCTTCCTCAGTCCTGCCGACCCATTCATGTTGCATCTAGAAAAACTCCAGCACGGCTCTGGCATTGTAATAAAACGTATGTACAAATATGTGAGAAATATTTGATTTATTTTAGGCATATGGTATGAAACATCTATGTCAGGTGGGATTTCATCTCGGTATTACGATCCTTTGATCATGCCGCTTTGATGTTTATTGATTGAGGTTTTACTGCATTCTCCTCAACTTCAACACGTCTTATCTCCTTCCTGTAAATGTAATCACTATTTAATCTTGAAGCTCGGTCTCAAGATTTATTTCCGCATGCAGGAGATGTTTAGTTGTTTTTGTTCGCATTTTGATTTCCTAATGAGCAGAGGGAGTGGTGGATAAATAAACGTGTTATTATGAGGGATCGCCTTATGCAAAGGGATGCTGGAGGTCCGTCATGGGGGAGTTAATAGTAAAGTATTAAAGATTACTTTTTTAAAATACTTCTTATCGGTTATATAGTTTAGTACGTTCGTTAGATGTTTGCTTGTTTGTGGAGAGAAACGTTTATTTCCCGGTGATGTATGATGATCTATTTGCTTTAACTTAAGCTCTCTCTACTGAAGAAAGCTCAAGTTACAGGGAGTCACTCTGCAGTTTGTTCCTAGATGTGGCATAAGTGGATTGAATCGACCGTATAAGGATAACACCCTATCAGAGTACGCTGCTGTCTTTGGCCGGCTGATGCATTTCATCTTGGTCCGGATGTGACAACACATTTTCATTGTGATTCCGTGTCAATAATGATTGTGGATATCATGGACCGCAGGAATCACTTCCCATCAGGAAATCCGTGTGCTTGTTTGTCACCGTTAATGCAATAAAAAGACAAAGACCTTAATACAAAATATCAATTATTAACAAAAAAAAGCTTCCATATCAAACTTTACTTTCGTACACAATAGTAAACACAAGCCGTCTCTGACAAATCTAAGTGGAATTTATATGCATGAGGATTAGATTGAGTTGAATTAGGTGGCAGGTGTGTGTGAAGATGGCGGATTGAACCCAATACCCCGGGGGACAGACGGATCCCTTTGAATAAAGGAGAGCAACGTGGTTTTATATGTCGAGCCTATTTTCTATATCAGGGACGCGCGAGGTTAAGGACCTTTTAAGAAAGCGATTGATTCTATAGTTTGTTGAAATATTATTAAGGCATTGTTGATTTTTTTACGGTAGAGCGAAGTTGCGTTGTTACTAATGGGGACTAAGGTAGAGAGTGATAGAGCATCGCTGCAGTTTGTATCTAACTGGGGCATGAATGGGTCAGCTCTGCCTACGCCCTCACAGAATAATAACGTAACTTAGCAGCTTAATGCTACTATGTTTCAATTGGTGAGTGTTGCGATCATGAGATTCAGTTGCAGGCAATGCATTTTTACTCAGACCCCATGGGCGACAATGTGTTTATGAGCTCATGACTCACTATCAGGTGTGTGCTCCTTTGTCACCCTTAATACAGTAGAAAACAAAATATTTAGTGACAGCTCAGTGTATTAGTTTTAAGTGCTACTTAGTGCTACGCGAACAAACCGAGTTCGGTCCCGGTGGTACCAATGAATTCGTTACATGCTTGTTCACGTTAATTACTTGTACTTCTATCGTTACTTGAAATTATGTTATTATTTACCTCGTGCTCAATGCTGAAGGAAAACATTGCGAGAAATTTTTAAAATATTTGGACGACATGAAATAAGTCAATGCGGAGGCGTGTGGGGGCACCCTGTGACTATGCTCTACGGGTATTTTTTTTATTACTATGAGAATAACAAACTCACACACAGTTCACCTGACGGATCAATTGCCATGCGGTCCTGCGGCCCATGACATCTACATTCATCCTTGACAAGGAATCATAATGCAGATGCGTTGTCACTCTTGAGGACTAAGATGGACTGTCCCATCACCAGTAATAAAGCCTTCTGGATCCCTACACTTATTTGATATTAGATACCTTAATTGATAGCGAAAATTAGTAGAGAACAACAATCAAGAAGTATTAGTAATAATCATTCAAAATAAAAAAGATCGATTCCGATATTAATAACTGCATAACACTTATTACACTTTACACTTGGTTGGAAGGAATAATGTAAGTGCAAAGTGTAATAAGTGTTTACTTCTGCTAGATCTAACGTTAAACGATATATTATACAGCCACTAGCTGACCCGGCAAGGAGCGTCTAAACGAAGAACATTACGATACAAGGAAGCGCCAAAGGGTGTTTAAGACGACCCCTTTGTAAGCATTATGTTAAAAAGGGTAGCAAAGGGCTGCACTAGTCCGCTCGCTCGAACCTCCTTAACGAGTCTCTGATACGTAATCAAAAAGCTATCGATGTGCTTTTCATTGTTTATTGTGTCTAGTCGATATGTATATATATGTATATATATAAAAATATATATATGTATATATATATATATATATATATATACATATTTATATATATATATATATATATATATATATATATATATATATATATATATATATATAGTCTGGCCATAATAATATATGTTACATAAATACTTTTCTTTTTTTCAACTTTTTAATTATTTTGAATTTCGAACACGTACTATATTTTTTTTAAAAACTTCTTTCGATTTTGCGCCATTTCACATATTTTTTCGTGTTAATCATCAAATTACAATATGGAATGGGTGTTAAAGAAAATAGGATTGCAGTGATCGCCTTGCTCAAAGTGGGTATGGAGCCGTCGGTCATATTCCAGACACTTCAAAAGTTTGGTATCAGCCGTATGTTGGTATATCGTACTATCAACAGACACAACAACAATTCCTCTGTTAAAGACCAGAAAAGATCGGGGCTGCCGCGCGCTGTTAGAACTATAAAGGCTGTTAATGCTGTTAAAGCCAGAATTCTTCAAAACCCCATTAGGAATCAAAAAATCTTATCGCGATCGGTGCTTGTCGTCGATATACAGGACATGCCCTAAATCAATCTTTACAATTAAAGAGAGTGGATCGACCAAAACGCCTCCTGTCGCGATACGCATGCGAAAGGCACAGAAATATCCTCTTTACAATAAACACTACAATAAGCAAAATGATAAAGTGTACGCTCACAGTTCTAAAGAAGCTGCTCAAGTCGGAAAGGTACAACGTGGTCATCATCCTGCATCAGTGATGGTTTGGTGGGGCGTGTCATATCAAGGAGTCACAAAACTACATTTTTGTGAAAAAGGAGTGAAAGCTTGAGCCAAAGTATATCAAAATACAGTCTTTGATCATGTTGTGAAACCTCTCAGCAATACACTTTTTATAGTATAGTGGTTCGATCAATTATTTATTTACACCTTTAAGTACATTTAGGTACACCGGCGTAGTAGCGAGAGTCCTGGGCACGACTCCCTGCAGAGGAACGGAACAATAATTGTGTATCACTAACTATTAGTTTCCCGGTCTGGGTGTGTGTCACGTGTGACACTGCATCTGATAATTTAATGAAATAGCATCATGACGCTGTTACATTTCGTGTGGTGAATGTTGAGCTCGGGGGGAATTATTCTTAATCCTTAGGGATGACATAACCAGCTCATCTTGGATCTTTGAGGATGCACTTATGTATATAAGGTCCGCAGTCATCACTCTGTTGGGGGTCATTGAGTCATTTGTTGCCCTTATTATAAAAAAAAATAATAATTGAATAAACGAGGTAATACAGCTTTGGGAAAAGTCATGAGCCAAGGATCGAACCACTCTTAGTGCATCTAAACCTAGGACCACCGAGGACCACTACTAGGTCGTAGTGGTCCTCCTAAATAGAGCAAGTAAAATTTTACTTACAACATTTTAAAACGTTCAAGTCAACTAAATTAATATTCCGCCAGGATGCTGGAAAATGTGACGCAGATTAGATAAATCATAAGTCGGGCTTAGCTCTCAGATATTTAAAATTAATTATGAGAAATTCTTGAAAGGAAATCCGTGCTTTTAATTAGGTGCTAGGTAAGAATCTAGACTTGTTATTTTTGTTTCTTTATCTTCAAGAATTCCAGATGACATTTAGGTGTTTAACATAATTGTACCTATGTTAAACACCTAAAGTATATGTATCTAGTGGAATTTTTAATTCGTTTTCATACATTTCTAGACGTCTGAATAAACTGAAATTTTTGAAGATTACTATATAACAATTTAATGCTATGCATGTGTTTTTAGTTTTTTTTTTAAGTTTATAGATTTTTTATTATATGCAATCGTTTTATGTACTATACATCTAAACATATTCTAATCACCACTCATATTTATTTTTTTTTTAAAAAAAAAAGTTGTCAATAATTACATGACGATCAGTAAAGAGTATTTTGAGATCCTACCAATTCAATTATAAGAAATTAATATAGCAAAAAGTCGGCACCGAGGATCAAACTCGGATCTCGTAATTAAAAGCGAGCACATGCACAGCGAGCACTGGACCACGGCTCTTAATTAAAAGGTAACATTCAAAAAATTAATCTCAAAATGAAGAGGTTTAATCGCTTCTAATTAAAAGCGGTTTTTAAATTAGACCTTGTTTACTTTAAGTGCAAATTAGGATAAGTATAATCCCCATTAATTAAAATTTTCAGCGCCGCTAATTTCCACCCAGTAACTTGAACAATTAAGTTACAACAAAGAAGTCTACGAAAAGGTAAAAACGACTTACTTTGTGCAAGTTTTTCCGCAACAAAGTTTAAGTTTAAGGCGGAGTTTAGTGAAAAAATGTCTGTTGAACCGTGAACATTCATAGCCATCGGCTCAAACTAACACATCATTGAAATTATAATGATAGTTATCACCAACAGTCTTTGTACTTGTGATTCTACCTCCTATCACAAGTCATAATCTGACGTCACAATCTTATTTTTTTTAATTTTAATTATAAAAGATACGGCCGCAAACGAGGACACAATTCAGCTGTAGATAAGTGATGATTGTCCTACGTAAGCAATCACCCACACAATAGATCACACCCACACTGAATGCTAGCGTGAAAGAGCTGCATAAACCGTTTCGTAACCGTTTCGAATGGTTATCCTCAGGGCTGACAACGTTTGTGCAACTTGAATCTGGGATGAATAAAGATTACAAGGCCCTCAGTCATTATAACATCGAGTGAACTGTATGCTCGTTTCTCTCCCTAATATTATACAAAATATTTCCTATTTTTTGATACTAAAAAAAATATTATGTTCCCCTTACGTTCCTGTAAACACCATGCAGCATATTGAAAACTAGTATAAATTATTATATAATTGTAAAAAGTATATAATAGTTTTGTGGGACGTTTGTCATGATAGGTTGTGCCAAAATAGCTGTCATGTTAAGCTATTTTCGATTGCAAATAGCTTTCGTAGTTTTATACGAAGTAACTGCTACGACAGGCTACGTGCGGGCATTCATTTTTCGTGTACGTGACTGAATTTTAAATTAAATTTATTTCTCAGTGCTCAAATTGATATACCTTAAATATACAAGATGCATAAATTTAGCACGTGACGAGTTCTCTGTAGAGTATTCCGCTCCACTTTTCTTATTATTATTAACTATGGAGGTTTCCTATCGATATTTTCACCGACGAGTACTTTTTTAATAATTTCTCTAAAAAAATAAAATATAATATGTTTTTAAAACAAAATTAAATAAGATGTTTTTCCTGAACATATATTAATTTTTTTTTGAAAATGTATTAAAATGTCATCGTAGTACAAATTCGGGATATATATTTTTTAAATTTTGGCCAACATTTTTAAGCTTCCAACAATTACTTGTCTTGACATTTAGATGCATTAACTACTAACCGGTACCGAATCAACAAAGCAAAGTTTGAGATCATCAGCATACAGGTGATACGTACACTAAGAGGTTACTGAATTTATAAAATGAGAGAAAATTAAAGGAAAGAGAATACCGCCTTGCGGTATACCAGTATTCGGCTGTATCGACGGCTGTGTCGACTGGCTGCTGACGTCCGCGAAGATATGATGAGAACCATTCCATGACTGCAGATGTAAAATTCAGAGACGAAAAGATAGATAGGAGGATATTGTGGTTCACTGTGATAAAAGTTGGAAAATAAATCAGCAACAAAATAGTCACTTTTTATCTTCCATCCCATGAAGAATATCGTCGTTTTCTTTGATTATAGTGGTAGTGGTGCTGTAACACTAGCAAGAACCAGACTTGTAAGTACTCACTAGGTTATGTTCAGAAATAAACTTATGCACAAAGCCTACCAGGACTTTCGAAAGAAGGGGAAGAATAGATAATGGCCGAAGATGATGAGGAATAGGGTTGGAAATTTTGGGAACAGGTCGGACGTTAACTTTTTTCTATAGAGAGGGATATTAATTTGAATCGAGAAATAAATTATGAAAGAAATTATGTGTGACCTGGCAGAAAGAAATCAGTCTAAGAACATAGTTATAATTGTTCAGTATCTGTATACAAATGAATATTGCAATAATATAATAGCACCTAATAATTGCACCAATCATTGATGAAATCCCTCCACCATACATTTCAAAACATGTATCTTAATTCAATATAATTTACTGAGAATATCTACTAGACCTTTTTCAGCGTTCAAATAACCCGCACTTCTCATTCAGTCGACCCATGTCCACGTCCGCCGCAAACTGCCCACCGCGGACGGGAGACACGGCCGGACGTGTCAATGCCGTAAGATATATCGCCTCGCCGTGGTCCCAGGCCGGGGACTGTGTACTCCCGACTCACATATATACTTCTGTGAAGCAGCATAGATGGTGACTTGGGCACATTACATTAGATATGTCGAAGGATCCTTAAAATATGTAAAACATAAATTAAAAAAAAATACTTAGTTTATTACTGTAACAAAAATTTATTAAACTACACAATTTCTGTAAAAATACATGTAGAAAATATAACACTAATAATACGTTATTACAAACAGTTAACCTATTAATATTGATAGAGAATTATAAAAAATCACCACTTATTGTATACAAAGGATTTGTCACCTTCAATAAAATAAAATAGGCTTTTTTTATTTTGTTTTCCCATGCCATCGTCATATAGCAGGGGAAATTTCCTCTGCAACAAGTCGTGCATTATGCTCGGGCACGTCCCTTGTACCACGACGCCACGACGCTTGCAGCGTATGTCGATATTTAAGGGATCGGAATAATTAGGGACACGAAATAAACTAATATGTGAAGGAGCCACGCTGCATCACAAAAACTCCAGGCCCTGGGTTCGATGAGCCGAAGCCGAAACAATAATTGTGTGTCACATTACATTGATGGTTGTATGTATGTTATCTTTGATACTGTGATAAACTGTCCTGGCTCCTTATCTGTAATCAGATCCCTACGCTCACCAATTGAAACATAGCAGTGTTGTCACCCCTAATATTTAAAACTAAGTGCACAATTCCTACAATAGTATAGGTATTGCGTAACTACCCCCTAAGAAGTGATTAAAGTACACCTTTTATGTAAATTTTATAAATATAGCAGTAAATTAAATTTAATTATTTAAATAAATTATTTATTAAATTCGGTGATTCCCATTAAGTGGACAGAGCTAGGATAATATATATATATATATATATATATATATATATATATATATATTTATTTACATATATATATATATATATATATATATACCTGCAGCGAGTCTCTATCAATGTATAAATATTCTGAGATTGAAACTTTTGGGACGATCACTGGTTAAATTCGACTAGAAGGCAAAGTAAGATATTTGTTTAAAAGTATTAAAACCAAAGCCACATGTAACCCAACTTATACCCGAAATAATGTAGTCCAACTGTCACTCAGTGCAGGCAAACGTTGGTCGAGCAAACACAACTGTGGGCGGCGATGCCTACCTATGCGATATACCCTACGGAGAAATGTTCAAACGTGCGTGCGGATCGTAGTTTGCAGAGGACTTTCCTTTAGCAGACGAGGAAGAGAACTACCTATATATATATATATGTGTCTATATATATATATATATATATATATATATCTGAAAATACAAGCAATATTGCCTTAGATGGGAAATGTGAGATTTTCAACTTTTATTTAGAAAGGCTGCATTGTTAGCTAGTTCTGAGCTATATTTAAAGTTTCAAGCATCTCATCGGGAAGTTTTGATTTCAATTGCTAAATTTTACCGAACAGACAGTCTTACAAAATAGGGAACTGACGATCTTACCATTGAATTCTGCAATTTCTTTCGGCCTTTCGTTGGTCAGTATTTGATCGATAAAAATATCTCTACAGGTATTAATTATATGGAAACAAATTAAAATTATTTCCACTCTTATTCTTTTTTCTACCTCCATTTACTTAAAATTACAGGAGCCAATATCTCGAATTGCATTTCTTACAGACCGATAATAAATGAATATCTTCTCTTCTAATTCTATATTTATGTCTATATATATTGATCTCAATCAAGAGCCTATTCGGTATATATCGGCCCATAAAAGATTTCAGCAATAAAATTTTACAGCAACGAGATATTTACGGTTTAGCTATACGTCTAATTAATTACCTTTATTCCAATAAAACTGTGAAACTGTTTGAAAAATTTATAACCTATTCGTTAAATTTTCAACATCATTACACTGTGTCAACTAACTTCGGCAATTAAACTAAGTTAGAACAAAGAAGTCTCGCTAAAAAGAAAAAAATAATGACCCTACGTAATGACCGTCGCTCAAAGCTACAGCAACTTCGTTCGCTACAAACTTAAACTGCTACGCCGTAGAACATTCGAATTCATAATTCTTTCGTTTAACTTTCCTTTCTTTCAATTTTCTTAGATATAGTATCGACTGTTTTATTGTTTTATAAGTTTATTTTTCAACCCGTTATTTGTGATTTGTAAATCTTTTGAAATAATAAATGGTAAAAAGTAATAAATGGTTTATGAGATTTTTTTTCATCATAATCTGTTTTTTTTTTCACTTTTATTTCGACTGGAAACTTACATTTTTTGACATGACTCTGTTAACACGAAGGATTTTACAGTTTCACCGGGTTGAAGGTTTATTAGATTATACTTGAAGGAGTAAGCAATTTAAATAAAGTGGAAACACTAAAAGCGTTGTAAATAGTTACACAATATATCTAATAGTTATCATTATTAGCAACATCATCGCAGCCTATAGTCGACGGAAGAACGTAGGCTTCCCACACAGATTGCCATAAAGCACATTCCTGATCTACCTGCAACTTGCTTAGGTCGTCGCGCATGTAGTGGGATCCTACACTACGACTGACAGTCCGAGGTTGCCACTTAAGAACCTTTCTTCCTTAGATTATTGGTTCTGCGAATTATGTGGCCAGCCTAGTGCCATTAAATATATATACAATTATAAAAATGACGCACATTTTTGAAGAATAAAATTCTGAAAGTGATCACGCTTTTATTGATAACAGAAAAAATACACACACATTAATACAGTTACAGTAATGAACTTCATTAGGATTCTATTGTACAAAATTCTCATAGCAATAAAAAATGGACTCGATTGATTGAAATTTTCAAGAGATATATCGGCGAAACATCCACAAGAATCCAAAAAAATCAATGAAATTTTATTTTTATATTAGTCAAAACGGAACAATTTTAAACAATGTCAGAATTGTTAATTATAATTTCCTCTCGATAATAGTGATTTTTTTTATATATTTAAGTGTTGTATGAAATGATTGGAGATTACATCTGAATAAATTACATGTTTTTTGACTAACCTCTTATATTATAAAAAGAATGATAAGGTTGTATGAACGACACGCACAAGAGATGACACGCAGAACCATAAACTTGCAGTAAAAATGCTTATCGTATATTTGTAAAGTTATGTAGCAAAAGGCGTCAAGATCATGCGAGATCACTACAAGTAAAAAATCATATTCCGTTTTCTTTTTCCGCCTACGTGTTCGCAAGTCGACAGTCGTAAACAAAGATATAAAACTGTAAAATAATTGTATCACGAAAAAAAGTTCTGAAAAGGAAAAGTTTGCAAATTTTCCGTCGACTCTGATACAAGCACAGGCCACCTCGGCGCTTTCGAATTTTCCATCGAGATATGTCCCGAGTTACGGAAATTGATAAAGTTTCCTCCTGATCTAAGGAATTATTGAAACTTTTCTCGAGCACAACAAAATTCAATAAGTGACTATCACTGATTGGGAACAGAAGGAAGCGGGCTGTATTAAAAGTTTTTTTTCTTGGAACGGCCCAAGTCAAAACCGTTATGCTATTCAAGATAAAGATTGATAAAAATATTAATATATTTATTACATTGATTTATTACGCTCATCTGTTGTTTGTTTTAATACAACTTTAGATGACAAACAAATATCACTTCTGCGGTTGGCAAGGCCGGGGATCTGTTCCGATATATATTGCAGAAAGAAATTTCCTGCAGTAAAGTAAGAAGCTGCACTGTATGCAGTTGCTAATGGCAACATTAAGTTTCTTAAGAATGTCACATTGAAAATAATTGCACGGCTGAGAGGCAGTAGTATCTAAGGTGCAATGAAGTTACAGACGACTGTAATTGCCACGGATTGACAATTTCACTGATTTGTTAATAAATAGAAGGCAAATGACCTATTACAGTGTGAAGAAAAGTTAGAATTTACATAATAACAAGTTACTTCCTTTGTCACTCTAAATCATATAAAAAAAATTGGTTGAGCAGCGTTATTCTTTTACTTCACGCTAATATTCTGTGAGGGTGTAGTCCTCTCCAAGGCGCCCCATTCATGCTGCAGCTAGAAGCTAGCGAGGTGCTATATTAGTATACGATTTCAGGTAACGCATATGCATCTTAAATCTTCGTTACAGGTGATGGGGCCGCAGTCGTCACTTGACACGCAGAACTGTGTGCTCAAGAGTAAATCATGTTTTTTCCAAATATTGTATTATATATATATATATATATGTATATATATATATACATATATATATATAAATATAATATTGTTTAGTCCAAATATAGTTTCATAAAGATAACAAGGGTCGCAATGTTCTCCGTTAAGATACTTTTGTGATTTTCTCTTTGAACGTGGCTTATTAATAAATTGTCATTGTACCTATTTGTACATGTTTTTTTAAATTACTTACTTAAATAAAATTATCTAAAGTGTGGTTTACCACGTGCCCGGTGGTGAAGGAAAACATGGAAAAAAATACAAGAAATAAATATTTTGAAGAGATATCAAGTCCACCAAACCGCAAAAATAGAATCGCGTGGCGGACTAAGCTCTAAAACCCTAATATAAAGAGGAGGCCCAAGCTTAGCAGTGGGATGGAGTGAATTTATATATGTATATAGTTTTTTTTTACTAAAAATTTTTTTTACTAAAATGTAATAATAATTATGTTTTTATACAGTATTTAATAATATATGAACATAATCGCCTGTAACTTGGACCGAGTCATACTTGACTTGTAAACGTTTACGATGTTTTCTTACAACTAGAAACTAGAGTGTTTATGTTCTGTACTGGACGAGCTTTTTTTTACTTTATTATAGAGTTTATTGCCGTTTTGTGCCGGTTATTGCCGGTATAGAGGAGGGCGGGGCGACGTTCGCGCTTTTCACTGTTATTGCGTATGTTTTTCAATGGATTGGGTATTTACGAGTTGCCGAAGTTTATACTTTGATCACAAACAAGGGAAAATTGCTGTGATGGTAATATTATATTTTTATTATGTAACACTGTTTTTACGTTACTAAAGTTGACATAGTTCAACTAATAGTTAGTGATGACTGCGACCCATATACGCTTACATCTATCCTGAACAAAGATTCAAGATGCACATGTACTGGAGTCCAGAGAATGCAATGCAATGTCCATGCAATGCCTCATAACTGAGTCCTCGGTTATCTACACTCACCATAAGAAACAGCAGCGATATGGTATTATTTCATAGTGGTAGTCTGTGAGTGAGGGCGTGGTTTTTCTCCGGTCGAGTGGAAGCATTTAAACCGCAGATTCTATATTCTAAGTGCAGCGTCGAACGTGGAGGAAGAAGATATTACATATATTAGTACCTAAGCCTGAGTAATGTTCTCAAAATACTTGTTATATGATATAAGGAGTATAGTTAAAGTATTAACCGTGGGGGTTTTCTGTATATACATCTGTTTTATACCTACCTTGTGTGTGACAACGAACAACGAGCACGCAGTTCACTTGACGGTAAGTGAGGACTGTTGTCCAAGAGATCTACATCTGTTTTCAATAAACAATAAACACCCGAATGTCGCTCGTGAGAACAGATATATATTATCGACCGGTGCTGACACAAATTAAATTATTAATCGCAATTTTAAGTCCTGATAACACCCTGTGCACGTAAAGAAAATCAACATAAGGAAACTTGCATGCATAAAAAATAAAAAAATAAAATATTTCCAACACTTGTGAGGTCCGGTAATTGGCAGTGGAGTAGCGTGGCGGACCATACTTTAACACCCACTCCATAGAGGAAGCCTATGCCCAGCAGTTTAACAAAAAAATACTCCCGCCAGGTTCCGAATAACAGAACGAGAAAACAAGTTAAAATAATTAAAATGAATAGTAGGCTTATGATAACATACAAACAAGAACGCAATTAAAAATGGTCCCAGCCATCGTGAAAGTAAGCATAAGTCATTAGTACAAGGAAAACAACCATTAAATTGTTGGAGAGAATTGATTAATCGGCGGAGGACAGGGGCGAGTGCGGGAGCAATAAATAAATATAAAATACGGCCTACGGCGTAGCGCGGCATAGCCCCACTGAGGGAATCGATAAGGGTTTACGTGTAATCATGCGATGGTCATGCTGGATATAATTAATGGAAGGTCTCCGGAATTTAACACATTGTACAATGGAATCTCGTAGGCAGTCATTCGATATAACCATCTCTTGCCAATACAAACAATATGTGATATAAAGTTATTTTATTATTATTAAACATGCAGGGTTCCTCAAGATATGCTTCACTGCCAAGCATGTGGTAGATCAGAACTTAAAATTGCGATTAACAAATTCAGTGGCACCGGAGATCGAACTCGGTTTCCACGCGCACGGTGAATTAGAAAGAAGCGCTTATACACTAAACTACCATGTTGTGTTTTTACCACAGTAGGTTTAAAGTAAGGACAACACCGATATTTTAAATCAATAAAATATCATTCAATGTAAAACATATCTTCAGATGCCGTGTCTATGACACAGACATATATATAATACATACGAAACCAAAAGTTTACAATTTGTGGCACCAATATTGTCTTGTGTTCGATTTGAAAACCGAGCACAGGATCCCGACCGCAGGAACCCGAGCTGCAGAAGCCAGGTATTCTAACGTCAAGAACTATTTTGAAGACTGCAGTATTATGAGGTTCACTTCACCTGTGAAGCGATTATGTTAAGTTGATAGAAAGATTTTGAAATCTTTGTTACATCAAAGAAATCCAACAACAATTTTTAATTATAAGAACGTATTTTGTTACCACAGTAAGATAATTTTGTTTGAAGCACAAAGTTCACTTTATGGTAAGTGATAATTACAGACCATAAGCACCAGCCATCCTCAATAAAAGTTTAAGATGCACATGCGTTCTCGTTGATTTGGACCGAATGCCTCGTTACCAGTTATTGGGTCTCCCATTTTCCATATAGTGAGTCTAGAAACACCATATGAAACATGGGAACGTAATACTGGCATTTACGTTTTATTCCGTGAGTCTGGTCTGGTGAATCCAATATTTTTGGACCACAAACTGATAATATTCGGATATAGATAGAAAATCCCGTGCCGCCAAACCTTCCCTTGATCTTATCCTATAATGTTTAATTTTGAATCGTAAGTCTTTATTTCTTCTAGGCATCCTGGGCAGTTGTCATCGTCCGATAATAACCAGATAATTTCGTGGTAGTAGAAATCGGCCATGTGGCTATCTGATTGGGCCCTATTCTGACTTTTTTTATATAGGATAGGTGGCAGCTCACCTGACGGTTAGAGATTACCGCTGTCCATAAACATCCGCAACGCTAGAGGAGTCGCAGATGCGCTGCCGGCTTTATCTCTCAACCCACTAGCCCTACTTTATGGAAATAGGCATATAAATAACACTAAAACATGAAAGAAAGAGAGAGAAGAAATAAATAAAAAACAAGGTGATATAGAATTAAGATATATATAAATCAAAGTAAGTAATGTAACAGCCTACATGTATATGTAAACATATATATTCCACAGCTACCTCTCTAGAGTGGCTGTTGGAGCGTAATCCGCCGTGCAGCTCCATTGCGGATGGGTGGACTTTACCTCTGTGAAATATATTTTTATTTACATCTTAGAAATTTTCCTCACGATATCTTTACTATATATCTGTATGTATATATATATATATATATATATATATATATATATATATATTATGTATATGTATGTATGATCTCTGTTGCCAAGGATTCGTAAGTTTGGGTATTTATTCTTTGTTGAAAATAGAGAAAACAAGTTCACACCCGGTTTGATCACATATCGTGTATTCAAGGCGAGTGCACAGACACTGAGCTACTGGATTCGATTCCCCAAGGAGCAATATTTATTTATGCATTACTAAATGTTGGCTTTCAGGTCATGTTGTGTGCATGCCCCGTCTCCCTGACACAATATCTGTTCAGATAACAATAATATCTTCCTCAGATCCTATTGCACATGAATTGCATGGGAATAGGGAGGGGGGCGATGCTTGAGTGCCTCTGTGTTTGTGCAAATGGTGGTCGATTTCGAGATTCAGCCATCATCAATATAAACCAAAACATTGCAAAAATATACAAAAATGTTATAACTATACTAAGTCATTAGTAGAAGGAAAACGGACATTAAAGCGTTGAGCAGAATTGATTAATTGGCGAGGGACAGAGGCGAGTGCGGAAACCATAAATAAATATAAAATATTGCCGATGGCGTAGGCTCGTCTGGGAGGACCAGAGGGGACTCGTGAGTAATTGTGCAATGGAGGCGATGTATGACAGTACAGCGGTAATAACTTCGTGAGTAGTCATTTCTTTCAATTTGTTTTATATAGAAAAATAAAAAAAATATTTCCAAGAAGTAAAGTTCACCAATCCACAGTGGAGACGCGTGGTGTACTATGCTCTAACACTCTCTAGAGAAGAGTCCTTAGCACTTGGGGTTTATATATATGCGATGTGGATGTCACTCATCATCGCTCAGTGTAATTAAAAAAAAATAATGAAACTAGAAAACATCTATATTTTAGTTTTTCCTCCGAATACGTAGCAAGGAAATCATTTCACCTTGTATGTACATTCAAGCCTCATATATAACCAAGGACTGTGTGTTTAGGATGCCGTATTGAATAAATCACGGTCGGGGTGACAGCTTGCCGAACTGTGTTTAACTGGTAAAAATATTGGGTAAACTATAAAAAGGTATTATTTGATGGATTCGATGTGGAAATTATTATTCGGTCAAAAAGTTTAAAAAAAATGGTAAATCCAAAGTGGATACTTAGTACGCTCAATGGTCACAGGAACAAAAATGTAAATAGAAAAGAAAAGAAAAAATGATAAAATTAGTAGTTATACATATACTTTTAGTTTACGTATCAGATGAGTGGGTGGTACCGGAACACCAGGACGACGTCACTGAGCGCACATTGTGACTGTGGAGATAAACGAGCCTTAGTTGAAGGTATCCAAGGATTCCGTCTCAGTCCTCCGGGGAGACAGCAAACGTGCTTCCAGATCCTTTGTTGAGGATATTTGTGAAAGTCATGGGTCGCAGTCATCAGGTATTTGTAATAAAGAATGAAATAATTCACTCCTCGTTGATTCCGATTAAGGTAATTGACAGACGACATCAACTGCTCCAAATATTTTATAGTGCCAACCATATGCTAACACAGAGGCAGTCACTCGACGTCATCTTCCCTATTGTACGTTATGCATGTGTAATAAGATCGCAGGAAGATTCATATGCAATCTCAGGAACACAACACTTGTGTATACAAATATGTGTCTTCGTCTGGGAATCGAACCCGCTACGTAGCAGCCAGGTATCCTAACCGACAAACCCAAGCCGTCTAAATAATAAAGCACTGAGCAACGTTCATATTAACTGTACAAGATAATTGTTTAACAGTTTCTACGCGCGGGCTGTCGGCTAAGTTTAATTTCGCAGCGGACGAAGTAGTCATCGCGAGGATTCAATACGAGCAGCTACTCCTGGAAGAAGTCAAGACAAAAGGTAAGGCTAGCTTTACCTTTTGTTTTCCACTTCTTTGTTTTAACTTGGTATAATTGTGCAAGTTGGAAGTTGGTCGAGTCGAAAAATTATTGAATGGGGAATGAAGCAGACCTCGCCCCAGTGTTGACTTGATATTTATGTTGTTTTTCAGATAACTTTTAGTTATAGGAGTGGAGTAATGATAACTAGCACCAGTAGCTTTCCTGTCATTTGCAATTAGTTACACGATGATGCTATTCCTCTTCATCTTGACCAAGTAACTTAATACTACTACTAACTTATCACACACCACAAGCGTACTGGGCACTTTGTGGTAAGTGATCCCTGCGGCCTACGACGCCCACATTACTCCTTGATAAGGAATCATGATGCTGATGCGTTACCACCCCTGATGACTAAGCATTACTCGTCACCAGTAGTGAAGGACCTCTGTATCTCTTCCGTTCCCCCATTCAAAAAACTGCGGCGTTATTTTATGTTGGTATTCTGTGAGAGAGTGGTCCTTCCCCGGTGGAGCCAACCCATTCATGCTGCAGCTACTTTGTACCTGCAGCATGGCTTTACCATTTAATATATGTGTCACTCCGGTATCATAAAAAAATATTAATTATAAAAATTTACCTGTATGGCTACGCTTATCGCGAAAAACTTTATTGGTTTAAAAAATTCAAATGAATATTTTTCATTTCAACAGAACATTTAATTTTATTTCGTGGCATTTCGACAAACGCGAACTGTAGTGGTTAGATTACCTTGCTACTGCAATGCGGGTTTTGGGTTCGAATCCTAGTTTTATCATAGAATGGGTGGCAAACGAGCAAGTAAGTCACTTGATGAGTTAAAAGATCACCACCGATCACCGGCAGATCCGCTGCCATAAATTCTAGCAGAGGATTAACATGTTGTTTAGTGCTTTTGTGTGTGAGTGATGTGTGTATATGTCAAGTCCTTGACACTGCATCTGAACCTTCCTTCGATCTTATCGGCAACTCATGGGGACGACGAGCGAGTGTTCTGTGTTTGCAAATACTTACGGCGCTAAACTCTCTAACAGCGGTAGAGATACGCTGCAGTTTGTTACTAGCTGCAGAATGAATGAATAAGCTCGACCGGGGTCCACACAAGGACCACGCCCTCACAGAATATCAACGTAAAATAGCAGCATAATGCTGCTGTGTTTCGTCTGGTGAGTGAAGGGATCCGGAGACCTTTATTACTGGTGACAAGACATTTCATCTCGGTCCTCTAGAGTGACAACACATCTGCATTATGATTTCTTGTTAAGGATGAATATAGATGTCGTGGGCCGCAGGAGTCACTTCACATCACAGGTGAACTGTGCGCCGTTTGGTACTCTCAACGTTATAAAAAAAAAGAACTATAATACATCCGCAGTTGATGTCTCGCAGCTGATGATCTATCTAAAAGACATCACCGTCGTCGAAATCGACATAATCACGACCATTTTATGCGCATTTCAATTATTTATTCATAGCATTCATATTCAAAATAATATTCCATAATAAAAATAACTTAACCGTGTTTACTTAAAGGACACTTCACAGACACTTCCAGTCAAATCGGTCCGCCAAAGCGTTAAGTTATACAAAGTTTTACTTACAGTCGTAATGCCTCCCCGATGGAACGTAGAACGGTACCCAGCATCCAGGTTCGTCGAAAACTTTTATCATTGCAAATATTACGTACAACAATAATTATATTAAGTTTAAATTAAATTTTAAACTTGATTTTTGAATATATTTCTTTGTATCGTATTGAAGATGACAAACAGTTCACATTCCCACACTCATCAGCGTCTCCGGACCCTGCACACTCCACACGAAACACAGCAGCGTTTTGCTGCTATTGGACGCTGGTATTCTGTAAAGGCGTGGGTGGTCTTTCCACGATGGATAGCGACCCAAACATTACATCACATCTCTCTTCGGGGGTCAGACCACGCCTCTCGGCTGTAGACGCCATGGCCCGCAGTCATCACTGCTGATGGTGATCACCTGATCAGGTGAACCATGTGCTCGTTTGATACACCCCTATGTTATAAAAAATAATTTTGGTGGACTTTTTTTAAGCATATTATTTCAAAAATTATATAAATTAGTACACTTTCTGCAACTATTCAACTAGAAAATCACAAGACTTCACTTCGGACTTTAGTGAAATAACAGAGAACAGGGGGACTGATTCTATTCAACTATGGTTCAACGAAATTAACTATGAAAAACCTACGGCCTGTGTGCTCTAAGCATCATTACAGGTTTTTGTGTTCTATAAATCAAAAAGGCAAGTAGAGTAAGAATCTCTAATCATTCGTCCCACAAGTGGGCATTGGCCCACCCTCTACAGTAGGTCCTAGAGCACAATCCATTACGCGGATCCACTGCTAATTAGCAAGAGATAAGAGTGAGAAATATTTTTTTTTATTCTTAGACATGCGTGTTTTTGTGTGTTTTCCTTCACCACGAGCTCGTGATACAATTAGTACTTATTATTGCAATAAACAATTACACCGGCGATCGAAAGCGTCAACAGCCTAATAGTTAAGGATACGGTTTGCGTACATTTAGGTCGTGGGTTCGAATCCTCTAAATCTACTATTGACGTACGCTATCTCCCAGCACAAGCATTAGCTTAGTCGGAGTGGTTAATCGGAATGTTAGTAAGGTAATGCACTCCTACCATTCTTTTAAAAATAAAACTCGGTTTTAGCGCTTAGCTTTATAAAAAAGTGAATACGACCTTAATTTAATTAATTATTAATATTAACTTTTATTAAACAACTTAATATTAACCAAAACGTATCATGGATAGAAAGAGGGATTTTCTGGCATAGGTGGTAGATTACACTTAGAAGAGAATCCCAACCATGGTTATATATATATATATATATATATATATGTATATATATATATATATAATATAATTATTAACGAACCGTGGCAGCCCAGGTTTTCGCTATTGATTTCACATTACGAGAGCAATCGAGTTAAAATCCCGCTGCCGGCAGAAACAAAATTGTTGCGATTAAAATCCTGATTTATCATGACCTCGCCAATGAAGGGAATATGATGAGGAAACATGACTTAAGAAATAAATTTGAATATCTAAAAGTGCCCATTTATATTCAATAATAATATTTACCAAAAATATATAAATTATTAAACCTAGATTTATAGTGAATTCCTATATCAATCATAAACAAACAATAATTGTTACAGTAGTGAAATTCTCAACATTACAACAAAATAGCCTCGATTTATGAAATTTTATGTGAGACATGGTGTTTACACACATTCTTACATACACACCAATTGTCGGACACAATATAAAACAATATTAGTGTTTTTATAATAATCGAAATAAAATTACTTTAAACTACATCTGATTTTTTTAATGGATACAGTAGAGAACAGTGGTTTTTTTTTAATAGATACAGTAGATAACAGTGGACTTTTTTTACTACATAAGTGTTGTATTCGATTAGTGGAGATGTTTAAAGCTAAATAAAATGTTTGCCTGATTGTAGTGCAATACCTCGGCGTCCAAGGATTGAGAAGGGAAGACAAGTAAGGTCCAGCTACCCGCAGAGAAGGAATTTTCTCCAATCTGCCTCACCAATGGGCCGTAAAGGTTGTTACTTAAATCTCAATGGTTGACAATCCATCTCCACATGCTTTGGTGCGAAATTTTCTGTCGCCACCGGTATTTTCGAACCGATACGACTTAGAGACCTTCAAGAAATGAGCCTACAATTTTGCAAGGCCCGGCAGCGCAGCTGCGACTTCTCTGGTGTTGCAGATGTTTATTAGCAGCGGTAATCACTAACCATCAGTAAGCTGTGTGTTTGTGATTTGTTCTATTAAAAAAAAAATATTTATTTACATTTAAAAACCTAATCGGCCATTGTCACCAGGTGGTTTTTTTGATATCCCTAAGGAAAGCTACAAACAACTTTAAAAAAGCACTCTTTGAGATAAAAAGATATGAGCGAAATAACTTCTCAAAACTGCATTAGCTGAAGTTTAAAATGTACGTGAATACGGCAAGCCTCCGTTCTATTTTTCTTTGGGGAACGATTTAAAGACCTTCGTTACCCTACACGAGAGAATGTTTCATTTATGACGGCCAAACAGAAAAACGGAAATATAATATTTACGAAGAGTGAATAATAATTCTCAATATATATATATTTGTTTTCATACATAATTTTATTCAGTTTTTTATAGAATATTAAGATCGGCACACAATTGACCTGACGCCAAGTGAGAGTATCAAAGACAGCATACACATACCACATTAGATCCGAAAAACATAAATGATATAAACATTTTTCCTAGTTTAGAAATCAAACCAGGACACGACGTATCAGCTAGGTACTACCACCACTACGCTACGCGGCCATATAAAAAATTAAAT
This sequence comes from Teinopalpus imperialis, assembly GCA_029286865.1. Lineage (NCBI taxonomy): Eukaryota > Metazoa > Arthropoda > Insecta > Lepidoptera > Papilionidae > Teinopalpus > Teinopalpus imperialis. The sequence continues at coordinate 2,517,617 of JAGSMU010000033.1, forward strand.
GTAGCGAAAACCAATGAATAAAGCATTCATTGTACGTTGACTTCAAAGTTGGTTGTTTTGTTGAAACAACTTATTTACTCTCAACATAAATACCTCGAATATACAAGCTACTCGTATGACTACACAATTTGCGTTTACTGCGGCAGTTTGTACGGCCCTCATAACAAAGCGCCCGGTTATTGGGAACGGGCGTGTGTCGTGACACGCGGATATAAAATCCGGTCGAATAACATCCGAAGAGCGGTGAGTTGGAGACAAGTTATGAAGCTATTAGCGGCCGATGTTCTACAGGTTTATGGCTCCTTGCTCTATAGATTGGGTTATGTTATTGCCGGTAGCGTCATCAAAATAAACGCACGCTGAAAACAATAATTCTGCGCCAACTTATACCGACGATACTAAATTAAATTATAGTCTTTCTCATCGTGGTATAGTTAGTATTTGTTGCTCGATCTTGCACCCTCTGTATACATCCATATACCGCTGCTGTGTTCCACATGGTTTCTGTAGGGATCCAGGAATCCAATTACAAGTAACGGCGTGACATGACTATCACTTACCGTCAGGGGAAATATGCTCACTTGTCACCCTTAATTAATATTACTAAGAAGCTAGTTTTTAGTATTTTCATTGCATACTATTGAATCAAGTAAACAACATAGAACAGAGTCGTGCTTAACTATTACATGCAAAGGCAAATTGTAAAATCCGGCAAATAAAAATAAAGGCCTTCCCTTCAGATTGCGACCCACAATCTCGGGCTACCTGCACCCATCGACTCCCCGCAAAGTTGCATGGTCCTCGCTCTATCCAGTGGGGGTCGTATTCCACTTGGACTACTAGTCCACAAGTACAGGGTTACAAGAATCTCTCTTTCCCATTCGGAAAATAGAAGTACTTTTTTTTACTATCGTTACTAGAAAAAGAAAAAAATATTTTGTGTACATTCGTGCGGGTGAGATGCGAGGCGTCACGCGATCCTGCCCTGGCCACAATCAATAACGATCACAGGATACACCAAACCGAAGAGGTGACGTGATAAATCAATAAAGGCCATTTTACTTTGCATCCGGCATGTGCGGCTGACAGAAATCGCCACACACTGTGAGTAATGGCCCCTGCGTGTGACATTTTTAATTAAATTTCAAATGAATTTCATAATTCAGGGTTTGCTGAAAAAAGCTACGTTTTTCCGCTGGTCAATTTCGACCTTTATCCAGTTTATAACAGAACTTTACACTAGTACTGCGATTTCTCAGTAGATGGCATTGTTGAGAATTCGATCAAGCGCGCATAGACATGGCTGATTAAATATTAAAATTATATTATTAATAATTTGTATAATTAATAATAATATTATATATTATAATATAAACAAAATCAAAATCTTCTATTAAAATTAATACAATAGAACTAAATATTTATATGCTGAGCTGAGATCATTTTAAAGTCGCAATATGAGTCATGGCTTCTTAAGGTTGTACAAGTGTTTAATTGGTAGAGCCACGCTGCGACTATAAACTAGGTGTAGCACTAACAATTTGGAGCAGGGAAGCAGTATACTTTCACAGAATTACTATCTGTGTGAAAGTATTCAATAATATGTTTTCCAAATTCCAAATGCTTTCTGAGGTATGACGGATGAATGCACACACACAAGGTAAACCTAACTCTCCTTTTCCATTGATGGGCAGCTGCATCACCAGCACGAAGGCATTGCTTGATGGACAGCTGCATCACCAGCACGAAGGCATTGCTTGATGGACAGCTGCATCACCAGCACGAAGGCATTGCTTGATGGGCAGCTGCAACAAGGACAAATCCTCTAAGAAGTAGAAGTTTATTGTGTATTTACCGGTCATTTCACTGAATTTAAATATTTCTCTAGTCTTCGTCGGAGTTCCTGGTTTCGATATGCAGCTGTAGAACAATATTTCCTCATGTCCTTAAGACTGATTCCGCACCATCTTATTTACATGATATATTTCACCAATGGTTGATCTAGCAGCACCATGTATCAAGCTCGATTACACGCCCGCGCAGAATATCAGCGCTGAATAGCATAATGCTGCTGTGTTTCGTATTGCGGATCCTTGGACCCAATGATAGGTAATTGTCAAGTCATTCCATTTCGCTCCTCAAAAATAATGAGGTGTTTATGGATCATAGGAATCATTTACCATCAGGCAAGATGTGTGCATTAAATACTACCCTAGGATGGATCGTGAGTGAGTGAGTGCCTGAGTGATAGTGCGCAGTCGAAGTTTACAAGAAGAACATAAAAATCACAAACAAAACATAAAATAAAAAAACCTGCAAAAACATTCAGACAGATTAAAACAAAAAAAAAACAGGGCAAGCAATCGTCATTTAACGAGCGCCCCATTCGGGCGACGATCACGCGCAAATCGCGTAAATTACGTGCCATTACGCGCCGGAATATCGCAGTGCAACACATGCGGTCGGCGCGTAAGCAACATTATTAATAATTAAAAGCGTCGGATTTACGGCGCTGTAAGTCACACGTTATGGGCTCGTAAAAACCGCCGCGGGAGGGGGAGGGAAAAAAACAAACAGTAGCAACGCGTGTGACGAGATGACGACACATGTAAAATAGGTCCCTGAACAGAGAACTCGGCGACAGAGAGGACGCAGAGTAGCACAGAATCTTATATAATGTTTTTTTTATAACTTTAGGTGACAAACGAGCACAATAGAGGTACGATACAATCTGTTCGAGCAGGGCAGGACCACGTCCTTACGGAATGTAGGGATCCGGTGAATGTCATTACTGATGTCAAGGCACTCCATCTTGACCTAAAGAGTGAGGGTGAGGTGATCTTACATCATTGTTGTTCGTCTGTGAATAGTCCTGATTTTAAGTTATTCAGCGGCCCATGACAAACACATTCATCCCTAACATGGGACCGTACTACAGATGCGTTTCACCCCCGAGGAATTACATAAAAAGACACCAGTAATAAGGGTCTCCGGATACGTACATACATCAGACGAAACACAAGCAGAGTTATGCAGTTATTTTACACTGATATTCCGTGATGGAGTCCTTCACTTGTTGAATATACCTATTCATGCTACAGCTAGAAATAAAACTGCAGCGTGTCTCCACTGCTGAAGAATTTCACTGTAAATTGGTAAATATGTTTTAAAACAATGTAGAATACTAGACCAGTGAAATAGATTATTTCCATCCTAGATATTACTTTGTTGTCTCTGCAGTTTCACTAACCTGTATATCCATTGGTTATGAGTAAGTTATTTTAGTGACAATAAAAGTGAATATGTAAGTCTACCAATACGTTTTTGTAACCGAACAGTAACACGATCTGTATAATTCAAAGTGAGATGAAAACCAATACCGATAGATTCTAGCAGATGGACTTAATTGTAATAATGATGGCTTGGAACACGTTACAAAATACTAAAATTGTATCATAACTGAAGGTTAGTAGATTAGTATAAAGTTATTAGCGTTATAGGTGTTTACTGCGTCTGGATGCTGAGCTGATGATGATGATACCTCCTCGTCGATTTCGACTACGGCCATTTGTTTGTTTACTAACATGTCACCTACTGTGTAGGATATGTGATAGTGGTGATAACATAGACCACTTGTCCTCACCTTCACCAGTCCAATGTCCAATTAAGGTCGGAGGAAGGTTCAAATGCAATGTCAAAAACACGAGAGATATACAATACACTTATATCCGAAAACCAAATGTTGTATTGCACGAATATTGTTTTTCAGATGTGAATCAAATCACGCGACACGCGACGTAACAACTTATATTAATGTATCTTTTTTTTTGAAGTGTTTGCTGTTGGTTCACCGACCTCTACAACTATCTAAGAAGACTCACGAGCGGAAGGCCCGATGAGTAGGCCAATAAGCCACGATGGTGCCACCCTTGTGGACGAAGAACGTCGACGACACATGATCCGAGGGCTCCTCATAAGTTGGATAGAACCTCGGCTCGGACTTCTATCGTTAAGGGAGGTATATATGTATATGTGAAATACATCTATAAGAGGTAAATAACGTCCCTTCATCTAGATTTGTAATTAATATAGAAAGCAATATTTCATTGCTTAAGTACCAATGCAGAGACACATCGTGAGTATACCTGCATTTTACCTGGTGGAGCTAGTTCAAACTAGCTGCTCAGCTGGCCATGTAGAATCTTTGTTGAAGTTGGATCTAGACGTCGGTGGCAGCCGTCATCATTTACCATTAGGTGGAATGTGCACTCATTCAGCAGCATCGTCTCAGCTCATAACTACATACTACTAGGTCATCATTCCATCTAATGAGGGGTCATCCTAACAAGTATATTGAAAAAAAAATATTTTACAAATATCAGTATAATTCTTCAGTTTTATGGAGAGAATACTAATTTCCAGGAATAAGCGAGTGGAACAGTTGCTCCAAGGTTAGTAGACCATTGGCGCCTCGACACCCATAGGAAGGAATTGGATGGCTTGCTCGTACGCCGCCACATGACCAAGGTTCCGTGTACAACAATAAAATGTAACAATGTGGAAAGTGAACCGGCTGTCTGTATCATTACTAGCAGTTAATTTTAACGGCATATTTACAACCGTACCTGCGGGAGAACTTCAAACGGCCGTCGCCGACGGTCGGTAGTTATAAAATATGTTTAATGGCTTAAAACTTAGGCTTTACGAGCGGGCGTGTGCGTCTCGCAGTCAGTTCAAATTGGGATGTTAAATTTTGAGGTGAGGATATCTGAGAAACAATTATTTTATCCTGTAAAAAATTCATTGAACTGTAATTTTCAAAGCGTTACCTGGATAAGTCCCAAGTGTGGTGAACTTCTTCCTGAAAGGCTCGATAGAAGAAAAACATATCTGTCAAGATAGAACGTTTAGTTACAGTAAATACACCCGCGTTCCTGGGCGGTTCTCACTGCCCCCAGCTTCCAATAACAGGTGCCGATCTTCAGAAGTTAGTTCCGTATACCTTACCTCGGGTGCCAAATAGACATAAGCATCCATTCTCCACTCCGGAGATTTCTCAGATAGTTAGATCTTCGGCCGCAAAGATGAGTTGTGCAGACAGAACACGCTCAGAGAGCGAGCACTTCATGGTAAGTAAGTAATCCACAATATACTAGCTAGAGCTACGATGCAGCTGTTACTAACTATAATATGAATATGTTTATTTATATATATATATATATATATATTTGTATATATATATATATATATATATATATATATATTTGTATATATATATATATACAAATATATATATACATATCTTTACCTGTCTGTTATTCAAAGTTATCACCCATGGCATCATCGATGCATCTTTGCCACCGCAGTACTTTATTGATGCCCTTCATAAAAACATCAGCTGGACGGGAGGCAACAAACTCTTCAAAGGCATTTTGTACTGCCACTCGGGAATTTTTTTCCCACTAAAAAGTTGTCCAAATTTTGGAAAAAGTAATACTTGGTGGGAGCAAGGTCTGGTGAGTACGGTGGATGAGGGAGAGCTTCTAACCCCAACTCTTGCAGCTTGGAGACTGTCTGTTGTGCAGTATGGGGTCACGCGTTGTCGTGTTGGAGCAGCGGGGACGACCGATTGACCAAAGCTGGTTGCAGATGTGCGAGCTTCTCCTTCATTGTCTTCAGTTCTTCACAGTACACATCCGCAGTACTCATGCCGTTTAGTAAAAGACTGTGATGAATCAGCACTAGACCACCAAACAGTGACCATCAACTTTCTAGAGGTCATTTTTCGTTTAGGTCATTGCTTTGGTGCTCAACCAGGATCTAACCAACTTGCTGAGCGCTTTCGATTGTCGAACAGAATCCATTTTTCATCGCACGTAACAATTCGGTTCAAAATTCTTTCATTTCTGTGCCTGTTGAGCAGCGCGTGGCAGGTCTCAATGCGTACGTTGCGATGGTGATCGTTAAGTTCGTGGGGCACCCATCTATCAAGCTTTTTTACCTTGCCAATTTGTCGCAAATGGACCAATCTTGTTTTGATGTTAACATCAAAAGCTGCTGCTAGCTCGGCTGTAGATTGAGTATCATCAGCTTCCACAATCGCTTTTAATTCATCATTGTTGACCAAAGTCCGGACGACCACGAGGTTCATATTTCAAATCAAAATTTCCAGAACGGAACCGGGAAAACCAATAACGGGTTGTGCGTTCGTTTGTGTAGTTCTCTCCGTAAACGTTGTTGATGTTACGTGCCGTTTGTGCCGCGTTGATGCCACAACGTTCCGGCATCAACGCGTTCAACATATTCCATAATTAAACGAATTTTTAAAGTATCCACTATGACGAAAAACGTTCAAACGTAATGAAAATATAAAAACTAATCAATAAACAAAGACTGACTTTGTAAAAAGAATGTCATGTTTTTAAAACAAAATTAATTTAAATTTTATTTTAAAATTAAACAATAAATAGGGCAACAATATGTTTAACGTTTTATCATTTATTAGAAAAACAATAAATCCCACTACACAAGTGCAGTTTCAATATTACATTACGGCCAAACTATTAAATCAGTTTTAAGGTATGAACAATAATGGTCAACTAATTAGAAAAAACAACAAAAAAGTATAAAAAACAATATTTTTTTAAGTATTAGTAATTAGTATTGTTATTTAATAAATAGCTACTATCCACAGCCTACCAATAGTTATAATTAATATTTAGTGGCGTATCCCTTATTTTCAATAACAGTACTGCAACGACGTGGCATTTGTTTCAATCAATTTCATACATTTTTCTTGGGGGATTAAATTCCATGCTTCAACAATTGCTTCATATCGTTCGTTTTGACTGGTGTTACGTTTGTTTGAGACTTTCTTTTTAACAATATACCAGAGATTTTCTATCGAGTTTAAATCCGGACTATTTGCTGGCCAGTCTAAAACGGATATACGCTGTTCGCTAAGGAAACATTTGACACCATTGGCCGTTTGTTTAGGGTCATTGTAATGCTGAAAGATCCAAGTTACAGGCAAATGATCGTCCGAGTAGGGAATCATTGTGTGCTCTAAGATATTTTTGTATTGCCATTGATCCATTGTACCTTCAATCTTACGAACGGGTCCAACTCCACATCCGGAAAAACACCCCCAGACTTTAATGAGACCGCCACCGTGCTTGACTATACTCCTTGTGTATTTATAATTAACAGCATTGTTTACTGGACGTCTAACATAGCGCTTTCCATCGGAATATACGATATTTATTTTTGTTTCATCTGAAAAGAACACTTTTCTGCATTCTCGTACCGTCCAATTAACATATTTTTTAGCGAATAATAATCGCTTCTCTCGGTGTTGCTTGGCAAGAAGCGGTACCTTTCAAAAAATTTAGCTTCCACTAATCTTCGGCGTATCAGTCTTGACGAGATGTTTCTCGGGACATCAGGCGAAAAAACTTCATTTTTAATCTGGTTGGAGCCTTTTTTTGCAACACGAACGATTAGCGTATCTTTTCTGGAGAGGTTTTTCTTGCCTTTCTGTTCAGTTCCATATGTTTTATAATGATCAATTGCATTAAAAACTTTCTTAACAGAACAATTTAAATGTTCAGCTATTTTTCTGTACGCCCACTTATAATCTATATGTAAATTAACAAGTATTTGCCTAGTGATGTGTCACAACTTTTATTTTTGGCCATTTTCAACAAAATAAAATTCAGATTAAATTTTGAATTGCCGCCAAAATAATAAAAAAGCCAAGAAAGTAATGTTATTCTCCAATTTCAAAAAAGAACGAGCTATGGATGCTTTTTTAAAATATTTTTAATTAGGCGTCCACGCGGCCAGTAACAGAAAATAAACTCCTACAAGTGTAAGACTCATTTTGTAATTAAAAGTAAGAAATGTTTTATATTTTATGCATTTAATGAGTTTTTTATTTGAGTGGCTATATTATTGCATGATTATTAATTATTGAATGTGTATATTTTTTAACGAACATTTGTACGTTGAAGTTATATTTTTTTCATTCATAAGAAGTGTTTCTAATTATATGACCACTGCTGTATATATACCTTTATATATATATATTTTATTTATATATTATTTTTACCGTAGAGCACGTGATAAATCAGCACTTAAAATTTCAACTAACTATTTCATTGGTGTCAGCATCGAGGATGGAAATATTTTTTTTTAAATAAACAGTGCTAACATACTAACATCCTAGTAACCACTCCAAACAAGCTATGCTAAACTATGGTTCAGTACAATAGTCGAATGTCACTATCTTAATTGTCGGTTACCGTACCTTGAACCATTATTAGGCTATTGGCCCCTTTTATTAAACGTGTAATAAATTCAAAGCAACATACTATAGGCGAATATTTTCAAATCTATCGAAGCGATTTAATTCAAAGGGAAGACCCTAAGCTTGCGTAATTAAAGGAAACAATTAGTGGAGGTTAATCAGCGGGACTCTGTAATAACCGCGCGGGTGGCAATTATTAACATGACCTGAATATTCATCGCGAAGTTAATTTACCAAATAACGGTAATATTTAAACGGTAATCGAGGCACGTGCTATATATTAAAACGCTAAAACATTGACACGTTTAAAATAAATAATGAATATATGCAAATATATATATATATATATATATATATGCATCGCTTCTCACCCTAAGGGTTGCATTTTTTATTAAAAGAGGTCGCAATTTATTCAATAAATAAGAAGAAACAACATAAAAAAAATATTTAAATAAAATATAAATTAAATTGTTATTATCTTTATATAACTTTAGCCTTTTTACTTAAATATACGACGCAAAACTAGTTAAGAAACAATTTATATATTTATTTCATAATTGATGTATTCTTGGTCACAGCGACACACGATCGAACGTGTGTCAGATAAAGAAATGTTATTTAATTAAGCTTCATATACAATGATGTATAAAGAAGGCATTCTCTGCCAGTTTACCTGCGGGAAATGCGGAGATGAATCGAAGTGAATGTTATGCTTAAAAAAAATGAGCCAGCCGAGGAACAATATTGTTACGGGTTCTTTATTTAATAAAACTCGTTATTATAGAACAAACTGCATTTATACATTTACTGAGTAACAGACTTAGAGCTATTCCTTAACCTAACTATATTTAACTTTTGCTAAATAATTGTGTTAAAATAATATTTCTTAAATATTTTCCTATAAACATGCAAAAACATAATAGAATTCGAACTCTCGACCTAATACTCGAGAGTATACACCTGAGCAACTGCACCATTAAGTAGCTTGTTTAGCATGATGAAATATCAATTTGCTATTTCATCAGTGCGCTGCCTCTATAGTTATAATGAGCATAACAATATTCGTGCGTCACATATTGTTCGTTTTTGGGTGTGTTGTGTGCATGTCTCGTATCCCTGACACTGCATGTGAACCTTCCTCCTATCTTATTGCACATGCGTTTCATCAGATCAGGATAGGAGTCGACGAGCGATTGCTTACGACACTGTGACATATGGCGCAGCGTGGTTGATGCCGGTAATAACAATAAGGTATCGCCGTGGTCGGGATTGGCAAAGAGGACACCATCATATTTGGCCAAATCCTCTCTAAATTCTGTCGATAACAATAGACTAGGTTAGTTGCACTAACAGCAATTACTCGCTCTACAGACGGACCCGCGGACGTTTACTCTTGATTACATACCGTTACCAATCAAACGTACAATTATTTCAAACCAATTTAAATCTAATACTATTGCTATGCAATAATCTATGCAACAATATTGTGTGGATGAAGTTAGCTTAGTGAATGGGATGTAGGTCTCACGATCTAGTGGTCGTTAGTTAGAATCTCAAATAAATTTTTCAGATTATGACTTATAAGGAGTACAGGTTAACATTTTTTATAGCTTTGTGAAATACAAAGCACACGGTTCACCTCATAGGTAATGATTCTTTGTCACCTCTGAGAAGTAAGGCACCTAATAAGGGTCCGGAAACTACACTCACCAAACGAAACACAACAGCATTATACTGCTAATTTACGCTGGTATTATGTGAGAATTAGTGCTGCTGCTAGAAACATACTGTAGCGTGGCTATACCACTGTTAAAATATATATGCCCAGTGTGTGGTCACTCGATTTCACGTTTGTCGTCAATAAAATGTGGATATTTGATATAACTGTCGGTGTCGGAATGGTATACAAGAAAACGGAGGCTACACTCCAGTTTGTTTCCAGCTGCAGAATGAATGGGTCAGCTCTACCGGGATAGGACCACGCCTTCACAGATTAACAGCGTAAAATAGCAGCATAACACTGCTGTGTTTCTTCTGGTGAGTGTAGGGATCAGGAGGCCTTCATTACTAGTGACGAGGCATTCCATCTCAGTCCTCAAGGGTGATAATGTATTTTTCAGCATTACGATTCCTTGTCGAAGGATGAATGTAGATGTCATGGGCCACAGGAATCACTTGCCATCAGATGACCTGTGTGTGAGTTTGTTACTTTCAATGTTATAAAAAATAAAAAAAATATTAATTGTCATTAACTGAAATAAAAGACCATCCACGTAAAATAACAATATATATGTATAAAATAACAATATATATATATATATATATATATATGTATAAAATAATAATATATATATATATATATATATATATGTATAAAATAATAATATATATATATATGTATAAAATAACAATATATATATGCATAAAATAACAATATATATATGCATAAAATAACAATATGTATGTATAAAATAACAATATGTATGTGTATAAAATAACAATATGTATGTATAAAATAACAATATATATATGCATAAAATAACAATATGTATGTGTATAAAATAACAATATGTATGTATAAAATAACAATATGTATGTATAAAATAACAATATGTATGTATAAAATAATATATATATATATATAAAATAACAATATGTATGTGTATAAAATAACAATATGTATGTGTATAAAATAACAATATGTATGTGTATAAAATAACAATATGTATATGTATAAAATAACAATATATATATGTATAAAATTACAATTTGTATATGTATAAAATAACAATATATATATGTATAAAATAACAATATATATATGTATAAAATAACAATATATATATGTATAAAATAACAATATATATATATGAATAAAATAACAATATGTATGTATAAAATAACAATATATATATATATATATATAAAATAACAATATGTATGTATAAAATAACAATATGTATATGTATAAAATAATAATATATATATATATATGTATAAAATAACAATATGTATATGTATAAAATAATAATATATATATATATATGTATAAAATAACAATATATATATATATGAATAAAATAACAATATGTATGTATAAAATAACAATATGTATATGTATAAAATAACAATATGTATGTATAAAATAATATATATATATATATATATAAAATAACAATATGTATGTGTATAAAATAACAATATATATATGCATAAAATAACAATATATATATAACAAAATAGTAATTGGGTAGACACCTTGTTATGCCAGCGCCGACGCCCGCATCAGTGCCAACCTTATGGATCGTTGCCAAACACGGGGCTCGCTCGAGATGAGAGTAATCTTAGTTATGTCGTGCGAACTAGTTTATTTTTAATTCAGTAACACTTGATAGGTACATAATCTGCTAGGACATGTGAAGGTCAGGTTCTGGCTAAATAGTAAACCGCTTTTCGCTTTACCCTTTGTATTATGAGGTAAGTAAATAACTCCTTCGCCGCCGCCGAGGAGACAGTGTAGACATTCAAAACATAATTTATTGTATTGTATTGTATTATTGATAAGTCATTTTAAAAAGTACACAATTTTTTAATAACATCAAGATTGCCACCTACTTTGAAGGCGTTCACGCCCATCTAAAATTGTCTTAGAGTAGGTTTTTAAACATGGGATTTGTTGGTAGGTCTAATTAAAAGTAGCTCCAAATTAAAACTACAAAAAAGTGAATTATAGTAGTAATTTTTTTTATTATCTTTAGAATAACTATAATGACGATAATGACGATAATGATGTTGGCGATGACGATGACGATGAACATGACAATGACCATGACCATTACCATGACCATGACCATGACCATGACGATGACGATGACGATGGCGATGACGATGACGATGACGATGACGATGACGACGACGAAGACGACGACGACGACGACGACGATGACAATGACAATGACGATGACAATGAAGATGACGATGACGATGACGACGACGACGATGATGACGACGACGAAGACGACGACGACGACGACGACGATGACAATGACAATGACGATGACAATGATGATGACGATGACAATGATGATGACGATGACGACGACGACGATGATGACGATTAAGATGACGATGATAGTCGATATCGGACGCGGCGAGACTTATTTGCTATCAGACGACATCAACTGCGTAGGATATATTGACTAGTTCGTAATATGTACAATGAACAGTAGAGTCGTACATGTACAATGAACACGACGATACATGAGTATAGTACAGTGGTATATGTACAATGAACACGACGGTACGCGAGTATAGTACAGTGGTATATGTACAATGAACACGACGATACGTGAGTATAGCACAGTGGTATATGTAATAATGAACACGACGATACGTGAGTATAGTACAGTGGTATATGTACAATGAACACGACGATACGTGAGTATAGTACAGTGGTATATGTACAATGAACACGACGATACGTGAGTATAGTACAGTGGTATATGTACAATGAACACGACGATACGCGAGTATAGTACAGTGGTATATGTACAATGAACACGACGATACGTGAGTATAGTACAGTGGTATATGTACAATGAACGACGATACGTGAGTATAGCACAGTGGTATATGTACACGAACACGACGATACGTGAGCATAGTACAGCGGTATATGTACAATGAACACGACGATATGTGAGTATAGTACAGCGGTATATGTACAATGAACACGACGATACGTGAGTATAGTACAGTGGTATATGTACAATGAACACGACGATACGCGAATATAGTACAGTGTTATATGTACAATGAACACGACGATACGTGAGTATAGTACAGTGGTATATGTACAATGAACACGACGATATGTGAGTATAGTACAGTGGTATATATGTACAATGAACACGACGATACGTGAGTATAGCACAGTGGTATATGTACAATGAACACGACGATACGCGAGTATAGTATAGTGGTATATGTACAATGGAACACGACGATACGTGAGTATAGTACAGTGGTATATGTACAATGAACACGACGATACGCGAGTATAGTATAGTGGTATATGTACAATGAACACGACGATACGTGAGTATAGTACAGTGGTATATGTACAATGAACACGACGATACGTGAGTATAGTACAGTGGTATATGTACACGAACACGACGATACGTGAGTATAGCACAGTGGTATATGCACAATGAACACGACGATACGCGAATATAGTACAGTGGTATATGTACAATGAACACGACGATACGTGAGCATAGTACAGTGGTATGTACAATGAACGACGATACGTGGAGTATAGTACAGCGGTATATGTACAATGAACACGACGATACGTGAGTATAGCACAGTGGTATATGTACAATGAACACGACGATACGTGAGCATAGTACAGTGGTATATATGTACAATGGAACACGACGATACGTGAGTATAGTACAGTGGTATATGTACAATGAACACGACGATACGCGAGTATAGTACAGTGGTATATGTACAATGAACACGACGATACGTGAGTATAGTACAGTGGTATATGTACAATGAACACGACGATACGTGAGTATAGTACAGTGGTATATGTACAATGAACACGACGATACGCGAGTATAGTACAGTGGTATATGTACAATGAACACGACGATACGTGAGTATAGTACAGTGGTATATGTACAATGAACACGACGATACGTGAGTATAGTACAGTGGTATATGTACAATGAACACGACGATACGTGAGTATAGTACAGTGGTATATGTATGTAAAACAAAAACAACAAGATCATCATTTGTAAAAGTCGAAATATCAACATTCTTATCAAATCATGTTCAAGACTTATTGTCTCATTAAACTTGTAACTTGTGTTTATAATAATAAGATGTGCATATCTCAACTTCCCAACTTACCATTCAGCTAATCCGTATCGCAGTCTCCATCTAACTGTTATTAAAACATTTCAATGATGAATTGCCGGTAACTCCTGCAAAACACCCACCTCTCTTAGGGACGTCGAAACAAAAGCTAATAACGCGTTAACAAATTAACGTTATATATTTATGGTATAGCAGTTATAATTATTATTTTCTAACTTTATTTCTATCTACGCCTGATTGGTTAGTAAAATAATATAAAATAAAATATAATTAAACAATATATAAAATAAAAAAAATATATACAACGTTCGGTGATCAAATTCCCAGTTTAAACCCAAATTAGGAAGATGGTGCTGCGATTCCTTTCCACCCCAAATCTCGTCCGTCTGAACACCTGGGTGGTCTTTAAAATTCTTATATATATATATATATATATATATGTATACATGTATATTTTTATATTATATATTTTTTTCTTGTAACTGAACGTAAAAGCTCAGTCCACCAGATCATAATCAGTATTTAGATAAGGTGTTACCTACATATTGGATATAAATTTAGGATAGAGGTCTAACTAAGGTAGAGATCAGCTGCATTTTGTTTCTGGCTATGGCTTGAACGGGAAAGGACCTCGCCCTCACAATACCAACCTCAAATAGCAGCATAACGCTGCTGTGGTGAGTGTAGGGATCCGGAGGTAGTTATTACTGGTGACAGGAGACATCTTAATCTTCAGCGATAACAACGCATCTGCATTATGATGCCTTGTCCGGGATGATCGTGGATCGACTACTGTGTGCTCGTTTGTCATCCTAAATATAATAAAAAACATTTACCTTACATCGGATTAGCGAAGGGAGGGACAGAGAATGTTTCTGTATTTTCGCAAACGATGTTCACGTGGTAACCACAAGAATATATCACCGTGGTAACAATTAACCATCCAAACATATATTTGCGCTAAAACATTATTAAATAGAACATTAAAAAATTTCCCAATAACGTTATTCTAACATTGCATTGCTATCGCCCGCAACGGGAGCAAATCCCGCTCGGGCCGGATAAGGGGGTTACGTTTTATTGCTTTGATTTATCGTTTTCTTAATAAATATGTCAAGTGTTGCCCGATTGGGCTTCAAGCTCCATTATTAATTGTTACAGTGGGTATTAATTACGGTGCGTTATGCTCTGTATTGTTGTCTCGCTCTGGTTCGGTTGGATAGAATTAATAGTAACAACTGCTTTGTTAAATTCGTATCTAAATGTAACAAAGTAACATCTTATATATAGACTCAACTGCTAAGCTTAAACCTCCTCCCAAGAGAACGTGCATTGACCATTGATCGCCACATGGAACTCAATACGGATTTGCGGCCTTCAAAATATATTTTTTTGTTTTTTTCTTAGACTGGCAGATTTCTTCACTTTGCAAATTTATTGTATAATATGTGAAGTAAAATACAATTCGTCGCCTCCTCATCCTGAGCCATGTGCATCCATCACCTCCACATATCTTGAATATGTTTTTATAATTATTTCATAGACATGCAAGTTACCTACGATGTTTCCCTTCATTGTCGAGCTCATGGTAATTCGTGCGACGGGAGTTTGTGCGATCACATAAATAACTGGCTGGCAATTGTCTGGCACGGGCTATTTCAGGTAAATGTACCGCGACTCATTGGCCCCAAGCTTGCTTCAGGCAACGGTGCGGGTCTTGTGTAAGATAAATGAGGAATCAGCTTGAATGCAACTCAAAATAACAATTAACTAACTTTTGCAGGACTTTTTTTGTATACGGCAATAACTATAAGATGTTTTTAAGAGCAGTATATATTACAGATAGATCTATTTAATATTTGTAGATAAATATTTCTAAGCAGAAGAACTAAGGTAACCGACACAGCTCAGTAAGCTGAAGTGGCATCAGACCAGACATATAGCTCGTACAACCCATAAATGATAGGAAAGATTCTGGAGTTGCTACCGCGTATTGTCCATCGCCGCGTAGAAGGACTCCCCTCCAGATGAAGTGAAGGGGAAGTCGCAGGGGAAGGATGCAGGTGGCTCGGGTCCGTTCTTTGTGGCAGTCTATTAGAGGCTTCGCTTTTAATTTGATGAAACTTATTAACAATCACGAAAATAATACGCAAACCGAATACGAACAATTGCAATATTAAGTGTAGATTTTCCGAGCACTCGGCGGCGAAAACATTGTGAGGAAACGTGTATATCTAAGAAAATAAAAAGAAATATATTTCGAAGACAATTCGCCAATCTAAAGTAGACTATTCTCTAACACGCTCTCTAGGTAGGACGTCTCTATGTCCAGCAGTGGAACATATCTAGGCAACTTATCTTTTCTTTTTGGTCTAAGCTTTAACAGCCAATAGGGATTTCAAATTATCCATAATTCGGTATCATTCTAAGTTTTATTTAAAGTTTTAAAGACGTGATGTAATATTATCTATACATCACGTCTGTGAAAATACCGGAAACATGAACGGAGCACATCACTCCCGGCTATTTTATATGAGTCTTCTCATTGTCGTTAGTTCGCGAGGCATTTCCGCGTTGTTAACGTTAATGGCGCCCGTCGCTACCGCCTTGCGTTATGGTAAATAATTCGTGCAATATAGTGGGCACTGCGGACCGTGTCTGAGTGATTACCTGATGAGTGATATTATTCGTTTCAGTGCGACTCCACGAATAAAGGCTTCTCATCGTATAAACATTCCTCACAGAATACCATTGGAAAATAGCAGCATAACATTCCTTGTATTTCGTCTCGTGAGAGTAGACTACGCATATGCATTATGATTCCTTATCGAGGATGAATGCGAGTGTCATGACCCGCAGGTATCACTTACCATCAGGTGGGCTGTGTGCTAGTTTGTCAGCGTAAATACGAAAAAAGGCGTCACAAACGTTTTGAGTTAATTGATACGTTACATTACATAACAACTTATTACGGGTGACGAGGCACTCGATAATAGTCCTTAGGGACAACGCAGTCAAGAAAAGAGTAGGGGTGGCAATAAGTTGGACTGTGTGCTCGTTCATGAAAACAATAAAAAAAAGAAATCCCTATTCCAACCATAAATAATATATATATAATTATATATTTGAATTTAAATGGAATAGAATTAAATACGAATCAACTGAACAGTTGCGCCATAATCAATCAATGTTTTGTTCGTACAAATAAATAAATAAAATAAATAAATAAATACAATACAATTCACACATTCATATTAGCTCCTTTCGCAAAGGCCGACAACATCTCTGGTGTTACGGATGTCCGTGGGCGCCCGTTCGCTCCCAACAAAAATCCCACGAGCACGGCGTCACGTATAAAGTCACGGCTTTTTGTGAGGACACGAGTGCCAATAAGCGACGGAGTCCTCAGAGGCAATAGACGCAATAACTCCGCCAGTAAATCTTCGCCCTCCGCCGGGGTGGCGGACAACAAATTAAGTATTTTTTGTTGTCGCTCGTGGATATCGTAACAAATGAGTGTTCGGTTATGTAATGATAATTTTATAATTGAATACCAGAGCAAAATAGCACATTATGCTGCTGTGTTTCGTTTGGTGATCGAGTGTGTAGGGATCTGGAGACCTTTATTACTGGTGACGAGGCATTCCATCTCAGTCCTCAAGGGTGACAACGTATTATTCTGAATTATGCTTCCTTGTCAAGGATGAATGTAGATGTCATGGGCCGCAGAAATCACTTGCCATCAGATGACCTGTGTGTGAGTTTGTTACTCTCAATGTAATAAAAAAATAGCACAGTCCTTAGATCCAACAACGCTTCTGCTCACTGATCACATCCCGAGGTTAGATTTTTGAGTTAACAATGTCAGGAAGGATCACGTCAATAACAACTGCTGTGTTTCGTATGGTGAGAGTAGGGTTCCGGGATCCAATAACAGGTTACAAGGCATCTTGAGGATGGTTGTAGATGTCATTGGCGACAGCCGTCACATATCATCAGATGAACTGTGTGCTCACTTGTCACCCTTAATATTATAAAAAGAACTTATCTTTTGATTATTATGAATAATTCAATATTCCGGCAGATAATATTGTTGTTGTGTGTTAAAGCTACAATAATATTTATTTATAAAAGATAACACGAGTTGAAAGAATTATCGCTCACTCATTCAAATAAACTTAATATATATTATAAACATATATTATCATGAAAAATAAAACGAAAAGGCTTGGCTTTCTTATTTGGAACCGTTAATAATGTTTTGATAATCAATAAGTAATCTATTTTGATAAAAGACGAAGGACTTGTTGATAAGGTATTCTAGCCACAGGTGACGCGCCTACCCTGGACAGTTTTCATTGTTCTTTTTGGGTTCGTCTAAACATATCTTAAATGTTTGCGGTGAATTCGTTCCGCGGAGCAGCCAGCTCCAAACTGTGCCGTGGAATGTTTACCCTCCATGCGATTGTGAATTAACGGTTGATGATTTGTATAAATAGTGCACGTTCTTCCAGGCGAGTGGTGCGGCCCAATCAAATTACTTCACTAGTTAGTTGATTGCAAGCCGCCACGGCGCTACGAAGCTGCGTTGATGCGGCAATTGCTAGCAGAACAATGGGTCGACGTTCATACATTAAAGAAAAAACTAATATAAAGACGTTTCCAACACGGTGTCACTGCGGATTGGAGGACTTCATGTGTACACGCATAGATATATTTTTATTGCAAGTTTTCGACGTTTTCCATCATCGCGGAGCCCGTGGTAATTCAGCATTTCAGCAGACGACCGTGTGGTGCAGTTTTTAGAGTAACCTAACTGCAGCGTTACGGGTACTAGATTCGTTTCCCAGACGAAGAACAATATTTGTATATCACAAATTGCTTGGTTTTCGGATCTGGGAGTGGTGTATGCATGTTCCTTGTTCTTAACAATGCATGTAAACCTTCTTCCTACCTTATGGCACAAGCATTACATCGGAATAGAGGATTGGATGACGAGTGAGTGCTCCTGTGTTTGCTCCTGTGCATACGGCACTATGAATATGCTGTGTAATGGATATCATCTGGAAATAACCAGAAGGTATCACCGTGGTCGAAATAGACCATCGACAGGAAGACGTCAATTCAGGGCTTTGAATTTTGAAGAAAATTGCAATTAGCAATTTCGTTGATGCCAGCACCAAGGATCGAACTAAAGAGGAGAAATTAAATGCAATTACACTGGGCACTGAGCTGGCACAGCTCTCTATTTCGTACATTTCAGTCACATTTGGTCACAGATGGTGCGTACAGGACACTAAGGACCCAATGACGCAACTTGTATTTCGGTTGGCAATCGAATCACAAGTTGCCAAGACCATTATATGTTGAACTATAAAGTGGCTTATCACCATAATTTATAAACAAATATCATAAAATGATCGCGTTCAACATACATAAGCCTCTAATTCCTTGCAAATATGTTGCGGCTTTTATTGGCTTGGTAAATTAAGTTAAATAAACTGTCTACATTTCATAAATAATCCTTGAAATAGCAAAGAATATACATTTTTTTACTGTATTAAGGATAATAAACGAGCACACAGTTCACTTAATGGTAACTAATCACTGCCCATCAGGTCTACTGTGTGCTCGTTTGTCACCTTTAATACATTAAAATAATCATATAATAATCGAAACAAAACAACTTACATGAGTAAAAAAAAGTTAGAAGGCTAGGCCTTCTCCCATAGGAAAGGCATTAGTATAGTTGGGTTTATACAATGTAATTAAAAGTTGAAGCAAATAAATAAATTGAAAAAAAAAATGTTATTGCCAAAGTGAAAAGTTACCGCATCAAAAGCAAATAATTTCCTTCTTACCTCCGCGCCACGTTCGACGTCCATGTTCCGCCTTAATTAATTTAAACTCGTTCTTGTCCAGATATAAAATAGTTTCTCTATTAAAAATCGTGTTAAGACTTCTGTTTGTGCAGAGTTCGACTAACGCGAGCCGTACGAAATCATTGTTGGTTGGTACATTTTGCTTTCTCCGATGATACTTTTGCCGACGAAGTTGTTAGCAACAAATTAAAAAGTAAGCGTGCAACAAAATACTAAGACATAAGTTGCCCGTATTTACCTCTCGTGATTGTGCTTGTCCTTTTCTGATGCTTTTAACACGTTTCATTGAAAACTCTCCTCCTTCAGGATTGTTCTGAGGGAACTTAATGATAGACTAACGGTTAAGGGTATAGTCTGCGAAGTTTATGTGCGTAGCTTCGAATCCATTATTCCATCGTTGTCATTAACTATTTCCTATCGCAAGCATAAGAGCTTACTTGGAGTGGTTAACGGTAATGTTAGTAACTTTGACAACATTGCTTATCTTCCTTTTGTTCTCTTTTTACACAAAAATCTCCGCGCGAAGTCGATTGTGGACGTAATAAACTTATAAATTTTATCAGAATCTATTTCGTTATTTGAACGATGGAGTTCCAAAAACAGAGTCATAATTTTTATCCCTGTCACCACAATTCTCCGATGCATGCCCCGAACGCATCGCCATATATTTGAATGGACTTATCTTTTTTTTTCTATTCTAGAAACAGCCGGCCTCTCACATACCAAAGAGTTTTATTGCAACTGTTAAAAAATAATGAGTTAGAACAATCGGCCATTTGTCTATTGGTGCACGGGAATTGGGTCGCCAGGACGCGTGCCCGCGTGTACCTCCGAGAAACCGTCGCGTATTGAATATTCCAAGAAGCGTTCGAATTTAGATTACGTTGATTTGTTGTTCAGTATCGTGTTGGACAGAAATTAATTTCACCAAACTTTCTAGAACTATGTGTTGGTTCCTTGAATAATAATAAAGCATTTTATTCAGTAAGATAATAATATTTTTAGTTGGAACCAATCCTTGACTCTCCAGATTTAAACCACAGTCCTTCTTTACAAGCTAGATCACTTCTTAAATAGCTTTCTGTTTTTGTTTTTTTTATGAATACAAGTCACTGCTTGTCTATAATCCCACTTGGTATTAAATGGTGATGTAGACATTAATGCTAGAGAACACTAGTTCAACAAATGTCTATTCACTTAACTCTTGGAGTCTTCAAGAGATAGAGATACAGGGCAGGCAAACTATTCCGATACTTCGCTGTTCGCATTAAAAACGACGAAGCATATCGCTTTGTACGAATGCGAGAAGTGTCTACAATGAAGGGACGGCATCTCGCCGTGCGTCCCGTTGTCCGATGATGAATGGAGGATCGAAGGATCATATCATCTTACTCCTCTCCAAAATGTATCCTGTTAAAAAATAAAAAAAACTGCATTAGGTATATTTTTTTAAGCTTGACGACACTTATGAACATCGTTGTCGCCTCAAAGGGCTGACTACCAATTGACTCGACATAGAATTATTTTCGTTGTTTATTCCATGTGAACTGATCTGATTTCTTCCTCACTACCTTAGGGATATATAGCCCTGCATTCCTCCTCAAATTAAAACAAATAATAATCCAATAAAAAAATAATAAACATACATATACATATATATATATTGAGTGTGAATCATTAACATAGTCCATTGTATGTCTAAATTTTATTCTGTTTTAGTATATTCTTACTGTATTTTCATCAATTTAATATTTATTTGTTTAATTTCTGAAATCAAATTGATTATAGATATACCCGCCACAATGTTTCATCACACTGCATTCGGTCCATCTTTCGTTTACTTCTAAGATAAATACATTAAACTTTAAATAAATAAATGAATCATTCGCGTCCGAGTTGTACGATGTAAATAAATCTTATAATGAAATAAGTTAACCAACGATATAATTGCCATCCGCTCTGATTGCTCACATTTTGTATTGCACAGAACGGGCAAGCTAGGGATCATACCCAAGCTTCAATATCTAACCACAAAGCAACTAGACTGTTAAATTAATTATTCCATCTATCGGTTTCGACGTCTCATAGCTTCGAGTTCATCTAGAGATATCAAGATAGGTAAACATATCTGATATCAAAGAGTGCCGACACCGAGAGGCAATGGAGTCTGTAGAATTATCTAAAGACTTCATATTGACAGATTAACATCTTGATACTTCCGACAAGCGTTTAATATTGTATTTTGGACTGTTTTTAATTTTTATAATAGTATAGTGATACTAATGAGGTAACAGTGGTGATGCTACTACAACATAAACAAGCGTATAAATTAATAGCAGCATGACGCTGCTGTGTTTCGTCTGGTGACTAGAGGGATCCGGAGACCTTTATTACTGGTGATGAGGCATTCGTTCTTGGTCCTTAGTGAGGACGATGCATTTGCATTATTATTCCTGATGAATGTCTGTTTTATGGTATATATTTTAAAAAGAATGCCATGGGCCACGAGCATCAGTTATTATTAAGTGAACTATTTGTAGTCCCCTAGTTAAATAACAATTATAAAATAACAATCAACCCTAATTCAACGTTTTTATACACGTGCAATTCCCTTAGGTATTTTCCTAAATTAAAAGGTCTTGTAGCGAAATAGAATACACGGCTGTTGCGACGCGGGCCCTGGGTCCGATTCTCAGCCAAGGAAAAATATTTGTGTGTCACAAATTATCATTTTCAGTCAGAGCAAGTGAACCTTCTTCTGGTAAGAATTGCAGATACATTACTATCGGACGTTTGCACGAATGCGTACACCACTTTAATATATCCTGCACAGTTATATTAATATATAATAATAAATAAATTAATATATATTATATATTAATATATATATATTATATATTTATATAAATATATATTGACTATGCCATACATATACTCGTATTTTTAAAAGAAATATTTTCATGATATCTAAAATATTTATTTTGCGATATAATTTATAGTTAAACGTCGCCATTTATAATTTCTCTAAATCCTTATCGCAAGGATCACGGATTCCTTTCCAGCGGTCCTTAAAAACTTGGTCGCGCTTTCATACAATTCCTGGGAATCTAAATTCCTCAGCTGATTCCACGAAACTGCCCGCCGGGTCAACGACCTCGCCCCGAGATTAAACTGATTGGATTTCGTGGACTTGCCTTAATTGGGGTTAGGTGGTGTATATTGTATATATGTAATATTAAGTCATGAGGATAATATCTTGTTGCAAATTATTATGTTATTTTCGATAAATTCACTAATAATTTTAATCAAATTGAAAATATTTTTACAGCAAAAAAAAGAAATCTTTTTTCAAAAGCTATTGTAAGTTTTTCGTAAAGGTTTTTCTTTGTTGACATCCGCGGTAGCTCAGCGTTGATGCGATCGCTTTCAATTCACGGAAAGGGAGTTCGATCCCCAGTGCCGTGATCAATGACATTGTTAATTGGAATTTACATGCTAATTTACTATGTGCTCGGCGGAAAACATTGTCAGGAAAGCCGTGTGACAAAAACATAAATAAATATATGTGAACACAAGTGAAGTTTGTCGCAAGTGAAGCCGCGTGGACAGACCGTGCTGCGAGACCGCCTCTGAGTGAGGACCCAACCCAGAATATCCAAGTGTATATTTAGCTAGGTGTGGTCCTACCACAGTATATATGTATATAGTATACAGTAGCATTGAACAGTTTAAAGGTTATTTATGCTTCAATAAGTTCGCTACTACGTTAGTTCGCTAAGACGTTGAAGGAGGGACAGCAGAAAAATTTCAATACAAATTATACGGAAGTTTTGGATAAGTGTACTAAAGACGCACGCGCGACCAACTGGTAGCTTACTACTGACTGAGTGCAAGCTTTTGACAGCCGCATACATTAATTATAGTTCGAACAAGGTTAGAGTAGGAATGCCACTCTACAAAGGTTCTATATTCTGCGAGCACTTCAATCAACAGTGAATATGAAAGGATATAAGTTCTTATGTACGGTATACGTTAACCATTTTAAGTGCATTGAAACCACATTGAAATACTTAAAAAAGTTAAAAGTAATTCATGAGAAGACCTCTGTTAAGGCAAAAAATACAAAAGAAACATCATTATGGGACTATGTAATTAGATATATAATTATTACTGTGTATTAGATATGTAATAAATGTAGTTATATTATATATATTTAATACTGTGCTACACCTCAGTACACTCGTATATAGATTGCTATCGGTTGTACGTTTGTATTATTTATGATTGAACTTAAAATTGTTTACGTTTGAAAAGTAATGAATGCTTCAATTTTTTCAGTTTTTAAATTAATGTGATTAAACAAATTGTGAAATGCTACAGAAGAAATTGATAACTAAATATTACTTAATATTCCCATGACTCGTCCAAGAGTGTA
This sequence comes from Teinopalpus imperialis, assembly GCA_029286865.1. Lineage (NCBI taxonomy): Eukaryota > Metazoa > Arthropoda > Insecta > Lepidoptera > Papilionidae > Teinopalpus > Teinopalpus imperialis. Next base: position 2,542,137 of record JAGSMU010000033.1, read on the forward strand.
GGTCTTAGCGTTCTTGTTGTTTTTGGATTTTATTGTATTGCGGGTGACAAACAACCACAAGTTCACCAGGTGGTAAGGGATTCCCGCGGCTCAAGAGACCCACGTTCATCCCAGATATGAAACCATAATACAGATGAGTTGTTATTACCAACCAAGGTTTTTTTTTATAGAATAGGTGGCAAACGAGCAAGCAGGTCACCCGATGGTAAGAGATCACCGCCGCCCGTGGACTTCCGCAACGCCAGAGGAGTCGCTGCCAGCGTTTAATAAAGATGAAGTAAGATAACACAGAATGCCTCGCCACCAGTAATAAGGGTCTCCGGATCCTTACACTCACCAGACGAAACACAGCAGGGTTATGATGCTATTTCACGCTGGTATTCCGTTAGAGAGTGGCCTTCTCCGGTCGTAAGGAGGCATTGATGTGTGTTTTTGTAGTGTAATGCTTCTCTAATAATTTGTAGAAATCCGCCAGTTGTCTCAATAACATCTAAACTTTGTAACTTATAGACTTTACCGCTTCGGACTCGCCTATCTAAAATCATTGAATAGTCAGTTAAAGTTAATTTGAACTAGATGTTAATCTTCTAGTGAGACTAGATACAGTAAGGACCGTGATACAGTGACCATGTCAAAATGTACAACAATGGAACACGACTTAAATTTTAAAAAATAAGAATAATATATTACTACGATACTAAATTGAGGTAGGATTACTCCTCTTATTTTTAAAAAAAACGTACAATGTGGTAGCTTACACGGTGGTCAGTGATTACTGTCGCCCACGAACATATGCAACACCAGAGGAGATGCAGGTAAGTTGACGCCCTTGGGTTCTGAATAACCGCTGGCGTCAGCTGCTTCCACAGAGTAGTTGCGCGTGGTAAAATAACAGGAACACTGGCCTGACTGATTGGCAACTATAAACATGGTCAGGATGGAATTTGAAATTCACACATATGGTAACTTTAATTATTTAAAAAAAAACTACACTGCAACTTGTTTCTAACTGCAACTGCATTATGATGTCAAGGATGAATGTAGATGTCATGGGCCGCAGGAATCACTTGCTATCAGGGGAACTGTGTGTGAGATTGTTACTCTCAATGTAATAAAAAATTAAAATAAATCAATATGTATATTGGGGTGCGTTACTTTACTTTTTATTATAACGTTATCTCCGGCAGTGTGCCAAGGACGTGAGAGTCGGCAGGAGGGAGGTTATTGAAACATAATCCATCACGCAGGTAGACCGTGGATTGACAGTAGGTCATTGGTCTTCGAAATAATTGTCTTTATTTTTTTATTGTATTTAGGGGACACAGATAAGTGATTACTGCAGCCTAAGGAATCACAGCTGAAGACTAAGATGGAATACCTCGTCACCATAATAAGAGTCGTCGAGATCGTTACATTCGAATTTCCTCAAGAATTTTCTCCTCGCCGCCGCGAACCTGGTAAATCGAGGCGAAATATTCACTATTAAAATCTCAGCCCATCACTAGTCCAGTTAATCATAAGTCACGAAGCTCGATCCTGGGCGTAATGAAGTTCGCTAGACGACCCCGTTCCCTGGCCGAGCATACAATTATGGCTACAGCATTAAGTTATTTCAGTCCAGGGGCAGTTCCTTGCGTTCTTGCTCCACGCCGACCTGGCCCTCATTAACTACGTAGTAGCATAGCACGTGCCTAATGTTCGTGTAGAATACCTTCACTTGTGTAACAACAGTGGTGGAGCCATTCTGCAGATTGTGTCTAGCTGGATCATGATCGGGTCAGGTCTATCTCGGGTTTCGTTTGATGAGTATGATCTGGAGGCCCATATTACTATTATAATTCAATCCGTTTTGATTGGTGACAACGCATCAGGATTATCATTCCTTACTTGAGCATGAGTTAGGGTGTCGTGCCGTCAATCACTTATCATCAGGTGAACTGTGTGCTCGTTTGGAACACACAATATAAATAACAAAAGTACTGTTTTATTTATAATATCCGGGGTGACAACCGACCTCACAGTTCAGCTGATGGTTAGTGATGACTGCTGCCCAGCACATCTACATCCAGTGGCGATGGAGTCCAACTTTGATCTCAGGGCTGGCAATGCATTCGCCTTCTCTGAACTGACCCTTGTGACTTAGCCTTGAGTTGGATAAAGCTGTAAATTAGTTACTTTAAAACAAACATAAAAACTCTGATACTAATTTGGACAAAATGAAGAATAATTGCAGTGTACTTGTGTAACAACAGTGGTGGAGCCATTCTGCAGATTGTGTCTAGCTGGATCATGAACGGGTCAGGTCTATCTCGGGTTTCGTTTGATGAGTATGATCTGGAGGCCCATATTACTATTATAATTCAATCCGTCTTGATTGGTGACAACGCATCAGGATTATCATTCCTTACTTGAGCATGAGTTAGGGTGTCGTGCCGTCAATCACTTATCATCAGGTGAACTGTGTGCTCGTTTGGAACACACAATATAAATAATAAAAAATATTTCGTAGACGCCCACCAATCCGTGTAACCGTTTGGCTGTAACACCCTATGTATAGGCGATGCCTATGCTATGCCCAGTAGTAGGATGTATATATATAGACTGTTCATTTGCTTTTTTTATTACCATTTGAAGTATATCATACTATTATTTCAAATGGACAAAGATCTAAAATGAATACTCAATATACTTTATATTATGTAGCAACGAATGCGACCCAGAAGGCTATAAATCAAGCCACGGCGTATTAACCTCCACGCCAGGGTGACCTTAGTGCAGAGAATGCCCACAGGCTAAGCAATCTATCTATTGTGAAAATGTTCATCGACATAAAACAACTAAACATCACAAATCATTTATATTTATACCCACAATGGACTTTAATTTGATGGTTTATATATTCTAACAAGCTTGAAAGATAAAATAATCAATATCATCTTGTAATAGCTCGTAAAATAGATTTAAGTTAGGCTCATGAATTTTTATTCTATAACCCAGCTTAACTTTCAAACCAAAAACTTATGTTAAAAAAATGGTAGTAAAGAAGAAAAATACAAATGTTAACTTTTAATATTAAATAGCAATTTACTGAAAAATATTAAATATTCCCCTTAACAACAAAATATATTATATTCAATTAAATTTTACCGTTCATATGAATTTCGTTCAATAATTTCAAATTTGAATAAGTAAATTAAATTAAACATCATTGGCAATAAATAAAAATATAAAAATCAACTTATTACTTTTATGTTAAATACTAATAAACATTATTGCTATTATTTTCCATCAGGCGTTGGAATAATAAATGATATATTTTATATTCTATCAAATACGACCATTCATTCGGGATTACACCTCAGACAATATAACCCGTCCAAGTTTAGATATCAAGCGACCCCCACATTATTCTCTTGGTGGCATATCGCAATGTGGACTCGCAACTTAGCACGAGTTATCATATTGTAATATTTATTGGACGGTGGCACATTAGCTGTAGGTAGATAAGGTGAGTAATGCGGGTCGAACGAGGGACATTTTTGCACGTGCCATGCTTGAATGTGTCCTTGGTACAAGCCACACGATACCGATCGTAGAAGTTCCTATGTAAAACAAATAATTAAGCCCCCCTGTCTAATAATTCGAGCAAAATTAGCAATATTGATATTTTTAATGACGTAGATAGTAAGTTTAAGGAAAAAATATATCCCTTTTTACTATTAATGTCCATTTTAAGTTTATATTCATTATTAACTTGTTGAATTATTTCTTATTTTATTAAAAATTTTAATTAAAATATTAATTTATAGAGTATATGTGGCTTAGATTCGTAGATTTTAAGATACTAACTGTATATACACCTGTTAAAGCAAATCAATAGATTAAATTATAGTCTAGTGGAACTACTGTTTTGTATAGCATTGTTTTCTTCCATTTGACGCTTCCGCCCGTGACACGGGAACCCCTAAACTTCGGTCGAAGCGACCATTTGGTCAGATTTGTTGGCGGTCGCTTAGGTTATTGTCGGTTGATAAATCCTTAGGCCAGTTTTTAGTTTATCGTTAGGGCGGGGATGGGGGGGTCGTTCAGGGTTAAGTCAATGGCGCCCCGACGATTCATCTCGGCTTTAAACTATTAATGGCGGACAGCTGTGGTCCGGTAATTGCCGCATTAGTGAGTGCCGTGACGACCGACGTCGGGGACAGCTAACGGCTCTGACAGCTTCGCAGACATATGAGGATGCCCTGACGATGAGGATAATTATCCATAAAGCCTAAAGCATAGTTAGAAATTCTCCATTCAACACTAAAAACTAACATCGTAAAACATATTCTATTCAGAAAGTAGATTATTGTTTAATTTATTTTTATATGCACAAGTTTATGTGTACGTTATATATTATATGTATTATTATTTATGTGTTAATTAATAAATGTATGCATGTTTGTAAATTAATATAGTCCTGTATTTATTTATTTATTTTCTCCATTGTTCTTTATTTATTTTTTTGTGAGTACACTATATTTTTCTTTCCCTATAATATGTCCAACCTAGTGTTGCCTGCTGGAAGAGACTTTTACTGTAAAATAGGCTGCGCTTTTATACACACCTTTCCTATGTTACTTTCCTTTACATAAATGCTTTGTGTACATAACAAGTTAAATAAATAAAACAAACAGTTTACAAAATGGCGGACTTAATAACAAAAAGGCATTCACTTTGGATTGAACAGAGAATATATTGCGGGTGCATGAAAAATTTATTAATAGAATAATAATAGTTTAATTTTAAATAACACTGAGATAATTTATTTAAAATATATATGTTTTTATAATATTAGGAGTGACAAGCACACATTCCACTTGATGGTACATAATCACTTCAGACCAAAAGCACCTTTACTCATCCGCTATAAAGATTCAAGTTGCATGTATATACGTCGTCACTTACGTTAATAGTATTTGGATTTCTGATCGCAAACCATACGCGAGGTACTCTTTGAAGGCGAGATCTTTCGCCCGTCGACCCCCTGACACACACATGCGCTTAGCTTAGCGTCCCCTCGACGTGTTCGGCTGGTAGATAAATAATACAACATATAGTCTATCCCTCACTGAAGACCATAGTAACTGGTTCAGCCATTAGATGAAGATTAGCGTGCGCGAACATAAAGACAAAAATATGGAAAATATTTTTACGATTTTATTGCATGTACTGTAGGTGTGATAAACGAGCCCACAGATCAGTTACCCGAGGGTGCCTGCGGCCCATGTAATGTAACATGTAAGTTCTCAACAAAGATTCAAGATGCACATGCATTGTCAATCCTAAGGACCTATATCGAGTCGCCGTATCACCACTCATTTAACAGTCACAACACCAAACACAGCAGCGTTATGCTGCTATTTAACGCTGGCGTGGTCCTACCCCAGTCGAGCCTACCAGCGACAAACTGAAATGTGGCTCTACTACGTGTTTGGGTTCCAGCCGTCACCGTGTGCAGGGTATCAGGATCGTTGAATGTTAGGGTTCGCTAATTTACATTTTCATTTAATTAAATTGGAACGCAAAAAGATTAGTTTCCTGGCCAATAACTATATGATTCGAATATTTTGCACTGGCAACACTTTAGTTTGTCAGTTGGTCGTTAAAGTTATCGAAAAGCTGAGAGGTAGAAAAAGGTCGGTTGAACATTCTGGCTCGAGCTGTTCGACGAGAAGGTCGTGAGAAAGAATAAATTTGTGTTCCCTATTACCTGGGTTTTCTTCAGTACTTCACCTAGGCATCCTGAAAGTCTAAATTCAGTCCTTAGTATCCAGTGTCAGTCAATTCTTATATACGTAACATAATGTGCTACAATATTCCTATCTCGACGAGATATGATCTATTTTTTTTCAAAGAACGCTAGGGATGTTGTTAACATTACTAAAATCCACGATATATTCACTCCAACTAAGTTTAAATGCTTGCGCTGCGAGTAGGTTGTTCGCGACAATACTCGAATGGCGGATTCGAACCTACGATCTTTATTTTTGCAGATAGAACCGTAACCTATTAGGATATATCTTCGGGTTGTTATCAGTGTATACAGAATTATTTTGTAATACTAAACTTTTCATAGAATATTATTTGTTTTTAATAAATCAACTTTTATAAATAAATAAATATAGAGCCGTGAGAACAGACGGTAAAGCTATTTATTAATGTTTGTCGTCTCACTCGATATCGGACTCGGCGTTGTATCTTTGTTACCGGATGATCAACTGAGCAGGATATATGACAGTGTCGGAAGCATTTGCAGACGTCGACGTCTCCCATATCTGATGTAATAATGCTTGTACGATAAGATGCGATTACATACAACACACCCGGAGCAAAATTAAAATAAAGCCAATAATTATTATGATTACATATGATTATGATACACAAATATTTGTCCTCGGCTGGAAATCGAACACAGGCCCCGCCACGCAGCCAACTTCTCTAGTCACGACAGGGCCGACCAGGCAAGGAGCACGCACTCACAGAATATCATAGTATATCATAGTAGCATGACACACCTGTGTTTGAGACCTATATCACTGGTAACGAGGCAACACATCTTCGTTGACGGCCGAGTGGTGTAGTGGGTAGTGTACCTGGCTGCTACGTCACGGGTCTTCGATTCGCAATATTATAACCATATTTGTGTGTCACAAATGAATTTCGGGGCTAGGGTTTGTTGTTGTTCGTCGTGGATGAGTGCGGAAGCGTTCCCGTGGCCCCGCCATACGCGACGAAGGTGGAACACCATGGGGTTTCAGTCGGTGCGAGTCCGACATAGCCCATCCTTGCCCCCGCAGGGGTGGGTATGCGTAGGCATATCCCTATGTAAAAAAAAAGGAGGACATGATCATGACATCGCAGTCCTCAAGGGTGACAACGCCTCTGCATTATGATTCCTTGTCAAGGATGAATTTAGATGTCATGGGCCGCAGGAGTCACTTGCCGTCAGGAGAGCGGTGTGTGAGTTGGGTACTCTCAACGTAATAAAAATAAAACAACTTTAACAAATAAACGTCACCTATAATTTATTCATTAAATATTACAATGTACATAATCTATATATAATATATATGTAGTAGTAATATAATATAATATGTAAATATATATCATGTATTTATAGTATATAATGTATATATAAGTACAATGCAGCATCTCGTCTCCGTGAAAAGCCATTAAAAATTTAAGCCAGATAATAATATATATAATATAGATAATCACAGGCATACCCGGGTGAACCGGCCGCATGAACCGTTAGTGGGCTCCCGGACGCATCGGTGTGCCACCAGCCGATAACACCGGATTATGGTAAAGACTCCTCCGTGGCGGGGCTTATGGCGTATTCCCGCCTGGATTTACGGCGTTTTAAGGATTTTTTAACGCACTCCGTCGGCTTTTATGCTACTACGCGGTTAATCTTTATTGAAAGTGAGGATTATTTTAATTTTCACTCCTCAATGCTGCTTCGGGACTAATAAATCCTCATCGTTCTGGTGCAGTCCGCCATTAAGGAGTAACCATTGTCTTATAAGTAGCACCGACTCACACAAGATGCAGACAAAATGCGAGCCAGCACTTCAATCAATAGACATTGCAGTGACCCAGCGGTGGATTTTGCATTAAGAGCAGAGATATAAAAAACCATATTTAATAATTTTTCAACACTTATTTATATTGTATTGTATACAATTGCATTTATTTTAACTTGCTACGAATATGTGCGAACAATAAGATACGGAACGCTGTATCTATTAAAAATCAACTTATACAGAAAACAAAGTTCAAATTCTCCTAGAGTAAATAAATAAATTACGCTTTTATACTTTTTTAATGTATCAAAGGTGACAAAAGAGCACACAGTAATCCTTAATAAAGAATCATAATGCAGATGCGTTCTCATTCCTGCGGACTGACGCGGAACGCCTCTACGCCAGTAAGAAGGATCTCGCTACACTCACCAGTAGAATCACTGGTATTCTGTGAGGATGCGGTCCTACCCCGGTAGTGCCAACCTGTCCATGCTTTAGGTAGGAAGAAGCTGCAAAGCGGGCTTTTTACTACTAACTATTTTTAATTATTTATTTATTGCATTAACCTAAGCAAAACTGTAGGTTTGCCAAAAGGGCGGTCTAAAGGCATTCCTTTATTTAGCAATGACTGACCATAAGAAGTGATGAATTTAGGAATAATATATTAATAAAAAAGTAAATGCTAAGAAGTGAGTCTAAAATAAAGAATAATAATTACCATTACTAAGATTACTAGTATAAGGGTAGAAAGACATATTGTTGGACAATTATAAATCAATGTGAGTTCCTGTGTTTGCGCAAATGCCCACGGCACTATGTCCTGCGAAATTGATGTCATCCTTAATACAATAAACGAGACACAGAAAAACGTACATTAATTGAATACCGCGTGAAGTGTTGATACTATTAAAAAATACTTTAAATTTAATATTCAGATTAGGTTACAAAAGTTAGGTTTTATTTAATAAATTTGTTTTCAGGGATAAGAAAAAATGATTAACTAATCAAACAATTTTTATCGGACCTTTCTCTACCTAATATAATAAAAAAACAATTTCCTAAAACAACTCAGAAATTTGGAAAAATCGCACCGAATCGATATTTCTTCTCTTTGTTGAGCGGGTTAAAAGTATATCACTACCGTGTTACTTTTTTATTCAAACCAGCGCCATCTAGTTACTGTTTATAGAACCCGTAACACCTTTGTTTATCTTTATAATCAAGGTTAGATAAAAAAACATTACGAAATATTAATTTAATCAGAATTATTAGAGATTACAGATGATGATGAGTTTTGTTATTTTTATGTTATTTCTAGCATAAGACATTTAGCTACTTGCTTAATTTACTATTTTAATCTGTTATGGCGTTATTTATGAATGTTGTGTTCCTTAAATTTACAATTTACATTTCAAAAGTTGTAATGTTACATTGTAATAATGAAAAAATATAGCCGATCGTGATAATCTTACCGCAAAACAATCACTATTTACCGTTTAGCTTATTTCAGTAACCGGTCATCCGGCCTTTTGCCGAAAGATTAAACGGACTATTCATTCACCGTTTTCGTTCAGTCGGCCACCGCTCTCATTCACGATTTAATAAGGAGAGGTCCGTAAGCGGCTTAGTTTCGGAAAATAGCGGAAATTTGGTTGCCGAAATGAATGGCTGCTTTAAGACGAGCTTTGAGGTCAATATCGGCTTTCTTAGAGTGTCTTTAATCCTTCAGAAAAAAGTTCCGCTTTGTATTTCATTTTGTGTAACTAAAATGATATTTTCGCTCCGTGATCATTTTCGAACATACAAAGTGAGAAGTTTTCCTTCGCGTGAATACTCATTTTTTATGTCTTTAAACGTTCTTATTTGTTTAGGTTTCTTACTTTTTTACTGGTGTACATAGAAGCCTAGAACATAAACATAATATAAGGAGAACGCGTCAATAGCCTAATGGTTTAGAGTACGGTATATAAAACTTAATGTGGTAAGTACGAATCTGCCATTCCACTACTGTCGTGAACTATCTCCTAGCACAAGTATATAAGCTTAGTTGGAGTGCTTAGCTGTTCTTTTGATAAATAAAAACAAAAAACAAATCAAATTTAAAAAATCATTGTAACTAATCTATTAATTAGTCTTACACTAGTTAACTATCTGAGGTAATAATATCGTTGATTACTCGAAAACATTGCCTTTATTCAAACAAAAGCAGCAAGTTTGACCTCAAGGTCTGAGTGCCGATACCTTGACCTTGACTCATACGCGTTTATTACTTCTCAATTCTCTCACAGAGAAATATATGTAGCAGTTGGATCAATGGTAAGGGTTATACAAATAAAATTTAATATAAACTAGAGTCAAATCCACCGGTAAAAGCAAACCGGGTTAGTACTAAAATGTTGCTGTAGATGGCGCTATTATAAATAATCCATGCGCATGGGCTTGGAGATTTATTATTATGTATTGTGGCATTAGCTACAATGCCTTCAGCCAAAACGATACGACGCAAATAACAAACTAATATTATAGGTAATTAATTTTCAATTAAGTTATTAATAGTGTGTGTGAGTATGAAATTAATAATGTATTTTTTTTATTAGTAGATAAAGATTATTAATATTTTTTTGTATTAATAGATAAATACATTAGCAGTCATTTGTCTTTAATGTAAATAACCATTACCAGCACGGACAGAACTAAAGTAATAAGTAATTTTTTATTGAAACCTATTTGTACGATACAATAATTGGATTTTTTTAATGCGTAAATGCATTAGGAGTCGTTAGCCGTTGTAAATAGCAGTTTTCAGGACCGTAATAAAGCTAAAAAGTTAATGTAAAATAGTTTTATGATTACGATAGACAGTCTGTCCTGTCTACCGTACTGTCCCTGTCTTCACCGTAAGGATAAAAAAGAACAAAATAAATACCTACATATCATATACATTATAATATTAACGGACATAAATCATACATATACAATACAAAATAACGTAATTAGTTAACCAGAGATTAGAAAGAAATAAATAAGTAAGTCATGGTTCATATTGACAAATATATATGCATATATATTTTTATCGGAAAAAAATTGTGATACAAATATATTTTTATCTAGCTAAAAGCTACGTCCTTGTGTTCTCTCTTCGACCTCTTGCCCAATAGTGCAAGGGGGGTGTAATTGAGCGATCGGATAACCACATCTTCTGCCCTTGTGATTCAATTAAAAATATTTTTACGGACGTGTTTGACACTCTCGTGATTATGGAATTGATGTGGAACGCGCTAAAACAATCCCCGTTATTAATTGTTTGCTTATTTATGTTTCAATTTCCCTAAAAGAGCGTTTAATAATTAAATTACTTTTCAAACAAAACTGTTTTTTTTATTAATTGTTTTTCATATTTTTATGTATAGTCTTTATTTTGTGTATATTTGTACAATATTATGTCTATATGTATTATGTTTACGGGGTGACATAGTCACTCTTTATAAGCAGTAAAGAAAACAAAAAAAGAAGACCATCACGATTTTCTCCTATATTTCCTATAAACTGATTGCCAGTACTTCAAGGTTTCGCTGTACCGCAGCGGCGAGGTGCTGAAATCCTTATCAATGACCAGGGCACTAGGCGAGGTGGCGTTGGTCGGATACCACTTCAACGGCAGCAACTCTGTTACCACGGGGGTCGGGTCGCTAAAATTGAATTATTCATTAGTTACTGTAATAAATGACACTTTGTAAGGGTCGGCTAATGCGTAGCGTAAAATTGTCTTGTTTTTATAGAATTGACCACCGCCCTCGATGAAAATGCCTAACACCTGACGAGTCGCAGCTGTATTATCAGCCGGTAGCTTTTTTTTTTGCGCTGGAGGGTAAATTTTATCTTAGAAGGAAGACCTGGCCAAATTTTGAAATCCAATCCAACTGCGAAAAATACCGGCACTAGCCAAGAAGTTCCCAATAGCACCGCTGGCAAACAGGTGGAAAGGTATACACAAAGTGATCCATCGGCGTGAGATGTAATTGTCATTAAAGCACCCTAATGTGTTGGTACATAAAGGTTTTTAATTTTTAAGTAGCGATTTTTATAATTATTTCGGAGGTTCCATCTTGGTCCTTAGGAGACGATATCGCACCTTCTGCATGTGATGTTCTTGATGTTGGCATATATATATATATATATATATATATATATATATGGGCTGCAGTGATCACTAAATTTGATGTATTCATCAAATTTAGGACAGCCTATCCTATTCATAATTGGAAATAATCATTCAAAATTCTTACCCATATTTAGCGAAGTTTGTCCACAACGTTGACATCCTATCAATCATTTTAGTCTCAAACATGGTAGGTAGAATTCCTTGACTAAACAAATAAAACAATTCATCCACATGCGATGCTCCAGGCGCAGACCTGTAGGGTTCACCAGAACCAAACTTAACTAAATTTCTGTTCCCGTCATAATTGAATATATAATTGTAAACTGGTTTATCGTTTGTTTTAAGAATAAATTCCGTCTCTTCTATAACTGAGCTAGTAAAGAAGGCTTCACCCTGATACTTTGCTAGTTTCAATAAAGTGTTGTGTGAAATGTTTTCGTCACCAAAATATAGCTTTTGTATTTTTTCTGCTACTTCCTCTCTTTCTTTATTTGTAGGGAAAGTCAAGTCTTTTGGTAAAGATTTCTCTATTGTTATTCGCGGTATCGTTGTATCATTTTCCAAAGATGCAAATAAATATCCTTCTTCTGAATTATGTCCAATCATCATGGGAACTTTGCTATACTCATCCCTTTGATATATATTGTACGGTAAGTCTAACAAGAATGCCTCACCACCATCAATTGCATCTTCAACGCACGGTGTGTAAAGGCACTCGGATAAAATAACGTTTCCTTCTTTTCGTGGAACCCTTGTCAGTATGAGTTCTGCATCAGATTTATCCATAAATATATCGTATAGTTCTCGAGCATTTTCTGTGTTATAACCCATTGCTTTAGCCAGAAAACTGGCCATGTAAACCGGCCTATACTGCATCGCCCACGATGAGAGAGAGGACCCGCTCTCCAATATTGCCTTGTGGAATAAACCTTTGGACATTTGAGATACAACGTGCAACGAGACGGATGCAGCTCCAGCACTCTCTCCGAATAGCGTCACATTATCTACATCACCACCGAACGCTTTTATATTTCTCCGTATCCACTTCAGAGCAGCGACTTGGTCCTTCATGCCAGCATTACCCTGGGCTTCCTTAAGCCCTAGACAAACGAAACCTTGAATATTCAATCTGTAATTAATTGTAACTAATATAACTCCTTTAGTAACCAGATATTGGGGCCCGTAGATGTGTCTTGTCCCAGAACCGTCGTAGAACCCGCCACCGTGTATAAACAACATGACCGACAGCCGTGATGAAGGCGTAGCATCGATTGGCGTGTAAATGTTCAGTATCAAGCAATTTTCTTGCCCCACTACAAATTGTCCATTACGTTGAGGGCATCGTATATTCTCGTTTATTGCTTCGTAAACTCCATCCCAAGTCGGTTCAGGGTCTGGAGCCTGTAAATATACAATGATTATTATTACCAATGCTTTAACATCCTAAATAGCTCGCAATATTTCTGTATAATTAATCATGATTTATAAGAAATATGCGACGTCATCCTTGAGGAGTAAGATTTGATATACCAGGAGCTACCAGAAGTTGGGTCGCCAGTTTTATTGATAGGAAACACAGCAGCAGTAAGTTGCTATGAAAGACCTGGACCTTCGTCGGTCTGATGTGACAACTAGCTTTTGATTAAAAAACTTTCTTTAATATTTTATATAAACATCAGCCAGTGTGGAATGAGGATCTATGTCCATGTACATATCTATATATGTGTGTGTATATGGAGAAATATAATATATATATATATATATATATATATATATATATATATATGAATGTAAAGTACAGATAACTTCAATGAATATTTATATTATTGATATGAATAATTTATTAAATACATTTATGTACTCTTAAAATGAGTATCAGAGTTTTCTTGCATCCACAATATATTATGTTAACTGCAACACATAGGCCCAGCGGTTGTTACGTACAACCATAATTAGTAATTTAGTTAATCATTACATGAATTTGGCGTTGTAAACAATAATTTCACTTTATTAGTTTGTAATCTGACTTCTAATTAACTTTATATAAAGCGAGTGAAGACACGCCATTGTGACAGTATTTGCGTACAAGTTTTCCTTGCTTCTTTCACAACTCCTTGCACAACGTTACGCTGTCTAAATAAAAAGTCATTCCACAAAAGCCAAAAGTGTTTACAATTATCTGCTCAAACCAAAGGTGGGCTGGGCTGGTGGAGGCGTTAAGTCCGCCGTTTTGTACAATGTTTGTTTTACTTGTATTATTTATTTTATTACATTGAGAATAACAAACGAGCACACTATTCACCAGATGGCAAGTGATACCTGAGGTCCATGAGGTCCATGACATCGACATTCATCCTTGTCAAGGAATCACAATTTTCACAAAGTTCCGTTGTAACCCTTGAGGACTGAGATGGAATGCCTTGTTGCCAGTAATAAAGGTCACCGGATCCCTGCATTCCACAGCCGAAACACAGCAGCATTATGCTGCTATTTCACGCTAGTATTCTTTGAGGACGTGGTCCCACCCCGGTCAAGTTGACCCATTCATTCTGCAGCTAGAATCAAACTGCAGTGTAGCTCTACCACCGTTAACTTAAATTGTGCGATTAAGGAATAAATAAATGATGTTCTGAGATGTAAAACACACCTGAAATCTTTTGTCCGGTCGCACCGTGGCGTAGGGTATGGCGAGGTACTGCGCGTGGCTCCCGTCCGGCGACACCACGCCGCGCAGCACTCCACCGCTCACTCTCACCACGTCGGTCGGCTGCTGGAGCAATCGTGCTGCCCAGAGCGACCACAGCACCAGCCAATGCCGCTTCATAACTCACTGAACACACATCACGCGCCTCACAAGTGAATCACTAACGGAAATCACTTTTATTGTCACGATATTTATTTGAAAACTGATTAACCATTATAAGATGTTATCGCGTACAACAACGTTCGTCGATGACACATTCCAACTTACAGATATATTATATATATAGGTATATACGATGTGGTGAAATATCGCAATGTTAGTATTTAAGTTAAAAACTTTGATTGTATTTTTTTATTTCTGCGTCCATTCGCGGTGGATGGAGTTCGCCGAGTGTCATAATATTTAAGTCATGATTATGCAGAAAAATCGTTTCAAGGTGATAGCAGTTATCTGTTGGACTGAGATATTTGACGACTAGAATAGACATGAAACGTCAATTCACGGATTCCCTTACCGACAGCGCCGTCGCTGGCGCGCGTCGTGACCATTTTTTTTTAACTTTGACTCCAAATCAATTCAATATTTGTTGATAAGCAATATCCTCATTTATATAAGAGTTCAAGGTTCGATCAATTATTTACATTTCTTACTTTTAGTTTTTATAATATAAGTGGTGACAAACGAGCACACAGCTCATCCGATGGTGAGGGATGATTGCGCCCCCTGACAACAACATGACAACAACATGACAACAACATGACAACAACATGACAACAACATGACAACAACATGACAACAACATGACAACAACATGACAACAACATGACAACAACATAACAACAACATGACAACAACATGCATCCTGGACAAGTAATTATAATGCAAACGTGAAACATTCATATATTCAATAGTAATTATTTAATATTCATGAAAGGACCAGCTCCTGGGACCCAACATGGGATATCTAGTAAATAATTACTAACTTAGTACTACTAATTAGCGGCCAGGTACACTAAACACTACACCCCGCGGCCGGCTCACCTCAAATGTTTCCATATTAAGATGACGGTGGCCCGGGCATGTGACTTCAGGACCTTAAGCAAGCCGGTGACCATTAGTAATGCTTAGATAATAGAAAGTTCAAAATGAACACAACAAAATCTATAGTTTCTATCTCTATTAGATTATAACAATATATCTATTTAGTTTTATTGTTATAATCTCTGAGACAAATTATTAATATTTCCATCGAACAGGTACCACGACGTACGGTCAGGTAGTCCGACCGCTGGGCGCTAGTGTACCGGAGTAGTTCGCGTGACTTCGCTTAACGGTAGAACCGGTTCCTGCCCGCAACCCCCCAAACCCCGCACCGCACAGTGCCAAGCGTCTGCGCTTGCCATCCAAGTCGTAACTTACGCGAAGCCCGCTGTGAACACGTGGGAAACAATCTCAATCAGTTAAATAACGAATTACTGAGATATTATTATACAATGCAGGAGGATGTTACAGTTCGTATGAGGGTACAGCAATAAGGGTCACCTCCTCACGGAATACCAGCGCAGAGTGGCAGCATAGCGATATTGTGTTTCATTAGTATAAGACCAGAATAACTCGGACTGAGTTCAGAGTCAAGGCCGACAATGTATCTTGAACCTTTGTTGTTGATTGATATAGATGTCATGGGCCTGTAGCATGTACCATGAACTGTGTGCTCGTTTGTCACCATTAATACAATAAACTAATATATTATCAGTTAAATAAATGGGATTACATACAAGAGTGTGCTCTACGACTCACAAACGTGATAGGACGTCAATCCATCTAGAATGAGCAGTAGTTTTTTTTTCTCTTTAACAAAGGTACAGAAAATGAATACAAGAATATATATATATATATATATATATATATATATATATATATATATAAAACTATATAAAATATTCCTTTGACGTCTGTACTAGGTTTCCCTGTCTGACAGATTACCAGGCCCGTCACTTGACATACCGACATTGTTATGCCTTAAACTTTGCAAGAAAATAGAGAAATAACAGAAGAACACTAAGAAAAGTGATAATAAAAAAATAATAATAATAAAAATAAATAAACAACGGAAAAAAGGAAATGAGAGCGAGTGTGCGTCTAATTGTGTGATGAGTGAATATACTGCGTGTGTGGGTGAGTGTTGCTGATGATGTGTGATCATAAGTGTTTGTTGTTGTTGTTATTGTGTATTAAAACCGACTGTTGGGTATTATTGATTTAGGACAGGGTTTGGAGCAGATTAGTTGAGCAGTGGACGTCTGACGTCTGACTCCATCGACCCGAGATGATAATGATGATGTTAACTTAAAACCATTCGATATCATTTTCCTCCTTTTAGATAGTGTTAGTCCGTTTCGAAATTTCGTACCTCCTTATCAGGGACCCTCTGATCGTATTATCGCCCCCCTCTGTTATCGTCGACGTTCTTCGTCCACAGGGGTCGGAGTGCAGCGATGGTGCAGCAGCAGTCTCCGCGCCAGCTTTGCAGCATCGCCGTTGTCTCCTTGTTAATTAGATAAAGCTGTAAAGGTCTCTGGACCAACAGCAATACTCACAAACAAAAAAAATCGATATCATTTAGCAACAAACACCTATTCAACATCAATGAATCAGACCGTTTTATCTATAGATGATGTCTAAATGCACAAGAAACCGACCACGCAATCCTCCGGGGTGAGGGAGTGGCAGAACGCAGAGCATCCTCGACTCACCAAACGGGAAGCCTGCGAATGTTCTAGGAGACTTCTGCAGGAACCGGGCTGGCTGGAATAGTTACCCATTTCCTTACATATACACTTGCAACATTGCAGTTCAGTGAGGTTTAAGACCTTGCCCAGTCGAGCTAACCCCTTTCACGAATACAGGAACTACATCCAGTGTAGCTCTACCCACACAATGATACAAGCCCTTAACCAGAAGCTGTCCATCGGGAATAATATATAATAATATATTCCGAATTATATTTTCAAACAAACACTGAATTCAGCCATCTTCGCCTTCCTCAAACCAATGCAAGTGTGACAAGACGAATACAAGGACAGTTGCGAGAGACAGTATGTATGTTGCACATAACGACCTCGGCCGAGATTCAAACCCAGCATCCTCATTTCACTAACCCCTCAGACTACTGAGCTACGTTCGCCTACAATGAGTTTCCATCTTACATTTAATATGAAATAAAAAAAAAAGACGTAAATACTTCAAAATTAGAACTCACTTTCTTTTACACATGGTTAATGTTAAAATAACTGAATTTATACTCTATTAGAACAGGATTACATTCATTTTAGACTGTAGATAGACATTCGATTATAAAGTAGAATTCGTGTCATTTCTAATCGCTGTGGCACACATTTGCACAAAGTTATGTATTAACTTGTAACACTAAACTTTCCATCTACATACCTTACCTTTCTATAAATAAAGAATATATTCGTGTAGTCAGTTATTTTAAATGTGAAAATGTTAATTTGTTATTTTGTATGCATGTTCTGTATAGCCATTTCACTCGTAGACATCAGACGTGTTCCTTTTACCTTAAAACGGTTTCTTGGGTTATTAAGATTTTTAATTATTTGTTGAATTGACGGCGCTATGGATTTTTGTTTATAATTGTGTTTAACGTTTGCAGTTTAACGTGTTATATTAATATACATTTCATTACGGTTTTCTATACATTAGAGTGTATAACTAATGTTTTAAATGGAATAAAAGTTTGGTGTGACATTTTATTTATTTTAATTGGTTGCTAGATGGATGCAATTTTAGACTTTGTATCGTCAAATACACGGTAAGTAATGCCTTAAATTTATTAACGACTTCGAGGCCAGTGCTTCTCGTTCGGGTTCGCGGGCGATCAGGGTGGGAGGTCCGTTCGTCCACCGAAGTGAGTCCGGGTAGGATATCAACACGGAATGGTCCCCTGGTTGCAGTAGCACAACGAGGGTGCCAGGGTAGGCGAAGCTTCCTCTGGAATGCGCTGAGATTCAGCGTAGATGGGCACCGGTGCGTTCCGTAGGAGATCCCGGAGCCTCACTCAATGCACTGGGAATGATCACCGAGGAAGTTTAGATGGCCAAAAGAAGCTCAAGACAAAATGCCAGATTGAAAATATAGATATAGGTTTGAAGTAAATATGACCTTGAAGATATAATTATCATTTATTCCTCTACACATACGGTTTCAGTTATTAAGAAATATTTAAACTACTGGACCGGGTATGGAGCACTCCCTCGCAGAATACCAGCGTGGAGTAACAGCATATAATGTTGCCGTGGATTCCTTTAGTGAGTTTAGAAATTCGTAAGTCCAGTTACTGGTGATGAGGCATTACATCTGACTCCTCAAAGATGACAAGGCATCGGCATTATGATTACTTTTCAAGAATGAAATCGGATGGTAGACGGCAGGGATCACTTCTAGCAGGTGGATTGTACGTTTACTTGTCACATCTAATGCATATAAAACTAGTCTTGACTACAAAGTTTTACCAAACAAGAGGGGTTGTTCTTAAGGGTAAAGGTTGCTATATATCCCCTTTATATCCCAGACCTTTAAGGTTCTTATAAAGTAGGTACATAGGTGCATAATTAAAGTATATTACAATTATGAAGTTCAAAATGATGTCTTTCCATTAAAACATTTTAAATAATTTATCTGTAGTTTAAAAATAATATTTATATATCATTTAAAAAATACACCATGTTTTCGTAATATGTACAAGGCAGTACTTGTCTACAATAACACCTAGTCTTAAGTCGTGATGTGGAAGCACTAGCTCAGCTACTGCATATTCACTCTTCTCTAGAAGACAACCACATTATACTCTGAGGGCAAGCAAATTATACCAATCATGCGTTGTTCGCATTAAAACCTACGAAGCATATCACCTCATCCGAATGCGTGCGTCTTGTTGTCCGATGAACAGGGAACGGGAGGATCATGTTATGTAATGTTTCCTGTAAACCAGTTGTTAACGCCTGACGCACATCAAAAGCCATTACTCCTTTTAACTCTGCTAAACCTTATAAAAATATCCCATAGATAGTATAAATTTTGTATTTTTGAAGTTTTAAACGCACTACATAATTCTTAAGTTTATAATAGTAACATCAATAACTGCTTAACTGTATAATTTATTTTATAGCTGTAGATTAGAAAGTTATATTCGACGTTGGATCAATAGTGATCACGGCGATATCTTCTGGTTGTTACCAGATGACATCACCTGTGCCGGATAAACTACAGTGCCGTAAGCATTATAAAAGCACAGCGGCACTCACTCACCGTGACCTTCCCTTCTCCGATGTAATGCATGCAATGAGATCGGAGGAAGGTTCACATGCAGTGCACGAAATATACATAAAACAAAACCAAACCCTAAAACTAACAATTTATGATACACAGATAAACATAGTTCCTTGTTTTGAATCGTAACCTGGACCCGCGTCGCAGCAGCCACTCACTGTAACCACGACGTCGCCGTCGAATAGTCGTGTTAGTCAGTTAGTATATTCGTTTTCGGGCTGATGGCCGCTGTCATTTACAGTTTTACCAGGTTGAGAGGTGACCGAACGCTTATGACACCAGCTAGCACAATGGCTCCCGAGAGCTACTGACTCGAGGGTGCCCGAGAGGGATGAACCTCGGCCCAATCAGTTACTTCTGACTATGGATTATCTAAATTAATATCTCTATTATTATTGACCATATGTACCACTTCGGAATCCGTAGGCACTGAAGAAGAAGTGGCACAAGAAACACCAGCGACGCTTCTATCGATGTTAAATGGTGGGAAGCAGCCCGTGACACGGCATTATCGCAAATAATTCTGATGTTTGGGACGCCCTCGCCGTCGGCGGGTACGAAGGTGCAGTGCTTTATGGAGTGCTGGGGCCCTGGTGGTCACTTCGTCGAGGCCGTAGAGGACGTGCCTCGGTCTCCACGCACGCGGTGGATATTCGAGATGGGATTCTAAGTTGCGGCACTCATAATCAAGGGTTTGGGTGTGTGACGGTAGAGTCGAAATATCGGCGGGAAGCCTGCTTCGGGTACTGAGCTATGGTATGGAGCTGAAGATCTATGTGTATATTTCCATTACCCAAGAACCATGGCGCGCCGGTGGGCTTGCGCATGAAGCGATTTTGAATTACTGAGGTCAGTGAATAAGTCGTGGGGAGGCATGCGCAAAGACCTAGCTTGCGTACGTCATTATGGGTCGGATGCACGCTTTGTGTAATGTAATTTTATTACGTAGGGACTCCATTTCCAAAAACATTTATCTAAGGTGTTGTCTGCGGATTGGAAGTGTTTACATATGTCCTCTTGTTTGAATCCAGACACGTAGAGGCCGGTATGTCGTTGGTGTAGAGTGTGTACGAATGGGACCTAGGGCAAAGCCTTGTAGTACTCCTGGTGTGGGAACCGCGTGTTCCATCGACGTGGTATCGAAAGGTACGATTTCGGAGAAAGTCTCGTATGATTACTACGAGTCCATCTGGCACACGGAGCTCATACAGTTTATATATGAGCCCGTCGTGCCTGACCTTGTCGAACGCTTTCGCCATGTCGAGGAAAACCGCCCCGGTTCGGTATGCCCCGAAAATATATTTCATAAGCGTTGGGTGTGAAACCCGAATTACTTATTGAAGTCCTTGAGGTGGGAGAGGACGAGCCTTTCATACACCTTAGATTTGTATTGAGTTGGCTTACAGGCTGATGGGTCAGTTGAATACTTTGAGGGCTTGAGAATCCCTATGACGTCGGCTTCCTTCCAAGTGTTCAGGAAGGTGCATTTGGACATGGCCTCTTTGTACATTATCACTAGTAGGTGTAGAATAGACATGAGTTGGAGTTTCATCATCTTGTTGGTATTACCGTCGCCTTGCGTGGTCGTAGGTATTTAATTACAAACTCATCTTCGGTGCATGTAACTTGGGTAACGGAATCAGGAGGTGGTCTTAGCCCTCCGGTCGATCTCGCTGCCAACCATTGAAAAGTGAGCGGCATCGATCGGTAGGTTGCTCGGTGTTCATTGGAGCTCGAGATTGTCAGCCAGACATTCGGCTAACTCTTAATTTGTTGGGAGGCATTGTTCGGCCCCCTCCTGAAGGGTTGTCGTGACGGGGGCTTAGTAACCATGGTTTGGAGTAAACCACTTTGAAGCTAAGAGAAACCAACGGAGGGCTGGAGAGGGGGATGTCCTCTCCCCGTGGAGGGGCCGCCTGGTCGGCCTGCGCAGGCAGGGTCGCGGATGTGTGCGAAAGCGTTCCCGTGACCCCGCCATATGCGAGGAACACCATGAGGCTTTATTCGGTGCGAGTCCAACATAACCCATGCTTACCCCCACGGGGGTCTGTATGCGTAGGCATTACCCCAAGTAAAAAAAAAGGCATTTTTTGGGTGGTGCCTACTTTTAGGGATTTGGGAAGTCGCCAGAAGGCGAGGAAGGTATTGAAGTTGGAGATGTCATTGTCCCACCGACCGTTCCTGTACTGGGCTATACGTGATTGGACTTCACGCTGAAGGGTACGTAGCACCAACCGGTTACTTTCAGTGGGATATAAGTCGTGGGCACGGGTCGCCGCATTCTTGGACCTCATTAGGTCCTTTACATCGTTTGGCAGTGTCCATCGATGTTCATTCACCGAGGGAACCTGCCTCGAGCAGTCCTCGACAACAGTTTGGATGTGCCTAGTGAGAGTATGGAGTCGAGGTTCGTGTCGGTTACTGAAGAAATGTTGCTAGGAATGACATCTAGGTGCGGTGATGTGACCTCCCTCAGATTGTTTCTGAGTTTGTGCCAGTCAATTATAGTCGTAGTTGTAGTGGAAGGTGAGGTTGGGGCGCAGTGCCCTAACCGAAGAATAACGGTACGATGTTCGGAAGCGAGCTCGTGGATTACCTCTGTCCCTTGGAAAGCGAGGTTGACTACAGATGACAATATCAAGCCCATCCGGTGCTTGACCCAGTATGAAAACAGGTAGCTACGACATAAAAGTCGAGGAAGTCGCTTCGCGAGTCTATAGCCAACCTCCGGCCGGTTGATTGTTGCTGCATTTCACTGAGTGTGCTTGTGTATGTGCTGTATGCTGCCAAAATAACTGAGTTGCCTAAGTACAGGACCGCCACGGAGTAGCGAAATAGTTGAGCATCGCGTCTGCAAGGGAGGTGGACGGACGCGATTGTGATGGGGGCGTGACCGGTCATGGTTAGCTGACAGACCGAGGCTTCTAGGAAGGTGAGGGTAGGCGTGTCGACGGGCACGCAGTGCAAGGACTTTTTATAGTAGATGAGATTTCCGCCGTAAGCAGCGGAAATTCTATCATTCCTAATGATGTTATAATTCGCAATGTTGGGATTGCGAGTGTGTGGTTTGAGAAAAGTCTCTTGTACTAGGAGCACGTCGACTTGGTGTTCGCCAATGAAATTTAAGATCTCGTCGCGTTGATTATTTAAATCGTGCGCGTTTAAAAAGTCGACGTTAAGAGAACGCGGTTTTGCTCTGCGGTTGTAAAGGCCCTCTATGCTAGAAAGTTGACGATGGCTGACACTACATGTTGGTAGCGCATTGTGGCGGCAGTCCTGACTTCGGGCTTGCCATTGGAATCCCTTAGGACTTTTGCAAGGGCTAAGACATTGAAGCGACACACAAGGCCGACTGATGGATGGGCTGTCGGTAGAGCGACGGTCGCTACGCTGACCGGCATTTGCCATACGGGGCGTAGGGGTCGGATGGAGAATATTCGTATAAAAGTTTGGAAAACGCTTGCAAATTTAGATTAAGGTGACATGTTTTGGCTGCGTATAGTAATCGTCGTATTTGTGCTTTATACTTATATTTCTTAGTGGATTAAGTAGGTATATAGAAGTAAAGTGAATTGGAAAAAAGATAGCATCAGCCAATTAGGGTCACGAAAAGTTGGGCAGTAAATAAAATTATTCCTAAAGCAATTAAATGTCAATTTACGAACGAAGACACATGTGTCTGAAAAATTCCAGAAATGTGTAAGCAGAATGGCAACACACTCGTGATAGCATGAGATGGTAATGTTGGACAACGATTTGGAATATTCTCGATTATGCGTAAAAAGGACGGTTGTACTCGTGAGGGAGGGATACAACCATATTAAACTGGAACATTCCCGAACCTTATAGAGCGCTTTACCGCGTCAATATAAGGTTGCGAAATTACGAGTTGCGGCTACGGAGTTTCTATTGAGATACGACGCGATACACATCGGAGAGTTAAAGGCGATTAGTGAGTGAATTTCTGAAGGGCTTTAAAGTGAATTGCATTGCCAGTGATTCGCTTTTGTTTAATAACCGTATTGTTACATCAAAGACTGTTCTATCCAAAGAACTCTACAGCTCGTAACAATTTTTTTTCACCGCGGAAAGCAAAAGTTTCTTTTTTTTATAATATTGACAGTAACAAACGAGCAGACAGTTCACCTGATTGTGATTCCTGTGGCCCATCACATCTACATTCATCCTTGACAAGGAATCATAATGCCGATGCGTTATCACTCTTGAAGACTGAGATTAATAGTAATAAAGGTCTCCGGATCCCTACACTCACCTGTGCGGGCGAAGTCCCCGTAAATAAATACCCCGATCGAGCTGACCCATTCACTACAAACTCTTAAATTAGATTAAACAAACTGCAATGTAGCTCTACCACGAAAAGTCAGATAATTTTTTTTTGGGGAGTAAAATAAATCTGTCGTGCTACTTACGGAATACCCAGTATGTATAATTTTTTACATAAATAATTTTTATGCAAAAAAACTACTAATTACGGTTCTTTATTTTCAGTTTGGTAGACAACGGAGGAAGAAAAATCTGCACAAACTTGTGCACACACTTATGCACCCGCGGCAGTCATTAAGTAACGCTAGCACAAAGTGATGCGTGCAAAGCAATGGGTGATTCTGTGGTCTTTGTGGGCCATGAGGCTGGTGAGGCAGCCGACACCCACAGTACGGGTGAGCAGTGGACTCTTGAGGGGCAGCATAGCAGCTGATGGCTCCCATGCGAGTTATCTTGGAGTGCCTTATGCCAGAACACAGCCTGAGGATAGATTTAAGGTAAATCAAAACGATAAATATTGCGTAAATTCTTCGTCCAAGATCGGAATTCCGAAGAATATATTTATTTTAAAGTTTAGTTTGAATAATTTCGAAGTATGAAGTGATTTCTCCCAATCTTGCAGGACTCTGTAGAATTTGAGTTAAACTTCGAAGTTACCATATACCACGCCCTCACAAAAATAAAAATACCGAAATAAGTGTAGGGATCAAGTGGGTCCCTTGCAGGTAACGTTCCACCTCAGTTCTCAGGCGTGACACCGTAACGGCCTCTTG
The DNA here is from genome assembly GCA_029286865.1 of Teinopalpus imperialis. NCBI lineage: Eukaryota > Metazoa > Arthropoda > Insecta > Lepidoptera > Papilionidae > Teinopalpus > Teinopalpus imperialis. The sequence continues at coordinate 2,566,983 of JAGSMU010000033.1, forward strand.
AATCTTTCTTGAGGATAGGTATAGATGCCATGGTCTACGGTTATCACTTACTATCAGGTGAACTGCGTGTTCATTTGTCTCTGTTTCTGTTAAGATTGTTATGTAAATAGACCTATATTTATATTTACAGGAACCAAAACCAGCACCTAGATGGAACGGTATTCTAGACGCTTACGACGAGCATATCAGGTGCATTCAAAGATTCACTTCTACCACTGTCCTCGGTATAGAAGAAAATTGTCTCACTTTGAACATCTACACTCCCTTAGGCCAGAACCACCAGCATCACCTTCTTCCAGTTATGGTTTACATCCACGGAGGCGGCTTCAGGGATGGGTCTGGCTCGCCATTCTTATACGGACCAGACTATTTAATTAAACACGGAGTCATCCTAGTCAGTTTCAACTATAGATTAGAAATATTGGGATTCCTATGTTTAGGAATCAAGGAAGCATCAGGAAATGCCGGCTTGAAAGATCAAGTGGAGGCCTTAAAATGGGTGAAGGAAAATATCAAGGCTTTTGGTGGGAACCCAAGTTCAGTAACGTTGTTTGGTGAAAGCGCTGGGTCCGCCTCTGTTTTCTACCATTTACTCTCACCATTGTCCGAAGGATTATTTCAAAGAGCGATCATGCAGAGTGGTTCTGCGATGTCACCGTGGAGTTTCCAATTCGAACCTTTGAAAACGGCCAGTGCATTAGCGAGACAACTAGGATTTAATACAAATGACCCATATGAACTTTATCGTATTTTTATGAACACATCGGCAAAGGAACTCCTCAGCACTCGCGTTGCAAGAGCTCATGGGGATCTTGTGCTATCTGAAAATATATTCGTACCATGCGTTGAGAAAGAAATTATTGGAGTCGAGCAATTTCTTAAAGACTATCTTTATAATTTATTCACACAAGGAAAATACTCGAGAGTTTCAGCTATTGTGGGATTCAATAACGCTGAAGGATACATGTTTACTGGTAAAGAAAATGACACAACCATTTCAAATATGAACTTTTTTGACTGTCTACCAAGAGATCTAAGTTTTCCGTCAATAGATAAAAAGAAAGAAGTGGCAGATAAGTTTAAAAAGCTTTATATGAACGGCGAGGAAATCTCTAAGGAAAATAAAGAATTGTTTTCAAGGTATTCAGGTGATTCTGGTATAACTTATCCAGTGATAGCTGCTGTAGATCTATTGTTGAAGACTTCTGACAGTCCCATTTACACGTATAAATTTAGTCATGACGGTTGGATGAACATTGTGAAACAGCTGTATGGATTTTGGAAAGCACCTGGGGCGACCCATGCTGACGAACTGTTTTATTTGTTCAAACTTAAACCCACTCTGCTACAATCGTTCCTCGAGCAGGATATGGTGGAGAAGATGACAGTGATGTGGACTAATTTCGCTAAATTTGGGTAAGCATAGGCTCAGTAATGGACCAAGTTCATTTAGAACAGCACATTCCAGACAAAACATCAGCAATTTTAAATAGATAGCAATGATTAGCATTATTAATTCCCATTAACAACTCAAACTAAGCTATAATGTTTGTGTTTTTTTTCAAAACAATAGACGAATAGTGCATATGAACGTACGACGTTAAGTTTCGCAGACCGTACCCTAGAACTGTTATCCTATAGGGAGCTTAAAAAAGCTTACAAAAGTCCTATTTCAATAAATTACTGTACCTGAGGTCTGTTGACAGCGGTTGTCTAAGATGATGATTATGAACTATGTTTTACTCGTCACCTATGCTAATTCTCGAATTAAAATAACTTGTGCTCCACAAATGTAAGGTCCATATGGACTTATATTCCAGAATATCTAAATATATAATCTATAATGGCATAATTTTGCAAATCATTAAAGTATTACTAAATCTTCTTCAATTCAGATACTCTTCAAGGTATAAAGGTCTACTAATTCTAATCTAATTATTTATTTATTTATTTATTTATTTATTTATTTATTTTCACCACAACTAAAATACATAGAATAATTTTTACATAATAGAAACATGTTCTCCTTAATAAAAACATTAGTACATAGTCGTGGCTCACTGATGCCTGCAGTAGGTATTAAAAAACCTGTAAATCACAGGACATCAGGTCACCATTCCGCAGAACTTACGTATACAAAGAGTTCAGTAAAGTTTGCCAAATATTCCATGAAAATTAAATTAAAAGTAAAATAAACAATCAATTAACATTAGGAAGCAATAACTAGTTATAAGACTTATGATAAATAGGCTTATTACCTTATTAAAATATGTGAAAATTTTTAATAAATCTAAAATATACATAATTAAAATATATTAAATAATTAACAATCTAATTAACTTAATTTAAAAAGAGCGCCCAAACACTTGTTGTGTTTTGAAATACTCGCTCACGTATTGAAGCGTACATATGTGTTTGCGAGTGTAATAGTGTCTCATGTTTGTGATATAATATATACTTTAACATAAAATTATTAAAACTATTAAGAGATCACTTCTAGGAATTTCTCAACGTCAATGTAAGTTTGTTCAAGCAGCCATTCGCGAAGAACACGTTTTAAGTTGAACTTGTTTAAAGCATACAATGACAATTTCTTATTAAGTTTGCTGTATAAGTAAGGACCTAAAATATAAAGAAGCTATGACTAAAACTAGTTCTTAGTTTTACAGTTCTAGCAACAACTTTACCTCGGGTCAATAAGACATTTGAGTAATGCATTAACCTATGCTGATTGAGAATTGTGTCCTCTACAAAAAGCTGCCTGACCGTAAACAAGCGACAGTCTTTATAAAGCGCATCTGTAGGATAAAGCCGAGGTTTGGAGAAACAAACCTTAAGCAATGCTCTTTGTGCTCTTTCAATTTGTATAAGATTTGACTTAGCAACTCCACCCCACGTAGATATACAATATTTAAGAATTGATTGGCACAGAGAGAGATAAACCATTTTAATATGTCAGCATTTGCTGAATAGCGAAGTATTTTAAAAATGTAGATAAGTTTACGCACCTTGTTTGATAAATATACTATGTGTTTTTTAAAATTAAGATTTCTGTCAATGACAACTAACTACTAAACTACACTAAAGGTAAACTGTCCGCCACAGGCAATCTAATTTACAAATATGCAACACAGGGGGTAAATTTAACCAAACGTCTCTTATATTAATTTTATAGATATAAAAATACACAAATTTAGACGCTTTGGAGATGTCAAAGCATTTAAATTTGTGTATTTTTGTAATACCTTAATAAATAAAAGTAAATTTCAGTTCTTAAAACTGATCATGTTAAAAGAATGTCATCGCTAAACAAGTCATTTTTTTACGTTATGCCAATCCTTCATTCTCCCTCAACTTGTCTATTAACTGTACCCATGTTATGAGTTAATCTAAGTTGTTATAAGGCAGCACGTACCATTATGTTATAATGTATCCCTCGTAAGCTTTTTCACTGTTATTATCCAGACTAGCCACACTTTGTCTTGTCGGTAATTAACTTAATACATCTACGTTCCAGGGATCCTACACCGACCGTAACGAAATTACTGCCCGTAAGATGGCCGCCGACAGACAGAAAAGACCCGCGTATTTTCGTCATAGACAAAAAATTCTCCACGACGCCATTATGGACCGATGAAGCTATATTGTTTTGGAATGAGACCTATTCTAAATACAGAAGAAAAACTTAACACCTTCAGCAAATTTGAACAGACTCTGTGGAGTTTAATAAAGGGATTAAGGAATGAAATATTACGACGAAGACGGTGCAGCGTTGCTAAGAAAGTTTGTGCATTAAAATGAGCCAGACGATTTGAAACAATTATTTGTCTGCACGAGTTTCTTGACGCTGATAAATTATATTATATTTTTGGATTAAATTTCTTAATTAATAGACAACTTTTGTTGGAGTTTGATAAGTTGTTTATTATTTACATTGAAATAATTAACTGGACTCACAAAATTCTACAAAATAAATTTTAAAACTTAATGTATCTCTACGTCTAAATTACGACCTATTCGTGTCTTTAAAGCTAGTCGATAGACTTAAGCAAACTGTGGGTCGCGACCCCTGGGGGGATCGCGTTTGTAATTAAAGTAAGTCACATTCTATTCAATAAATAAGACCTGCATACCAAAAGATTATTTTATTAAAAGAATGAATTCTAATGTCTTATTTAATAATGACGTTTATGCAAGTACAGCTTAAAACCCTGTCTAGACAACCGTCATTTTAAACCCTCAGAAAGGCGCGATTTACACGCGTGATAATATATATTTATAAATAATGATTTTGTGTTTTTATTGGCTGCGATACTGAGATATCTGTTGTTAGTATATTTTGTGTTGGGATGCATGTTATCTTACAACCTACTGCTGCAATAAAATTGTTCCTGCCCGGTGAGCCTTCAAAGTTTAAAGGTATAAATAAATTATTAATTAAAATATTATTACAATTTTATAGTCAAGGGGTCGCAATGATTTTTACTTACCTTTTTATCTTTTTCGAAGGTTGCGACGAGAAACAGTATACTTAAAAAATATGACTTTTTTTTCAAACGAGCACACAGTTCACCTTATGGTGAGTGAAGAATGCGGTCCAAGATACCTACGGAAATCATAATGCAGATGGCTCCTGAGGGCTGAGATATATTGCTTCGTCACTCGTAACTTGGGTCACAGGATCCATACGAAATACAGCAGCGTTATGCTGTTATTTTAGACTGGTTTTCTATGAGGGGGACGGTGTAGGCTCTTTTCTTGAAGGTCCCTTAATCTTACGGGTTCGTAAATACCACTGGCGACAGCAGATTTCACCGAGTACTTGTGCCTGGCAGAAAATTTCGCTGAGAGCGCCCAGTGGTGGATTGCCAACCATCGAGATGATGAGGATGAAATTTTGAATTCTGTCATACATCATGACTAATTATAAATTTAATTAAACTCTGTGGCTGGAATTAATCCGAATAATTCCTCTGAACACCCCCTAGAAAATTCACTAAAAAATAGAGAGGCAACATCTAAACGCAATTCCTTCCCCGGTCCAGCCAACCCATTCATGCTGCTTTTCTAGAAACACACTGGAACGTAGTTCTACCACTTCTAAAGACTACCAGTCTAAAAGGGGTGACAACGCATCCACGTCTTGGCTCTTGTAAAGACGGTTATCAAGTACTACCAGGTGCTACTGGAATCGCTTACCATCAGGAGAATTGTGTACTGGTTCATCACATATAAAAAAAAACTATTTTAAGAATTGTACTGAAACCGCATTTTTATTAATCGATCTGCCTTATAATCCAGAGATTTTTACAATAATAGTCCCATAAGTGTCCCATAGTTACATATAAGTTCCACAGAAGTCTAAGAAAAGCAGATACGTAATGACATTTACATCACTACTAGTCAAGCAGCCCGATTAGCCATAGTATTGTTTTATTTCAAATTTAATGTAACGTCATATTGTAACTAGCAATCGCAGTTCAGAACAACCCCCCACTAGGTGAAGGAACGATGTTTACAAGTTTGGGGGAAGTCGAAGGATGCAGGTGGCTCAGAATCGTCCTTAGTGACAATCTAACTTGATTTCAAATCATAATATTGAATCAAATCTAGTTTGATATGAACGTAAAGTATTGCCAGCATCCTTTTTAAAAAAATCATGTTAAATGGAGCGTCAATGTTCGCGGCAAGTAACCGGAAGTGAGTCAATTCTTACCACAGCGGATATATTTCCGCTCAGTTTTCTCCAACTCTTGAGTAAAAGAGCAAAGTGATGGGCAGCGGAACGTAGCGTGTTTAAAGGTACGTAGGATTGCCAATGCTCTTATTAAAAGAAATAAAAACTTAATCGTGATCTTAGACGCCGACTATTCATTACGATTTATATATTGTTTATCAATACGCATCTACGAATTTACTACTACTATTTACATATTGTTTATCAATACGCATCTACGAATTTACTACTACTATTTACATATTGTTTATCAATACGCATCTACGAATTTACTACTACTATTTACATATTGTTTATCAATACGCATCTACGAATTTACTACTACTATTTACATATTGTTTATCAATACGCATCTACGAATTTACTACTACTATTTACATATTGTTTATCAATACGCATCTACGAATTTACTACTACTATTTACATATTGTTTATCAATACGCATCTACGAATTTACTACTACTATTTACATATTGTTTATCAATACGCATCCTACGAATTTACTACTACTATTTACATATTGTTTATCAATACGCATCTACGAATTGACTACTACTATTTACATATTATTTATCAATACGCATCTACGAATTTACTACTACTATTTACATATTGTTTATCAATACGCATCTACGAATTTACTACTACTATTTACATATTGTTTATCAATACGCATCTACGAATTTACTACTACTATTTACATATTGTTTATCAATACGCATCTACGAATTTACTACTACTATTTACATATTGTTTATCAATACGCATCTACGAATTTACTACTACTATTTATATATTGTTTATCAATACGCATCTACGAATTTACTACTACTTAAATTGATTTTGAATTAAAGTGATTTTGATAATGTATGAGAGATAAACAGGATATATTATATTTTCTGATATTCAAAAGAAATCAATTATATTTTTGATCTTTTACGATGCGGATGGCAACATTACTGCAGCTTAAGCCATCTTTATCCATATTCAATATAGATTCAAGATGCGTTACCACGTCAATGCCTCGTTACATGTAAGAGATCCCAGTACTCACGAAACATATCAATGTAATTCTGCTACAACACACTGGTATTTTCTGATGGAAGGATGTTCCGTCCTTCCCCATTCGAACTGACACATTTCATGAGCAAGAATCTAGCAGTGTGGCTCTAGCACTGCTCAAAGCTATTACTGATAATAATTTTCGACACCATCACAGAGGCGAGATTTGTCACGGTCTTCTTTACAATATTAGGGGGCCTAGTTCACCTGATTTAAATTGATTCCTGCTGCCCTGGACACCCAGATTTATTTTCGACAAATCATTATGCTGGTATTGATGTCTGTGTGTGTGTGAGTGTGTCAAAGCGTGCGCTTGCACGTTGAATTGGAGCTTCAGTTTCACCATAATTAAGTTTTCGTATTTTTTATATTTATAATTATACGATATGTAATAAAGAACACCTCGAAGTTACTAAAAGATACGACACGACACGATTTTTCTCAATTTGACAATTGATTATCTTTTACTTTAGCAGTCAATTTAAATGATAGAAGCAACTCATCAATATAATAAATTATATAAAATAACCTTTTTGGTTAAGTCTCGAATATTAATTGCATTCGATTCTATAAAGAATAATATATACTATACGGAAATCACATAATTTGTTTGTTCCACCATCGCTTAGAAAAAACTATGGAGTGTAAGTATAACCTCATATTGATATTCAAACGAAAGTGTCAAAATGTATGAAATGATAAATAAAAAATGGATGGTTCTATAAATGACCACAATGGCGCTAGTGTAGCTAAAGGACATTAACATTTGCCAATTTAATGACTGACAAAAGAGAAAAAGAACAAAATATTAATAACTCTCTTATATAATAGAATAGCGGCGAATAATTTAATAAATTGTTAATTATTAACGTATTTATTATATATAGGGGATATTTAAAGAACATAACCTAAAAATTTTGATGACTTTAATTAAAGAATAAATATTTTTCAATAACAAGCGTGGTTCATTGGGTATTTAAAAATAATACTTAGTAATCTTTTCCTCAGTATAAATCTGCTATAATGGTATTTTTTATGAACAGAATAGTAAATAAGAGTAACCATAAAATTTAACGTAGTCTATAGTGAAAATGGTGCGGCATATCCTAATTTATTTTATATAATATTGGTTGACAAACAAGCACGCAGTTCATGTTATGGTTCACCGTGGCCGCGCCCCATGACACACATCAACACAGGACTCCATCCATCTTCAATCATTTTTCAAGAAGACAACGCATGTGCTTGTCATAAGGACTGAAATGCCCACACGTGTAATTAACACATTAACACACAACAAATATTTCTCTATACGCCTGTGCGTCATTCCTCCTTACCTCTATATTCTGTAGAGTAAATCTCGGATATAATTCAATCATACCAAGGCTGAATGTATAACACTATCTGATGTCTGAGATTTAGATATCTCGCTTATATATAAATCTCTCAGAATTCAGAAAGAAAAATGTTACACCATAACTCAGATAAAAGTGTCGTCTTCTTCTGGAGAGGCACAACCAATCCATTCTGCACGGCACCAGTACCTAGCCGTAGAAAGCTAGGACAAATCACGATCTTCGACCCATTCCATGGGTAGAATCGGTCAAATACCGAGGGGCACCTTTGACCGAAAACTCAGTTTCCACCCGCATATCTTAAATGCGAGGAATAAGGCTGCGTTCGTCATGAGCCAGCTTCACCAGCTCATCTGCCCAAAAGTAAAATGTACCTAAGACATAAACTCCAGTTATATACATACGTCCTGCGTAAGACCAATTATGGCCAACGCCAGCGTTGTCTTCGCCCATGTAGCCACGGATAAATTCAATCTCCTACAGATGGTCCAAATCGTCTCACTCGATTAGTGACCGGAGCGAAATCGTACCAGCGCGACATCAATCTGCACTTACATCTTGTCATTATTCCGTAATATTTTCACTCTCAGCGCTTCTTCGCGAAAGCGCTCTCGCACTCCAACCCGCTAGTGGTACTTAATCCGGCAACTAGGAACCGTAGTCCCCGACACGTCCTAGACGACCCCGACTTCATGGGGGAGCCGAGCTCCAGTCCGTCCTCAACGGACCCCGGGCCATCACACACCACAGACATCTCGCGGTGAGATGTGTGACGCATGTACGTGTTATCGCGACGTAGTCTTCGCGATAACACGTACACTAGATACACCCACGTATCAGGTTGGTTCTCACCGCCCACAGCTTCCGATTGACCAGATAACAGGTGGCGTCCGTCAGAGGCTAGGTCTGCAACCTAAACTAACCTAACCTCGGACGGTCAGTAGACATCACCATCCATTCTCCACTCTGGAGACTATTCCGAGAGCTAGGGAACTGGCAACTTAGGTGGCACTCAGATAGGAACGTGATCAGAGCAGACCGACACGCTTAGTGTATGAGCGCTTCGGTGTAAGTAAGATAACCAAACTCTCTAACCAGCTCACGGAGCTCAGTTCCGTGAGCCCTGTGTCCGATGAAGTTGTAGGAGCTGCATAGGCTAACAGCATCAACATCAACAGAATCTAGTTATATACCAATCACAGGGCCTCCTTTAAAGTAGACGTTGCGATTCGCGCAACGCATTCAGCCGGCTGGCATGCGGGACGGACACGGACCATCCGCCGCATTTGCCGTATTGTCATTGATCGCCGGGACTCCACAAGAAGAACACCTGGAAGAAAGAACAAGTGTCAAGAGTCAGTGAGTCAGAGTCAAGAGAAGGTGAGTATATCATCCAGTATGACGCCTAAGTATTTGACTGTCTTTTCACGGACTTTGGACGATCAAATAACTCTATGGTACGGAGATACTGTGTTTTACGCTGAGAGAAGTACATGGCTGCCCTTTTGGTGGGGTTACCCTTGATCCTTCGTGTTCGAAACCAGTTCCCTTTATTATTGGCTGCGGTTTGGAGGCGCTTACATATATGTATGTATGTATCATATATGTTTGGTTTATATCCAGACGCGGGTCGGTTGGATGTTTAGAGGGCTTGAGAATCCCTATAACATCGGCGTCCTTCCAGGTGTTGTGGAAGGGCCTTTTGACAATATTAGCAGTGCTATTAACTTTACTTTTACGATTAACTACTACAAGTAAGCTCAAACAGCTTGTGCTATGAGATGGATCAGGACAATAGTCGAATAGCGGATGGGAACCTAACACTGGCGACCTTAAGGTTCGCGAACCGTAACCCTAAACCAATACGCTATTATCGCTTCATTAATTAACATGTTAATATTAATTATGTTACAATTGCACTATTTTGTTATTATTAATTATGTTACAATTTCACTATTTTGTTATTATTGATTATGTTACAATTGCACTATTTTGTTATTATTAATTATGTTACAATTGCACTATTTTGTTATTATTAATTATGTTACAATTTCACTATTTTGTTATTATTGATTATGTTACAATTGCACTATTTTGTTATTATTAATTATGTTACAATTGCACTATTTTGTTATTATTGATTATGTTACAATTGCACTATTTTGTTATTATTGATTATGTTACAATTGCACTATTTTGTTATTATTAATTATGTTACAATTGCACTATTTTGTTATAATTAATTATGTTACAATTGCACTATTTTGTTATTATTGATTATGTTACAATTGCACTATTTTGTTATTATTGATTATGTTACAATTGCACTATTTTGTTATTATTAATTATGTTACAATTGCACTATTTTGTTATTATTAATTATATTACAATTGCACTATTTTGTTATTATTGATTATGTTACAATTGCACTATTTTGTTATTATTAAATATGTTACAATTGCACTATTTTGTTATTATTGATTATGTTACAATTGCACTATTTTGTTATTATTAATTATGTTACAATTGCACTATTTTGTTATTATTTATTATGTAACAATTGCACTATTTTGTTATTATTGATTATGTTACAATTGCACTATTTTGTGAACTGTCATTAATTTTATGTGAGCAAAATGCTAGTTATAATTAATTCTCACGATAACAAGTTATTTTGTAACAAAACAATATTTTTTGGCGCTAAAACATTAAACATATAAAATGGCTAAATGTCGTGCAGTTGCACGTATTCTTACAACGTTTAAAAATATCAATTCAAGGAGTGTAGGGGAACATAATGATTTCTTATATTTACGAAAATTTAGAACATTCAATGAAACCTTTTACAGATTTTTGTATCATATTTATTTTTAACTTCTTTACCGCGACATCACTTACTTTGGAATTATTAAAAGCTGAAAGTTGTTCGGGTTAACAATGATATCGGAACGTCAAACACCCAATACCCCGTGGCCATAAGTAATATAAAGCATTCGCATAAACTTCCCGAAAAAAAAAATATGATTTTTATCGCGTTTTTATTTACTGTTTTTAGATTTATTCAAGATAATAGGTAAACTTATAACTATGAGTATCGTATAGATTAATACTTCCCTGATATTATTAGGCCAAGTGAGTTGCTCGGATATACTACAAAGTCAGTTGGCGAGCTATAAAGAAGCCATGCTGGTGTTTCCCTGCGTAAACGAATTCTAAACGTGGACCGCTGTAGAACTAAGGCAACCGACCCAGCCCAAACGATCAGAAGTTGAAGTAACCATATATATTTATTTATTTATTTCACTATTATGAACACAAGGCATTTATATAAGGAAAACAATATATGAAAAGTATGTACAAAGGCGCAGCTTATTTAACAAAAAATCAGTTCCAGCAGGCCTGGTGGGGGACATATTATCGGGGGAAAAAATACAGTGTACTCAACAAAAAAAATATAAAGAATAAAAAAAAAATACAGGACTATATTTATTTACAAACATGTAACATTTATTAATTAATAAATAAATAATAATACATATAATATATAATGTAAACATAAATAATAAATATATATAGCATACAATAAAGATAACATAATATTGCATAATATATTCAACTGGATAAAGATAAGTAGTGTTCCTTCACTAGTATACATACATATGTATATATATTATTAAAACGTTGGGCATCAGTCTAGGTATAAGTTGCGGAAAATAAGTCTAGCGCTGACCGTTAATGCGCAGAAGTCGAAAATAACGTATCCCCGGGGAGTGTTAACTTCCGCCCCCAACATTGTTCGCGTAAAAAACTAGCCTTAATCTATGTCCGTGATAAATTTCTTCCATACAAACATCCAAACTTTCGTATTTATGATATTAGTGAGATGATGATGAGGATTTATTATATAACTAGCTTAGACATAAAAAAGTACAAACAAAAACACTTTATTCGTAATCAATTTGTAGAAATGATCAATCGCGTTTGCGACAGTACCCATGCGCAGCTGTCCCCTCCGCGTTTCGTTCACCGCTAGACTTATGTGCCGCGACTTACGTTATGTAAAGTACACGTCAGACTGACCGTAGGATGCGCCTCCGCCGCGGAAACGGAGTCTGTGCGACTCGTGCTTAAAAGTATCACAACAATATTAATGCGTCAAACAAGTATTCTTATGTCGTGACCTTCACTACATAGAAGTTAGTATAACTGGATAGACAGCTTGCCAGCTTTTAACGTCCGAGTAAACTTGACGAACTCAAGTCTAAATCAAAGGGTTCCGGCGATAATCTCCCACTTTATGGAGTTTGTCTCTTTCACACAAATATATACAAAAACCACAATAAGGAGATCATACCAATAATAATACAAGTAATGTAAAGCCATTATATACATAAACTAATAGTGCATTTTTACAATACACTTTTCTAATGTCTTTTGTCTAATGACCCGTTTTACCCGTTTACGTATATTTTTTTAAGTTCAGTGTCACGTTGGTAGCTCCATTGCAGTCTGTCATGAGAGCCTAACAATAAAATGGCAATAATTACAGCGATACAAAATTCACTAAAGAGATTGCGACAGACAATCAAGCGACCGTTGTGCGGTCGTTAGCTGCCACATTTAGCAACTGCTCATTATGTGGATCTGTCTGGGTCAACCTGTGACATACAATTATATTGCAGTTAATTTATTCCCATGCTACCGACTCCAGTGTTCTTAATGATTGTGAATAATGTAAACAGACACAGTGTCACGCCGCGTCTACGAACTAGCTGCAGCTATAAATTATCTCGCTTCGAGAGGCCCGAGGCCAATGTAAGTGGTCCACGGCCAGCGCTACACCCAGCGCCACTAGAGCAAGCGGTTGGGCAATATCACGCGAATGTCAAGAGTACATCGCTGGCTATTTAAAACTCGTTGGTTTTACATTCTTTAAGTCTTTTTTTCATAATATTAGGGCTGACACACGAACCACATCCATGCTCAACCAAGATGCAGGATGCACCCCAGAGAACTGAGATGGAATACCTCGTTACTTGTAATTATCTGTAAAATTAAAACTCACCATATGACACAGCAGCGTTATGGTGGTATTTTATGCTGGTATACGATATAACCACTCCAGCAAAGCTTAAGTATTTGTGCGATGACTTATGACAATATTGGAATGATTGATTTGAACCTGCGACCTTAAGATTGGCAGGAACTCTGAGCCAATAGTCTATTGACTTTTCAAATATTTAAGTAACTAAGGGCGACAGACGAGGACACAGCTCGCGATGATAAATAATAGCAGCAATGACCCTCGTCCATGCTTCAAATAAAACGATTCTTATTTAAAATAAAGATGCTAAATACTCCTGATGTACGACTCTGTACATGAAAGGAAATACGACGCATTCCTTGCAAGAGGTTAAACTAGTGCACACTTGCTGCAAGTTTGCTTATATGATATAGTGTCCGAAACTTGATTATCTGGGTTATTCAAGAATTAAGAATTTTAAATAAAAACCCGTTTCAACTAAAAATTCTTAACTTTTAAATTTTCATGTTAAAATGTACCCTAGTAGTTAATTATACAGATTTTCATTCAACTTATTCAAAAACAAAATGAGCTAGGAAACGCCGCTATTTTTAAGTTAAGGCTACAAAACGTCAGAACTAGCATACCTCGCAGCCAGTAATTGATTTTTTGGATCCCTACGCTCACCAAACACACGAAACACAGCAGTGATATGCTGTTTTCTCACTCACATTACACTTCTTCTTCTTCTGACCAGCGTTTTCCCGGCCTACTACCAGGGTCCGCTTTCCGACTGAGTCTTCTCCACTTGGCCGGTCTTCGGCATCTTATTTCGTGAGATTGTTCTCCACCATGTCCGCTTTCACGACGTCCAGCCAGCGTTCCTTCGGCCTACCGCGGGATCTTGGGCCTTGTACAACAAGGTCTAGGCATCTATTTCCAACGTAGTCAGGAGTCCTGCGGCTTATGTGACCATTCCATCTGAGACGACTTTCCTGCAGCTTGTCTGCTATGTCACGGACTCCAAGGCTGCCACGGATGTGTTTGTTTCTTATATGATGTAATTGCGTAACGCCACACATCCATCGCAGCATCTTCATCTCCACAAAGTGTGGCTGCTGGATAAGTCTTCCGAGGACTGGCCACACTTCGCTGCCATACAATAAGGACACCGGTTACTTCTCGTCATAATCCCCATGCCGGGTTCACTTATATTCCACTAAACCCATAATATTCATATTGTTAGTGTAGTGTTAGTTATTATCAATACATTATATTATTAACAAGATCTATGAATAATATTGCAGTTATCAAGGTCAATTTCGACCACCGTATAATCACCACGTACCACAGTAATATCTTCCAGTTATTTTTTTACGAACAAATACGAACAAGCACCTCACATACAGTGGTACAGCTACACTGCACTTTGTTTCTAGCTGCAGAATGAATGGGTCAGCTCGACCGGGGTAGGACAACGCCCTTACAGGATACCACCGTAAATAGCAGCATAACGCTGCTGTGTTTTGTCTGGTGAAGTGTAGGGATCCGGAGACCTTTATTACTGATGACAAGGCATTCCATCTCAGTCCTGAAGAGTAACAACGCATCTGCATTATGATTCCTTATCAAGGATGAATCTAGATGTCATGGGCCGCAGTAATCACTTGCTATCAGGTGTGTGCTCGTTTGTTACTCTCAATGTAATAAAAAAAAATATGATGGTAAGTGACCAGAGGCGCAAGTGCCTTGACGGTCTTCAAGAAAGGTAACCGCTGAGGACAGCTTATTCGTTAAAGTAGTTATTGTGCGTATCAGAAAATTTCGCGTAAAGCGCACCATAGTGGGGAGTGAGGGATGAATTTTCAAAAGCTCAGCGGTTGTAATGAATCCGAACAACTTCTAAGAACACTCCCATTGGTCATTTTGTATAAAATGCAAAAAGATGCAACGTCTCTTCGCAAGGCGGCATATTCAAGCCGATCTAAAGGTAAAACGATTATTGCCAGATAACGTCAAAAATATGACATCATGAAAAAAGTACAAATGCGACTGAATAATAGACCAATTTCAGTTATAATTTTTTTTCTTCATAAATCACTAAGTTTAATATTCGCAATATTGAAGGTGGAACGGATCCCAGCGCGATCTTGACTTTGGCAGCTTCTAGCAAGCGACCGGACGCTATGTTATTACCAACGACCAAACTTACCGAACGGTCTACTGTGCTCCCGTTCGTCTCTCGGACTCTAAGAGTAGACCAACGGTGAATCAAACTTATTCAATAAATATATTTCGTTTCTTCAATTTTACTTAATTGTAATTTACATAACTACAGAGCTAAGCTAGAATTAGAGATAAGTAAATAATGCATTATTCCCGTATTTGTCCATTTGAAGTATTCCAATCTGAGATAATAATGATTTAGTGATAAAGGCACCCGAAATTAGAGATGCTTTACGTTTAACCATTTCATGCCGGAATTCTAAAAGAACGTGGACCTGGTACATTCATGTTGAACTACCACTGTTATGAAAAATATAATATAAATATGTTAAACAGAATGATTATACCATTTTGCGTAATTGGCAAGCATTTAGTGATCAGCAGATGACGTCAAGGTCTCTCAATCGTAATAAAAACCAAACCCTCCTGTCCATGGTGCCACTAACCTCCTTGCTTAAGAACCGGATGGACAGAGCACGCTCCGCTCTGAACTCGTGTCCCGCGTGCTTTTGCCTAAACTTCCTTCAAGTTTCTCTATCAGTACTTCTGTTTCATTATTTTTATTTGCCTTCGCTTTAATATTCTTAAATTAATAACAGCTGTTTGTCAATGATATGATTTAGTCACGATTCAAAATAAAACTCATTTATTTGTTAGATACGTGTTATTCTGTCTTAGAGATAAAATAATTAATTCATATTATATCGCCATCATAAAACCAGTCATGCAAATAGTACAAAAACGATGGTCACCTTCACTGCAGAGCACGTGGTAGGTAAATCTGCTCTTAACTTGCAGCTTGTACTTGGGTTATACCCATGTCATCGTATATACCTAGATTTGAAGACTGAATACTGAGATTAAATGACTTAAATATCCATACAAAATAAATTAGTGGTCCTGTTGACAATACAACATACTAATAAGGTTTAAGCAACTATATTCGACAGTAAGAAAAAACACATTTCATGTTGATTATACGTCTCTAACATATATGAAATAATAACTAAACATTAAGTGTAAATTTAGATGTACCCACATTTTAAAAGTTCATTCGATAGTGTATAATACAAGAAACGACATTCCGCTCAAATATCTTAACGATTTATTAACGATTAATGAACGAAATTACTAGTAAATCATAGAAAACATTTATTAACACCTGCATTCGCCCTTAACACCAATACGTATTACGTATACTGACCTCATGCGGGCCATCTTGACTACACTTGGTGCTTCGAGCTCTGCGCGTACGGACGCGTTCCGAATACAAAACTGACAGATAAATCCCGCGCTAGTAAAAAATATATTGTACACAGATTGTAAATTTCACAGGTTTTAAATACAACCTTTTAAAATGTGAAGTATAATTGTAAAAGTGAAGTAATTTACAGTTTAAAGAGTAATTATTTATTAAATGTTAAAATCCTGTGGTTTTAAAAATTATGTTAATGTATGAATGCATTTAAATGTTTTGTTTTTCGGTCAAACTTAATGTGTATTTATAAATTATTGTAAATGTCGATACTTTTGTGTTGTGTTTTACTTAAAAATTATATTATACTAAATAAAAATATTAAATTATCACTTACACAAATGATTTGTGACACAAGATGAACGGTATTCGTGTGTGATACATTTTTTTTAAATTAAATAACAGTAGTGTTGACATGATCAAAAATGAAATGGTTAGCGTTACTTTCACTGATTGTCGCGAATGTGCTGAAGGTACCAACGCCGGTGGTGAAGACCAGCCATGGCCTGGTGAGAGGGCGTGTCAGTGATAACGGCCTGTTCTACCAGTACTTCGGAATACCGTACGGGTTTGTGGGCGAAGAGAACAGATTTATGGTAAGAGTTTTCAACTACTATCATCTGAAGTAAAGTAACAGCCTATATATAAATCCCACTACTGGGCATAGGCCACCTCTTAGAGGGTCTTAGAGCATATTCCACCCCGCGTCTCCTCTACTATTGACGGACTTCACATGATCTTTGAAATATTTACTTTTTTTTAATTTGATAGACATGCAACCTGCATCTGCATCCTCACGATGTACTCCTTCACCGCCGAATACTTTGTAAATAACTAACAATTGCTATTAACAATTTCACCGGTGCCGACACCGGGAACTCGCTTTTTCCGCAACTTCGTTTGCTCGCGTACCGACAGTTGAAAGCGAGAGCTTAAACACTGAGCTACCACCGTTCTCATATAGATATTTAGTCATTGTTTGATCGCACTACAACTTAAAATTAGCCATGCAACGAACGTGTTGGCCACGTAAAACTTGGCGCTGTCGTATTTCCTCTGGTGAGTGAAGGAAGCGGAAGACGTTATAACTGGTGATGGAGGATGAGTTTGGACGTCATGGGTTACAGGAAGTAATAATTTGTCATCAAGTAATCTGAGCGTTAAAAAAGATTACGTAACAACACATGTATATCCCATCGCTGGGCATCGGGCCGCCTCTTTGATGTACGAGTAGTTTTCAATGAATACCCTCTGTATTGGAGCTAATCCATTCGTGGCTTCACTGTGGATTTGCGGATATCTGTAACTGAAGATATGTATTCGTTGTTTTAATTATTTCTTGAACTCGTAGGCTGCGTCACGATGTTTCCCTTCAGCAGGTAATTGAGTTACACGTAGCAGGATATCGCTGTTATGTTTGCATGTTTGACGGTATGATTATAGGACTCTGTGTTCATCGCGAACCGCTGCAATACAGGAAACGGGGCAACCGATCACATCTCATGATCATTAATCTTTGTTGAGGATCGATGTAGATGTTCATGTTAGTATCAGGGAATCTGTGTACTTGCTTATATAAAAAAAAAAATGTACGTCTCTTAGGACCTGTTTTTATATGTCTAAACGTAAATTTTATGAGCAAGTATATTTTTTTATGTCCAATCATTACTAAAGTAAGTGTATGCGAAATAGTCGGTAATGAGTTGAAGAGTGGCTTAACTAATTTGATGATGTTATTTTATTTTAATTATATTTAGGCGCACGTTCACCTGAGTAACAGTAACAGTAATTCCAGCGGACATTGGCACGCGCAGATACTCCGAATCATGGTGCGTTGTCACCCCAGTGGCCTAAGATGGAATGCCTCATCACCAGCAGCAAGGGTCCTCTGATACTGTGAGGGCGTGGTCCTTTCCTTATAAAACGTAACTTCCACTATTAAATATACTGCACTAATATAACGGATTTGGAAGAAAGGCTCTTAAATGCCAACCACGAGCTGGCAGTCACCGTGGCACAACCTCGCACTGGACGAAACGAACCTAAGCAAGAAGTCCATGGATACAGGTGGCTCAGAATCTTCTTCTGTTGCAATCTATGGCGGAAGCCGCTAACAGCGGAGATCGGTGGACAAGCTGTGATGGTGACGATGGCGTTGCCATTATTTGGGCAACAGCTTCTCATTTGACGTGACCTCATTAGTAAAGACCTCGTTTGTTATTATGAATATGTTATCAGTTTCGCAAGTATTCAATCAGATGAATATATAAAGCGACCTGTTTACAACAGTACAAACATCATCAGTAGTTGCGGTCTTATCGGATTCCCGGCCACCTAGGCCACCTAGGCCACCTCCTTTTTTTTATTACATTGAGAGTCATAAACTCACACAGTTCACCTGACGGCAAGTGATTCCTGCGGCCCATGACATCGACATTCATCCTTGTCAATGAATCATAATGCAGATGCGGTTTTACCCTTGAGGACTGAGATGAAATGCCTCGTCACCAGTTATAAATCTCCAGATGTTATCCAGCACACAGTTCACCTTGTTGGTAAGCTATGACAGACATTCGTTCTAGATAACTTATCATAATGTATATGTCGCCCGTGAAGACTAATATGGAATGGCTGAACACTATTCTGACGAAACACAACAACGTTATTGTTTCTGTGAGGCACGACCTAATGTTATTGGACTTGCATCGAGGTAAGAAAATCGACAAGGAGTGATTATTCATTCAGCTCTTTTACCATTCTCATTGTTTTTGATTTCGTCTACCCGAAGATGCAAATAAGCCGCGCGGACATACGCAGGCCGAGGACAGTTTCTACTGGAACATGGCACTAACACGTACAAATGTAAGACGTATTAATAATATAAGTGTTTTTAAATGAACGAGTGAGAAATTTAAATAATTAATTACATAATATGTAAAACCTTGACTCCTCCACCGTAACTTTTGACCTTCATGAATAATAATGAAGTCACTTTGTGTAAAACGAAGACAGAAGTCGATCTTAGAAATCACCGTAAAATTCCTGCTAGAAAAGGGATTTTTTAAATTTTATTTATTTATTTATAAACTTTTGTACAACTAACATATGCACAAAGGCGAACTTAATGCCTAAGACATTATCTACCAGTTAACAGTCTAAGGCAACGCTACAGTTTGTTTGTAACTGCAGAATAAATTGGTTGGCTCGACCGGGGAATACCATCGTAAATTTACAGCATCACGTTACTGTGTTTCGTCACGTACGCGTAGGGACCCGTAGACCCATATTACTGGTGACGAGGCATTAAATCTTCCCCAGGGATAATGTGGATAATGTCATGGGTCGCAGAAATCACTTACCAGCAGAAGCTGCAATAGCCTAATGGCTTAAGGTACGGTCTGCGAAGCTTAAATCGTTGGTTCGAACTGTTGCCGTGAGCCATCTCGTAGCACAAGCATTGTCAGCTCAGTTGCAGTGGTTCGCCATGTTCATAGCAAGCGGTGCCATTATCATTCTTTAAAGACAACTGCGTGCTCTTCACGCCATCAGCCTCAATAGAATAAAAAAAATAGTTAAATAAAATATCCTCTTGATGACAATGAATTATTTGTTACTATACTTATCTAGTCCAGCCATAAGTTCAGTTACAAATGAATATTGCATTTTTTTTAATGAAGTAATGTAATATTATTAAAATGAATACCTACATATTTATTAGTTTCAGCAAAAAATAAAAAATATTCTATTCGAAATGGCCACCTTTGGCTTTTATATAGGCCTTTAATCTGTTTGGCCACGAATCTATGGATTTACGCACTGTTTCCAAGGGAAATTTTTCCACTGCATGCTCCAAAGATTTTTTAAGAGACTCAATGTCGCCGTGTCGTTTAGAGCAGGCCATGACCTCTAAAACTGACCATAATTTGAAGTCTAAAGGGTTGAGGTCGGGGCTACATGAGAGCCAGTCTTCAGCTCTTCCGTCCGGAAGTCCGTCAAGTCCGGAACGTTGGTTTCAAGCCAGGCTTGGGTAATTCGTGCCTTGTGACCAGGTGCAGTCCCGCTGGAAAGTCCACGGTATATTTTTAAAAAGTGTATTGCTGAGAGGTTTCACAACATGATCCAAGACTGTATCTTGATACACTTTGGCTGAAGTTTTCACTCCTTTTTCTCCAAAATGTAGTTTTGTGACTCCTGGATAAAACACACCCCACCAAACCATCACTGACGCAGGATGATGACCACGTTGTACCTTTCCGACCACTTGAGCAGCTTCTTTAGAACTGTGAGCGTACACTTCATGATTTTGCTTATTGTAGTGTTCTTCAATCGTGAAATTTTTTTCACCGGTAAAGCGGATACTTCTGTGCCTTTCATCTACGTATCGTGACAGGAGGCATTTTGATCGATCCATTCTCTTTAATTGTAAAGATTGATTTAGGGCATGTCCTGTATATCAACGATAAGCACCGAGCTTCAGGTCTTGTTTTATTATACGCAACAGAGTCCTTGCGGGAATCTTCATTTCTCGCGATAAGATTTTTTGCTTCCTAATGGGGTTTCGACGAATTCTGTCTTTAACAGCATTAACAGCCTTTGTAGTTCTAATAGCACGCGGCCGCCCCGATCTTTTCTGGTCTTCGACAGGGGAAGTGTTGTTGTATCTGTTGATAGTACGATATACGAACATGCGGCTGATACCTACTTACTAGCTTTTGAAGTGTCTGGAATATGACCGACGGCTCCATACCCACTTTGTGCAAGGCGATCACTGTAATCCTATTTTCTTTAACACCCCATTCCATATTGTAATTTGATAATGAACACGAAAAATTATGTGAAATGGCGCAAAATCGAAAGAAGTTTTTAAAATAATATACAGTGTTCCAAATTCAAAATAATTCAAAAGTTTATATGTTAAAGTTTTTATGTTACAGTATTTATGACCAGACTAGTTAGTAATATATAATTCACTCTCGTGTACAAAATTAGTGGATATGATTAATGCTTAATAAATCACATGTTTTTTGACATACTAGGGAGCATAACCTAAACATTCTAGGTGTGCGTGCAATAAACAGATTTTGAATATTACCTCAGTACCTGAAGCTAGCTTCCCGCCGCTATTTCGACTCTGCCATCACACACTTAAATCCGCTGGTCGTGAGTGCCGCCACTTACAATCCCATCGCGAACCACCGACCCTGACGATGCGACCACCAGGGTCCAAGCCCTGCACAAAACAGTAACACACCAATACTGCACCATCACACCGCCCCCGCCGGCGGCGAGGGCGTCGCATACAAAGTTATTCGCGACACCGCCATATCTCAGGCCGATTTTCACCAATTAACATAGGTTAGAGCGTCACTGGAGTTTCTTGCGATAATAATGATATCAATTTAGGTAATTCTATAGTAGCTACTGACGAGTCAGTGTCAGTTGCTTTCACGCACAGCGCAGCGGTCCAAGCCAAGGCTCCCTCTTGGGAACCCTTGTGTTTTTTTTTATTTATGAGTGCCCAAAGTGCTCGGCCACCATTCAACCCGGTGAAACTGTAAAAGAATTCGGACAAACAGTGGCCATCAGCCTTAAAAAAAACAATAAACAATAAGAATGAACATTAATTTATCAATAAATGAATGTCTACATCGAGAGAAAATTCAAAAGTGTAAACATACAATACGTGCAAACCAAATTGGTCCAAAACTACTTACGTGAAGGTCTCGCTTGTAACTCTGAATTTGAAAAGGGAATGTCGCAAGCGTGTATTAGATATTTTTTTATTCCACTGAGAATGACAAGTTGAATGTGGTCAAACGGGGGAAGCTGGTGCTGGAGTGCCCCGGCCCAGAGTTGAAAACAGTACTCCATGTGAAACCGAACTTGCGCTTTGTAAAGTTGCAAACCGTAGGTCGACATGGAATAGTGTCTCGCTCTATTAAGCACGCCCAGTTTTTAGAAGCCAATTTGGCCTTACCCTCCAAGAGATGGCGGAACTGAACGTCGCTCGATATGTCCACGCCATTCCGATACCAGCTGAGGTAGAAGTGTTTTTCAAAATAAGGAGATGCCACAAAGGAAAGCTTTTTATCGGCAAACGCGCAAACTTGTCTTCGTGGGGTTAAACTGGACTAGATTTTGGCGGCCCCAGTCTAAATATTTGTTTAACAAAGTCTCGGCGTCAGACACAAGTTTGTTCCGGCACTCATTGACGTTTTCTCGAGAAATGTTGGCGCGGCCGGTGTATAACGCATCCCCTGTGCTGTCATCCGTATAGCAATGAATGTTATTCATTTGCTACATGTCATTGATATGCAGAAGAAACAAGGTAGGAGATAGCACAGCCTTAAAGAACACCAGCATTAACTGGTTTGGAGTCAGAGCATGCACTATCGATTACGACCTTAATGCTACAGTTCGAAAGAAAATTAGTGACCCACTTGCATAATTTTGGATTGGAAGGAAGCTTCCTTGAAGACTGCGGAGGCGCCGAGAACAGATATCATCTCTGACGTATACACACACTCCTGCCCGTGGCACAAAGGAGTGTTCCAATTTGTACCCGGGTAAGAGAGCTATGAGCTGGAGAAGATATCTGCGTCTCGGTGAGAAAAGCAAGACCGGCTTCGCCGTCTACAGATGGCAGTGGTCGGCGTTAAGGTTGGAATGAAGTCCCCTGATATTGCTGAAATCTACTTTCTACCTTTCTGCTCCGTTTGCCCCTGGCAGGATGGCTGTAGAGCGCAATTTTGATCAGCCTTCCGAAGCGGTGGCCCTGTTAGTAATGTTGACGATTCAAAAGCCTTTTGTATAAAGCTACTTTAATAAAGCTTCTTTTGATGTGATTTGGCTTGGCGTTACTACGTAAATAGCGACAAAGTACATAGATTACACAAGATATCAACTGTGATATGACAAAGTATCCAACTTGAAAAATACATGTATTTACGTAAACTAATCGTGTTATTGTTGAATTCAACCTTGGCAACACTGTATAAGTGTTTATGTCAGTTAAAGGCAATATTTACACTTCCGCAATCCGAAGGTAGATTATATAAATACGTAGTTGTGTAGTTGTTCCATGTTTACTACTGGATGACAACGAATACGCCGTCCGCCTGGCAAGTCATGACTGCGAAACAACACAACTATTAGTCTTACTGACATTGCATGAGCTACGCTGCAGTTGCAGCATTGATGGGACAGCTCGATCGGAGAAGGGCCACGCTCTCACAGAATACCTGCGTGAAATAGCAGCATGATACTGCTGTGTTTCGTCTGGTGAGTATAGAGATCCAGAGACATTTATTACTGATGACGAGGCATTCCATCTCAGTCCTCAAGGGTGACAACGCATCTGCATTATGATTCCTTGTCAAGGATGAATGTAGATGTCATGCGCTGTAGGAATCACTTGCCGTCAGGTGTGAGTTTGTTACTCTTAATGTAATAAAAAAACTTATATTCAGAAGATAAGAAACCACTTTTAGCTATAATAAGGAATAAAATGGTATAAGCCATTTCATTCTTATTTTATAATATATATATATATATATATATATATATATATATATATATATATATATATTTATATATATATATATATATATAGTATCAGTTCGAAATTAACCAGGAAGGCATTGTTATCTTGTAATAGCTCAATCCTCAAGGGTGGCAATGTATGGTAAATCTTCTCTTAGTTATCTTCAACTCCTGTCAAACAATGATCATAATTTTTTAATATGATCATTGTTTGACAGGATATAATATCTTTTATAATTAGCCAATTTACTTGTCAAAATAATCATATTTGATTGTTGTAAGTTTCATAATATCATTACATGTACGAGCCCACAGTTTCATGTTGTAGGAGACACCAGCTGTAATGTGGCTCGATCACTCTTTGAATCTTATAATTTTAAAGTGCAAGAGAGTGTGTCCATCTATTTGTTTGTTAGACTTTCAACCTTGTAACATGTAATTAAACTTTATTTTCAAACGTCGCGATAATCTGCACGTCTGAACGTTTTTCATCAGACTGTTTGTATTTAACGTTCTTATGTTTGTACTAATTATTTTTATATACAAGTGATCGTTCGGAGCTCGAAATTTGTTGTAATAAATTAAATAAAAGTTTGAACGTTACTGAATCTTTTGTCTAATAATTGACCTTTATAATTATTTCATATAATATTTTTGAATTTTATTCTATTACGTCAGTTGCGAGCGTATCATTTTAATTTAATGTATTTATATATATTTTATAATCATACAGTTTGGTTTACTCCATATATTATATATAAATTGTTCAGCGATAATCTCTCCCCAGCGCGTCTGCTTCACGCACTTCAGTCCGCGTCTCGGGGACATCATTATACTCTTAGTCGCAGTAGAGCTTTAAGTTTATATGAATGTTTGTTTTGCTCTTTTCAATAATTACGTCATCTTGGGACATCTTCGTTTATCTCTAATATTATAAATAAAAACCACTCATTTGCTCATTGCGGCGTCGTTGGCGGGTACGAGATTTCTCTCTGAAATGTTCGATGCATTTAGCGCGCCACCACAATATATATTTTTTTAAAGGCCGTGTCCCACTTTAGCCAAATACTAGATGTAGCGTCAACCCCCTCAGCCCCCTTCCGATCTAGCCGGCGTTGAAGTCGACTAAGAACGGCAAATCCCGTTGGTAGCAGAAGAGATGAAACTCATCCCACTTCTCGTCGAAAGCGTCGTTCATTTTTGACCGTTCAACGATAACGTAATGTTGGGATGCCTGATCACGAGGATCATATACAATAAGCAAGCATTTGTTTTCCCCATAACCATCAACTTGGAAGGTCGGCAGGCACGGGCTCGTTCACTCAGGGTGAAGCTAACACGAACAAACACAGCCTGTTGCGACCTCGCCCCGAGACGGTACCAGTTGCCTCGCCTAGGGACCAATTCATTTTATATAAACATTATACATTGCATTACTGTGTATATCCAAAATTTCATAAGTCGAAGGTTTAATTATTCAATTGTTACTTCTTTATTTAATTTAACAGTGACTCGTAGTAAAGATAACAGTAAGTGTAAGTATATACGTGGTATCACGCAAGTAGGGCGACCAACTTAACTGGGAGATAGGTTGACGGGTCACCTACCAGAAAAAAATATCAAGAACGAAGTAATCAATGTTACAACTTTCTGACATCTGTCTATTAAGCAGGTAATTTATTTATGCAATATGCAGCAGCAGTACATTAATTTTTCACCCCGAAGACAAATTTGAATACAAAACTAAATGAACTATTTTTAAAAAAAATCTTTTGTCATTTTTCCAATGATATTAATTAAAATATTATTTGAATATAACTATTAGAGAAATGAAAAAAAAAAAATAATACCTGCCTATTTGTATACAGAGACAAACGACACGTACTGAAGCGGGTAATTTTAGAAGAAAAAAAAATATCTTGATATTTAGAAAATGGTGACACTTTTACTAAGGTTTTTGTGTTAGTTACGTGCCCCTCACTCTTCCCCTTCCCCTAAAGTCGCTCGTCCTACTTACGGGACTTTAATGTTGTATATTAGTTGAAACTGGTGACCGCTACTGAGCATAGGCCTCCTCTCTAGAGGATTTGGAGCGGTTCTAGTTATATTTTTTATTATATTGAGGACGACAAGGATCCAACAGGCACACGCGTACTTACCCCTGCGGACTGGGATGGAATACTTCGTTACCAGCAACTACATTAATCGGTCCAGATGATCAAACCTCTATAGATCGCTCGTTTTTTTTGACTCATTGTATCACACTACCTCGCTTCCGAGGACTTCAATATTTAGACAGATAACGTAACATACACTGAGATATGTTAATTTTATTGTTGAACATAAATAATATTTCAACAAAGACGATAAAAGCAAATAAATGTTATTTTTTCTATTATATTGCAGTCGTAACTGTAAGTTGTTACACGTCGTTATCAAATAACTTAAACATAAAATAGGAACCGATATTAACTCCATTAAAAGTAATAAAAATGTAATGGAATTTAGCGTTGGATAACATCGGCACTCGGCGCTCTTGTTGGGTAATACTTTAAAACAATGCTTTGTATTTGAATTAATATATTTTTTTCTTATTTATTTTTATTGTTAAGAGGGAGGATTAGAACACAGCGCCTGAGTAAGTGAAAACTGCGGCCCGTAACGTCTACATCTTTACTTGTTATTATATAAGACGCTAGGTGTGCCCGTGGCTTCGTTCGCGTAGACTGCAGGACGCTTGGTATGCCTCATGTAAAGCAACGCTTTTTTTTAGAACTTTTTAAAGGGGAACAATTACGTCATACATGATTTTCGCGTAACTTTAACCGTTTACGCAGCACACCTAACAGAAGCTCTCAAGAGCAATACTTTTTCCCCTTTTTGCAACATTGTTCATTAATATTGCAGAGTTGTTTTAAAACTATGATAGCTACTGGGATATTCAATGAAATCAAATGATGCGAAGGGCAATTTAGTTCAAAATTAAATACTTGTGATGAACAACGTATTTTTTTTAGATAAAGATTAATATTATGCTTATAAAAACACCTTCGCAAATAACGCATTATTTTAAAAAAACAAAAATTAAAATAAATACCAAATTTGCTTACCATAAAAAAAGTTATAGTGGGTTAACCTTAAAAGTTAAACGTATGCTGTGGCAGACTTTTTTTTATAACTTTTAATGGGGAACAATTACGTCATACATGATTTTTGCCTAATTTTAACCGATTACGAGCGAGATGTTGATAGCCTTCCTATCCAACACAAATATAATTTTCCACTTGGAACCAGTAGTTCCTGAGATTAGCGCATTCAAACTCTTCAGCTTTACAATATTCGTATAGATAAAAATTCTAAATATGTAACCTCATGGAATATGAACTTGGAAGAAATCAGTGTTCCAAAATACAGACTAGGCCTTGTTTAGGTGCTGGCAGTTTTTTTTTCTTTTTTTTTTTCGTGCTGATGGCCGCTGTTATCCCGAGGGCTTTTACAGTTTCGCCGGGTTAAAAGGTGACCGAACGCTTATGGCACTCAGTCGAAACCTCTATATATGGGTAAACAGCACAAGGGCTCCCGAGTTAATATCGCTATTTATTATTAGCTATCTGTACCACCACTTCGGAATGCGTGGGCGCTGGACAAGAAGTGGCGAAGAAACTCCAGCGACGCTTCTTTCTGTATATACTGGAGAGAACCGGCCACTGACATGGCGGTATAGCGAATAACTTTGTTTGCGACGACCTCGCCGTCAGCGGGGGCGGGGGATATGAGGGTGCAATGTACATGTGTTGTGTTTTATGAAGGGCTTGGGCCCTGGTGGTCGCGTCGTCGGGGTCGTCGAGAGCGTGCCTCGGTCTTCTTCGGGCGCGGGTGAATCTGCGATTCGCGATGGGATTGTAAGTGGCGGCACTTACAATCAAGGGGTTAGAGTGTGTGACGGCAGAGTCGAAATATTGGCGGGAAGCCTGCTCGAGGTATTGAGCAATGGTCGGCAGCTCAAGATCTATGTGTAGATTTTCGTTACGCAAGAACTATGGCGCACCGGTGGCCTTGCGCATGAAACGATTTTGTATTACCTGAAGTCGGTGAATGTGACGCGGGGAGGCATGCGCAAAGATGGGGCTTGCTTATGTCATTATGGGTCGGATGCACGCTTTGGTTAGTGTAATTTTATTACGCAGGGACATTTTGCTATTTTTATTGAGTATCGGGTGCAAACGACCTAAGACGCACGCTCCTCGATTCCGTACGCGGTTGATATGCGGACCGAAGGTGACTCTTTCATCTATAATACTACTAAGGCATCAATGTGATGCCTTAGTATTTGACTGTCTTTTCCCAGGGTGTTGGACGATCAAATAACTCTATAGTTGGGAGATGCGGCGATTTGTTGCGTAGATTATCACCAGTAGGTGTAAAATGGCCGTGGGTAGGAGTTTCATCACCTTGTTGGTGATGCCGTCGGGGCCAGGAGCCTTTCGTGGTCACAGGTTTTTAATTATGGATTCAACTTCGGTGCATGTAACTTGAGTAACGGAATCGCGAAGTGGTTCCTTACTCCTCCGGTCGACCTCGCTGTCAACCATTGCAAGGTGAGCGGCGTCGATCGGTAGGGTGCTCGGTGAGCATTGAAGCTCGAGATTGTCAGCCAGACAATCGGCTTTCTCTTCGTCTAAGAAGGCGGGCGGTTTATTGGGACGTGCTAAGCATTGTTTGGGCGTTGCTCCCTTTTAGGGATTTGGGAAGTCGCCAGAAGGCGAGATGGGAAGGTTCTATGTTGGAGAGGTGATTATCCCACCGATCGTTCCTGTACTGGACTTTTGCGTGATCGGACTTCACGGTGAAGGGTACGTAGCACCAGCCGGTGCTTTCAGTGGGATATAAGTCGTGGACACAAGTCGGCGCATTCTTGCGCCACATTAGGTCCTCTATATGCTGGCAGTGCCGCCGAATAATACACGCAATATTCGTTGGCTATTTAGTCCTCAACAGGTCCGTGATATTTTTACTGTTTTATTTTACTTATTACACTCACTAGGATCACACACTTCCCCACTCACACACCTTTCATTCACTCACCTCACAAATATGATTTAAGTGCATTCTCTTATATTCATTCATAGCTGTGCAAATCTAGCACCCAATCTTAGAATTTTTGAATTCATCACAGTGAGTTGTTTGTTGGGTCATTCATATATATACATATCTTTAATTTTAATGTGGTAGAGCTACACTGCAGTTTGTTTCTAGCTGCAGAATGAATGGGTCAGCTCGACCGGGGTAGGACCACGCCCTCACAGAATACCAGCGTAAAATAGCAGCTTAACGCTGCTGTGTTTCGTCTGGTGAGTGCAGGGATCCGGAGACCTATTACTGGAGACGAGGCATTCCATCTCAGTCCTCAAGGGTGACAACGCATCTGCATTATGATTTCTTGTCAAGGATGAATGTAGATGTCATGGGCCGCAGGAATCACTTACCATCACGTGAACTGTGTGCTCGTTTGTTACTCTTAATGCTATAAAAAAAAAAAAAAAAACATATTAATCAATATTCACTCGACTATACTCGTATATCATGATAATGTAACTATGTAAGCTATTTCAGCTTCTGAATGCTAATAAACGAGTTACTTAAATGCTAATGTTTTGACGTCAGAATTAACATTTTTCTCAGTCAGTACAAAACATGTGTACTTGATTGACTATTTTAATAACAATTTGAAAATTCACTGTTTAAAGGTTATCTCGCTTCTTGAAATAACTGTTAGTGTATTAAACACGACAGTTGCAAATACGCAAGTTGAAATCAATGATATATTCTTGGTATGAAATGTTCGTCGTTTAATAAGTAGAAAGTCTTAGATATAAGGATATGTATACACGCGACGATCCAACCGTGCGTTTATTTAGAAGTCAGTACATACATGCATACATTCAAACACAAATTTTATATATCTGTTCCGAAGTAGATAAATATTTATGAATGTGTTTGTTCTTTTCATTATATTGAGTCTAACGAGCATACAGTTCACCAATTATCCCTTTTTGTTTTTCATATAATAGGTAGCAAACGCGCAAGCGGCTCAGCGGATGGTAGGTGGTTACCGCCCATGGACATACGCAACGCCAAAGGAGTCGCAGATGCGCTGCCCGCCTTTAAGAAAGGTGGAGGCTGTAATCATGATGGTTCGTAAGTCGAATTGATTCGGAAACACTGTTGACGACAGTTGATGTCACAGAGTAGTGGCATAGTAGAAAATTTCGCGTAAAGCGCATAGTGGTGGATTACCAACCATCGAGATGATGGGGACGAACTATTGAATTCTGTCGTGATACACGATGTTCAAACTCAGCGGCTGGAATTATTCCGACCAACTTCTCAGAAAATTCTTCATTGTAAATTCGGTATAAAATGCGTAGAGAGATGCAACAGCTCTTCGCAATGCCATCCTGTGACCCATGGCACCTTCATTCATGATTGGTAAGGAATCATAATGTAGATGCGCACACTTGAGGACTAAGATTTGATGCCTCGTCACCGTAATACAACAGGAATAAGTCTCCAGATGTGCTGCTATTTTGTGATGGTGTGGTCCTACTCCGATGTAGCTAACTAATTCATACCCTAGCTAAAAGCAAACTGCAGCGTGCCTCCACCACTGTACATTTCATCAATCATACATACATATTGTTCAACTGCAGGAACTCAATTTTTAAAGTCTGTTAAATAACACTGGTATAAATGTTACACGAAAGTTAAATGACATAATTTAAATAGCTAGGACAATGAAATTTGAAATGTATTAAGAATTTTATGAAGAAGAAGAAATTTATGAAATTTGAAATGTATTAAGAAATTTAAATAAATAATAAACGTTCACAAACGCGTCGTGTATTCCACGCCTAATTTACAATTTCATATCTTATGTGCTATGAAGGCCGTGTAACATTATGCCGCAGTTTGATGTTCTCCTTGGCAGAGAGATTATGTAAACTGCTCAGATATACTTCTATGTATTTAAATCTGAACATAGTATCTTTACTTTCAAATTATTATTTTATATAATGTTGGCGTGCGAACAGCGGCCCAAGAAATCTACGTCCACCCGCGTGGTGACCACTGAATACCGAGATGCAATGCCTTGTCAACTGTAATGGGTGGGAAACTTAGAAACATAGTATCGTTACACTACTATTCCCCGCTGGAACTCTGTCAGGATCTGATCCTTCCATGGGTCAGCCGAACAGGTTCATATTGCAGTTAGACACTAGCTACCCATTCTGCCTGTCTTATTGGTGTCCAAGATATGCTTAAAACCAAGCATAGGCGCTGGGTTTCCATCCTGGAGATGTTCACTTAGAATATTGGAGAGTGTTCAGAGGAGTTACATACTTGGATTCTACCAGCCCCTCTTCAGAATCGCAAATCAAGACGTTGGTCGGTCACCGCCCCTCTGTTAAAGACATTCCTCGCATTAGGATATAGAAGGATCGGAACAATTTTCCTGCGTCCGTCTTTTTGTCAGGGTTGGAGTCTTCAAGAGAAGACTGGATATGCAATAAGTTAGCGCGCTGTACAATCTCTGACTGCATGCCCTCTTACACCAGGTGTGGATATAGCACTGGTATGTTAAGCACTGGCTTATAGATTCAGATTAGTCGAACAACTAAATACTAACTTTTTTAAATTTTGCAGTGGATATTTCTCGCGTTTGAATTAACCGTTATGCTTTGTCGGTTGAAACGAATGTAGCAATGGATTGTAATAATTTGTCTGGGCCAGTTGTCGTCCGTTTACAAGGCCATCTTGAAGAGGAAAGTGAAGGTAATTAATAATCTACGTCTGTGCGTTCACTAGAACAGACTATCGCCACTTAACAGCAAGTTGCAATGTGGTTTAGTACCGACTCGTGGCAAAATAAGGAGATTGGAAAGAGAGTAAATAGCATTGATTTGGTTAATAATAATAGTTTATATGAAGAATCGAGTGAATAATCAAGTCGTGGTAGATCTATGTCTAAACGGTCACTTTTAATTCAAGGTAAAGCGTCAATATAGGCTGTTACTATACTTTGCTATTTGCTGTACGAATCGGAACGATAAGGTACTTAATATAACAAAATTAAACACATTTATTGCAACAAGTTTTCAATAAAACCTTTATTTCAGGCACCACTTCCTCCACTAAAATGGAAAGGAATCTTCGAAGCCATCGATGAGAACATCCGCTGTCCCCAGAAGATAGTGGGTTCTCTCGTATTTGGCGACGAGGACTGCTTGAGGCTCAACGTTTACACCCCAATCGCTAGGCAACCCAACAAGCTCCTGCCGGTGATGGTCTACATACATGGCGGTTGCTTCTTCGAGGGAACCGGCACAGCATTTTTATACGGTGCCGATTATTTCGTGGAACATAGTGTTGTATTTGTTGGTATAAACTATAGGCTTAACGTCGAGGGATTCCTCTGCCTCGGCATTGAAGAAGCACCAGGAAATGCAGGTTTGAAAGACCAAGTAGCTGCACTCAAATGGATCAGAGATAATATTGAAGTTTTTGGTGGAGATCCCGATAGCGTAACAGTATTCGGAGAAAGCGCAGGTGCTGTATCTAGTTCCTATTTAATTTCCTCACCAGTCGCCAGAGGTCTTTTCCACAAAGTGATTCTACAGAGCGGTTCGTCTTTAGCGCCATGGGGCATGCAGCATGATCCGATAAGAACTGCCAGTAATCTTGCCAAAGAATTCGGATACTCGACTGTGGACCCCTACGAACTGTACACTATTCTATCGAAGAGAACCCCCGAAGAATTAATACTAGCTATTAGAAATCCACAAAATAAAAATTATATAACAGCTGAAACCCTGTTTGCTCCGTGCATAGAGAAGCCCATCCCTGGCGTGCAACCTGTCATTACTGAGCACCCAGTTGATGTAATTAGTTCGGGCAATTACACCAAAGTGCCCATGATAATCGGATATAATGATAACGAAGGTATATACTTTGTTGCAAAGGATTACGGCCATAAGCTCAAGGAAGTCGACCCCTATGAGCTTCTGTCACCGGATTTGGAGTTCCCTGGCGAGGAAAACCGAAATTCAACCGTGGAGATGCTGAGTAACTATTACTTCTCTTCTAAAAAAGAAGATTTGATAATGGACGTGGTAGATTTGTACTCAGATCTTCACTTCAAGTTCCCGTCTGTTATCGAATCCGAGTTATATATCAGGACGTCGTGTCAGCCGATTTATTTTTACCTCTTTAAATACAGCGGGTATATAAACATGCCTAAAATGATATCGCTGTTCGGAGGCAAACAGGGGGCCTCGCATGCAGACGAACTATTCTACATGTTCAAGCCCTTGTCGATACCGTTACCGCAAAGATATTTAGAGAGGAAAATGATAAAACGGATGGTGACACTGTGGACTAACTTCGCTAAATACGGGTACGTATGTATATATAGAGCGTGTGATACAATATGTGGACTGCTGAAAGGCAAGCTGAATTGGTTATAGGCTGCCAATATACCTCGAAGAAGCGATAAGCGATGGGGAAGAAAGGTTCTTGAGTCAACATCGGACTGGCAGTGTCAAACGAGACTTAGATGGATCGACGAGCCATGCAACTTTGCGGCTGATCGATGGTAGCAGCTGGCTCAGTATCGGTGGTGGTTCGGTTCTCTTCACACACCTTCGGAATACTTTTTTATAAATTTCTTTCACGTATGGTCTTACATCGCCTTCGAGCGTATCGTACTTGAGCAGTTAAAATAGTAATTAACAATGTTCATGGTTACCGGCGCCGGGGATCGCACTCATCAAACAGGCATACCATTAAATTAAAAGCGAGTGCTCGGACACGACCTAATTTCAAATTCATTACCTTTTAATGTGAATACACTAAAAGTCGAATAAATTTACCTTACGAATAAATTAGTCTTCGGCTAGTGCTTACATAATGACCTGAACAAACATCGGTCGGAAACTCAGACCCTTTTGGACTGTCTCGAATTTTGTTCGGGTCTATCTAAATGTTTGCTTTTCATTATTGATTTCATAGCTTCCGGTTTTACAAGGCTTCTTAGTCATGTCAGTCAAATCAGATGTAAAAGTCGTAAAGTCACAGGCCATCGCTGAAGTTTCTTGCGCCACTTCTTCTCCAGCGCCCACGCATTCCGAAGTGGTGGTACAGATAGCTAATACTAATAGCAATACTCATTAAGATAATCCTTGGTCAGAAGCAACTGACCGAGCTGAGGTTCGGCCCTCTCGGGCATCCTCGAGTCAGACGTTCACGCGAAACATGGTAACGGGCCAAGCCGAGGCTCCCTCTCGGGAGCCCTTGTGCAGGTTAGCCACTAAAAGAGGTCCCGACTGAGCGCCGTAAGCGCTCGGTCACCTCTCAACCCGGTGAAACTGTAAAAGCCTAACAGCGTCTATCAGCCCGAAAAATAAAACAAACAAACACACACAGATACAAATACACACCGACACGAGCACATTTAAGAAATACGCAGAATATTTATACAATGGATAGAATAGCCGGCTTAAAACTAACCGAACATAAGTCATTGATCACAAGTCGGAAGAAAAAGACGAAAGGATCACTCTCGCCATGGGGCCAAATTAAATAACCACCCAAATGCGTATTAGGTACCTAGGGGTTATTATAGATTCCAGGTTCAACTATAACTCCCAGGTGGAGCTTGTGATCAAGAAAACTACAGGAGTGACTCATGCCCAACGTTGGAGGCCCTAGACAAAATAAGAGGAAGCTATGTGTGATATGCCCTTGATGCTGTGTGTGATAGCCGGCATAATACCCTTACACTTACTAGCAGAAGAGAGAAGAGTCTTGTTCGACCATAGGAAAGAAATAAAACAATCCCGGCAAAAAGTCAAGAATCGGCCAGAAGACTAACTATCATTAATTCTCCCCGGCCGGTTCCGACGGATGTGTTGTACCAGAATGCTATAATCTGAAGATACATGGATAAGCAATTATGCAGCAACGGTGCTAAAAGCACTAAGGCGCAATGAGCAAAAAATTTGTGCAAGGCTGAGGATTGAGGAAAGGCAATGACTGCTAGATCACCCCCACGAAGTAATACTCGACGGTGGTCCCGTGGGTCCCGGGAGGGTTTATTTTTGATATTCGGTATCCTCAATACCAGGGGTTGAGTACGACACTACGCCCGCAAAGGCGTTTTTTCTCTTTTTTATAAACTTTCTAAACAAGTGCTTGACCACGATCCCGCCTGATGTTAAGCGGAAATGCAGTCCTGGATGGTTAGGTGCACTAGCTCAGTAAATGCCTATTCACTCTACTCTTGAAAACACCCACATTGTAATCGAAGGGAAAGACAGAGGAGGGCAAACTATTCCAGTCCTTTGCTGTACGAATAATGAAAGACGAAGCAAAGCGCTTCGTTCGGGTTTGGGGGATGTTCACAACAAAAGGATCTAATCCAGCAGTGCGTCGTGAGGTTGGATGGTGGAACGGGGATGGGGGAATCAGATCATGTAATACCTGAGCACACTCTCCAAAACACATTCTGTAAAACACTGAAATGCTAGCCGCCTTACGCCTGTGTCAGTCTTGAAAACTGAGCAGATTGGTTTCAGCTGCGTCAGCAATTAGCCTCTTAGCCCGCCTTTCCACCGAGTCCAAACCTGGCATTTAGCGGCGCCTGCCCAAATGTGACAACAGTATTATACACACGACCAGACTTGAGCTTTATAGAGCGTTAGAAGCTACCCCGCAGAGAAATACCGCTGCACTTTGACCAGGATCCGCAGTTTATTTGCAGCTATCTTCGCCTTGGACTCGATGAATCGTCCATAGTTGAGGTTCGATGAAATTCAATTCCCAATAACTGAAGGCGATCAGTGAGTTCCACAGATAGATCTTGGAAGGTAGGAGCTAAGGTGCACTGGCTCCTTTTGGCTGAAAAAAGACACGCCTGTGTTTTGGTGGCATTAAATCTCACAAGATTGGCGTCGCCCCAACTGGAAACCTCCTGTAATGTGAGACTCATTCGCTCTACCATGGATCTTCTTCGGGACTGTACTTGATCCTTGGTGGCATTAGCACCTAAGTGGTAACTCTCTACAACTGTGCTGTCGTCTGCATACCCAAAGATACCGGGTTTCAACAGATCATTAAGAGCGATCATTAGCAGCAGAAATAGAGTAGCAGAGAAAACAGACCCCTGAGGAACTCCAGCGTTTATCGCCATTGTCTCAGATGAGCAGCCATCTATGACTACTCTCAGAGACCGCTCCTTCAGGAAGTCAGCTGTCCAGGTGATCAAGCCAGGATAAATGCCATACGCTGGAAGCTTGCTGAAAAGGCTATCGTGCCAGACCCTGTCAAAGGCCTTCGAAACATCAAGTGAGACAGCTGTTCACCGTTGTTCTCGACAGCCTCACCAAAGAGAATTGATCGATAATTGACAGGATCGGCATGGCTACCTTTGTTGGTACGGATTGCACATTCGCAAGCTTCCAGGACTTAGGCACAATTCCGGTCTTTAAGGAGAGACGATACAGGTGTGTTAAAACAGGAGACAACTCGGGAGCACAAGACTTGAGAACTACCACTGGAATACCGTCAGGCCCATTGGCTTTGCTCGCGTCTAGACAGCGCAGTCTCTTGAGTACCTCTTTGTTAGTAATGTGTACCTCTGGCATAGAAGTATTACTGTGAGATAAGGTAGGTGGAATACTATCGCCGGGGTCCAGACGAGAGCTTTGGGCAAAGAGATTTGCAAAGAGGTCTGCTTTCTCTTTTGCCGTGTGGGCCAGAGAGCCGTCAGGCTTAACCAGCAGGGGCAGTGAGGACCGACAGAAGTTTGCCTCAATCGCATTGGCAAGAGACCAAAACGCCCTACTACCAGTTGGCTCGGCAGAAAGTTTTGTACCAATATGTTTGATGCGATTAAGGCGAGCTTTCTTTAATTCCTTTTTAAAGGTTCGGTTAAAGGCTTTCTTCTTCGTTTTGACATCCGGAGATTTGCAGTTTCGAGCATCAACCCAGGATAAATATGCCAAACCAAGGGTCGGCTTTGGGTACGTCAGCGTGAGAAATAAAATATTCCATGGCTTGACTCACCACATCGGTTATAGCTTCTGTACATCACGACAGATCATTGGAAAAAAAGCAAACCTGGCACCATGGATAAGATGCAAAGAAGTGCCACATGTCGTCCCAATCTGCTAACTTAAAAAAGAAACACATACACACAAGAACATGAAAATAAGTGCCTGTTGATGACACTAATTTGTTTTCTTTTCTCACTGTCCAATGATATGCCATTGTGTTATAACTTTATGTTTGCTTTTGTTACACATAGAAAGGCTGCGGATTTTCTTATAACTAAATAAATAAATTACACCACTGTGATGTTATGAGAAAACATACTATCTTTCGTGAAACCTGTATCTTTATATATAATAAAAAACTTTTAAGATTCTCTTTAAAATATTCGCGTTGTTGATACGGAAATAGGAGAGGTTTTACATTTAATAAAAGAGAATAAAATCATTACTATAATAAACAACAATAGCGTAAGTTAGAGAAAACCCGATACGAAGTCTTGGCCTTCTCGAACACGATAACAACAGAGGAAGGGTCGAGCAGTGTCAGACACCCCAGATACTTACATTACTTGCCCGCCAATCAATCGTATCGTATTAAACTGTCAAATGTTTTAAAATATATATTGAAAATCTTAAATCTTTTCAATTTCGTACAGATTCGTAAGAAATATAATCCTTTTTTTGATATTTGTGCGAAAATCATCAGGAGAGGAAACTGTCCGTGGCCATACTCACCTGAGAATCTCCTAGGGTACACACTGATGCCCCCTGCTCTGAGTCTAAGCACATCCCACGGTAGGCCTCGTCTCCCCCAGCAACCACTCTGTGTTGCCGTCCTCCCAGGTTCAATTTCCTGGACCATCGGGACCCCACGAGTCGAACACCCCATTACGATGTAAATACGATCCCTCACGGCTAATATCAATCCGTTGTGTCCGACATATGGACAAAATTGCATGAACAGGCTTGCTTGGTTTTCTTGTCACGTTCCTCCGCTGTTATTTGCACAAAATGGCGCCCGTGTGACTGGACACGGTGTCAGACATTTACCTCATTGTCAGACAGAAAATATATTCAATCTAAAAATACACAGAGAGTAACTTTATTTCCAGTGTCATCATGTATCTCACTTAACATCGGGTAATTGATTGATGAATGCTCGATCTCGACCGCGGTGGCATTTTCCGCTTATTACCAGCGACATCGAGTACGTACAATATCTTTATAGTGCCGTAAGAGACTCTTGCACAGAGACTCTCACTAACCGCCCTCTTCCCACGTCCAGTAGGAAGGTAAATATGTAGTGTCAGGGATACGCCATACATACACGAAAACCAGACCTCAAGATCAATTTGTGTACTTAAATATGGTTCTTCGGTTGGTAATGGAACCCAGGATAGCCAAACAATATATGACGTATAGCGGCTGTTTAATATTTGTGAAATAATCGAAACGCTCGTTAGATATATAGAATAGATAATATAAATAAATTATTTATATCCATAAATAATTAAATAGCAAATTCATATGATTTTCCTTGTGTAATACTCAAGTATCAGTCTGTTTAACATATCCCTGTCTTGTTACGCGATGGTTCACCCTGCCGCACAGATGATACAAGTTAATTTCAAATTCGTTCATTTTATATTACGTCATAAACATTTTATACTCTTTATTCAGAATTTAGACGAGTGATAAGTAATTGGCGACCCTACATACTACTGTGACCATATTCTATCGCTTCGTGGCGCTTAAAATTTGTCGCATCTATTTTTATTTTATTATCATATATAGATTTTATATGTTTAATACGTATACACAATGTGACATGATTAATATAATATTACCTAAAATAGATAAATAAAGCGTTCGACTACCATTTTGTATGACAATCGAGCACATATTCCATCCGACGGTAAGTGAACGGTCGCCCCTCTAAATACTTACCGTCTAAATCTTATCTGTTATCGTGTCTCTGGATCCCACACTCGCTGTACGAAACACAACAGCGTTGCTACAACTCTGTATTATGAGGGCGACCTTTTCATGTTGTAGAAAGAAGCTAGCTACAACGTGTCTCAATCACTGTTAAAAACATTAAGCAATACATTAGATAAATTTTGGTACCGCAAGTCAAGTGGACTGTGAACTGACAGATAATTATATATAATGTGTGAGGGCATCTGGCAATTAGGACGGCGCGGAACTAAAGATAACACTGATTTGTTGCCACAAATGTTTTTGTATTTTAACAGTGCTAGTGCCACGTCGTACCTTGTATCTAGTGGCAGCATGAGTTGGCTCGACCGAATAAGGACAATGCTCTCACAAAATTCCACCGTAAAAGAACTGTGACATAATACAATAAAAAAAATGGTAAACTTCTGTATATATATACTGGGTATTAGGAGACCGCTTCCGAAAACAAAGACAGACGATAGTACTAATGACACCTTTGATGATGATGGACGGAAATAAAATCGATCTGATTAAAAAAAATCATATTTTTAATATGTTTTATTAGCATTATTTATGTTAGTACAGCTAAATGAAACGATAGTTTCATAAAAAATACATTACTAAAAAAACCACCAATGAAATACAAAATCAAAAACAGCTGATGCCCGGAACAACGAACGCACGGGCGAAATTGTGTCAAAAACTAAAAATAATAAACATAATAATCAATCCCGCCAAAACAAACCGCTCCTTTTGCTTTTGCCGCCGTTGACGGCACTTTGATCATTTCTGCGGTACCAGCGCCGCGCTCGGGCAGGTAACACATGCAGGTGACGCAGCCCAGTGACTGATGAGTTGAGATCATGGTGATGATGAATCAAAAACAAATTTCATCAAATATTCCTTTTATATACTAAACATAAAAACATTTTCAGTGATCCGACACCAAGGACATCGAGCATACTCCCCGTGCGATGGAGACCGAGTCGGAAATGGAACCCCACGGCGCTCATCATAGACAACTCCATCACCACTGCTCCCATGTGGAACGAGGACTCTGTGCGGCTATGGAACGAAACTTACACCAAGTATAGAAGAAAATCCTTCGGGCACTACGGGCTCGTGCATGGCATGGACGGCATAAGTTATCGGTAGTCGTAAACATATTACAAGTTATATATCAATGCCCGTGTGGATTAATAAAAGCGTCATCTATTGTTAAATATAGACGAATACATGCATACAAAATAGCCCAAAAAAATTTTACATAGCGATTTGACATGTAATTTCTGTGGATTTATAAAAGCGCCATCTATTGAGCAAGATGTTATAATGTGTCATCAGACCGTGTACACGTATTTTGTAAATTCGATAATACTTTACTTTATAAAAACCTTTAACATGAAATAATGAAGATTTTTACACGTCGCAATAGACAGTTATAATAATTTTCTATGCTAAGGATATAAAATTTAATAGACATTAGCTATATTTTTTTAATATGAAGGTGTAATGTTTCTGGACAAACGGGATTTTTTTTAGAATTTTTAGTAGGTGATTTTACAAACATTATACATTTATTGGAGTCAAATTTAAATATATTTTTAAAAATCTTTAAAAGGGATCCACGTTGTAAGGGATTGAATAATATATGACATACGACACAGTACATTAGATTACCAATTACAATAAATAGATGTCTGCGTCTGCAGACCTTTCAGTGCAAATTTTTAATTTATTTCCTTAATGACACCACAAGTAGTACATAAATTTCTTATAAATTATTTAAAATGGATGTTATATACATATGTTTTCCTTTTATTTCTAGTTGTGCCATTCTTTACAATCATGGAGCAAAATCCCAAAGCGAATGTAAATTAAATTAGTTTATAGAGGTTTCAGTTTCTAGTCCTTTTATACCTAAGATGTAAATTTATTAAACGGTGTAAGGAGTACTAATATTTAGGGAATATGTAGTTTAAACGAAGGTGATAAATAAAGCTGTGAAAAAAAAGTTTTTTTTTTTACTGTCATTACCATTTAGCTGAATTGGTAAACAATGGTAGAGCTGCAGCATCAATAGATCGGCTCAACGAGCTCAGGACCACTCCTTCGGGGTATACCAAAAAAAAAGCATAACGCTTCAGTTTTTCGTATAGTGTGTGAGGAAGTTCGGGAACCCAATGACTGGTCGGGAGTCCTCAGGAGAGACAGCTCACGTGCATTCTGTTACTTTATGGTGGAGCGATATGAGACGTAATGGCTCTACCTTACTGTCATGTAAAAAAAAAACTATAAATAGTTGTGCACCTTCGTGGAGTATTAGAATAAATCAGACATATAATAGTAGTGTTAGAATCGATGGGTAGCAGAGAGAGGTCACCGACGATGTCGCTATACGCACCAGAGTACAGAGTACACTCGAATATGTCAATTTTATTATATTTAAACATATGCTAAACTGTCGCTGCTGGCTGGCACGAGCATGCTGACTCGTGGACGTCGTACGCGTACTTACATACCGACATATTCTTTTTAATGTTACAAATAATTATATAAGTACAGCTATAGTAAAGAGGAGAATCACATTTTAATTCTTTCGTGTCCAACATGTAGTGTTACCAGTGGCTATTAAGTTCATTAGACGTTCTTTTAAAAATATGTCTCCATAGTAATTACTTTCTTTAGGAACGTTAAATTTATCTGCAGATATTATTTGTTACAGGTAAATCAAATCAAATAAAAAAAGTTTTGTTCAAGTAGATTTATACAAAACACTTTTGATTCGTCAAGATAGCTAATAGGACCACCGCTTCGGAAGGCAGCTGGTAGTGAGAAGAAACGGCAAGGAACTCTTTTTCTTTTTAAATTATTAATTACAAAAATTCCAGGAGTTGTCCATGATTGAATTTATTTAAAATATATTCTTCCTTTTTTTTGTGTATGAGTATTGCTGTTGGTCCAGTGACCTCTACAGTTTTATCTAAATTGACTGGGGGTGGATGGGTGGGATGAATAATCTAAATAGGGAGGCCCGCTGAGTAAGGAGACAACGACGATGCTACGAAGCGAAGCACGAAGACCGCTGCCGCACTACTGCTGCGCTCCGACCCCTGTGGACGAAGAACGTCGACGACAACAGAGGGGGGCGATAATACAATCCGAGGGCCCCTCATAGTGAGGTACGAAACCTCGACTCGGATCGCTATCTAAAGGGAGGACAGGATAACTTTAAAAGAGGCCTAAAACACGATTAAATCGCGTGTAAGCCGCTGTACCAGGAAGACGACCTCGCGCTCGCTGGCGAACGCGGTGTGGCGTGTCTGAATTTACGAGTATTATATTCTTGCAATGGATACTGTTTAACTGAGAAATGTCTACAAACTTATTGTAACATTAACATAATAATTTCTTTATTTCTCTCCACGATACATGTTAATTAAATTAAGTTAAACCAATAATATTTACATTACATTGTAACATTGGGATTTCAATCCACATTCCGTTAATGTGCGGTTGTAAATTGAACTTGTATTAAGGAAATAGTAATAATGGAGTTCAACGCAGCCGAATGCTGTTGAACCTGAGCTGACGTTTGTTCAGGACAATGAATGAGGGGTGATGTTGCACAGCACACGCAGCTTCACATTCATATAAAAC
The DNA here is from genome assembly GCA_029286865.1 of Teinopalpus imperialis. NCBI lineage: Eukaryota > Metazoa > Arthropoda > Insecta > Lepidoptera > Papilionidae > Teinopalpus > Teinopalpus imperialis. The sequence continues at coordinate 2,609,911 of JAGSMU010000033.1, forward strand.
ATTTTATGATTCTGAGGTAATGGGAATTGAATAGTTGTGCGATTGAGTTCGCCGCAGTATGGACAGGAGCGTTATCTTGGTGGAACAAAACTTTCTTAGACAACATACCAGGCCTTTTTATTTTTATTTCTTCATGCAAACGTTGTAAGAGTGTGCAATAATAGTTCGCATAATGACCCCCTTACAGTCCCAAAAAACTGAGGCCATTATCTTCTTGGTTGACAAAACGAGCCGAGCTATTTTAGGGGATGGTGACCCTGCTCTTTTCCATTGCTTGGATTGTACTTTGGACTCTGGTGTATTGTGGTGAACCCAAGTTTCGTTCATAGTTACGAAACGGCTAAGAAAATCTTGAGGATCACTTTGGAACAGATCCAAACAATCCTGTGATACTGTTTGTCGGGTACGTTTGTTTTCGGCTGAAAGCAGGCTACATTTAGCTAGGTACCCATCTGGCAGAGACCTTAGAAAATCCAAGAGCGTTGTCAATGCCTATTGCTTCTGCTATATCTGCAATCGTCAATCTCCTGTCATTCAAAATCAGGTCTAATATTTTATTGGTATTTTCGTCTGTGGTAGCCGTCGGCGGCCTACCACTCCTAGGTTCATCTTGCACTGCTTCTCTGCCACGTTTGAAATCCGCTACCCATCTTTTGATAGTGGCATATGATGGAGCAAATTCCCCCAAAGTCTCGTACATGTACATGTTCATAAATTTGTTTTGGCGTTAATCCTTTTTTTTTTGTAAATATTTTATGACGGCACGGTGCTCAATTTTATCCATTTCTACGGAAACCACGAACTTCGTTTGTTAAATCGATCACAAATTTTGCAATTTTGACAGAAGAAAAACAAAAGACAGCAGATTATAATTAAAAAAGAAATGGCTATTATGTGCCAGTATTATTTTTTCTTTTGAATTTAAATGTCAAGGTTAGGCTGAAAACTTTTAAATGTCCCCTCGTATGATTTACTTTTTTCCGCCAGTACGTGTAAGTTTTGGGCTATTCGTGAGCGACCAGCATAAAGCTGACCATGAAAGCGTGGAGGGTCCAAAACTTACACGTACTGGTGGAAAATAATGTTCCTAAAACGTAACTGCAATATCCCTATTGCCATAAATTTGTGCTTTTCACCTATAATGTTTTTTAATGTAATAAATAACCGCCGATGCCCCGAATGTTCGACTCCCGGATTATGCAAATATTTCCGTTCTAATCCTGGTCGGGTACAAAAAATGACTCGTGCAGATACAATCCATTGAATAATTATGATAATTGAGGAATATATTCCAGAACCGAACGGTTGTATAGAAACCAAATCAGCAAAAAAGTCTGCGATTTATTTTCCCGTTATGGATGTGAAAAACAAATTTATTTCACACTAGCTGTTTCCCTGACTTCATACGCACAACCGGGCAGCGCTTTTTCTTCTGACATGTGTATACGCCATTTTACAATTGACATTGTATCTTTTGTATCAACTGATTTAAATGAAACGAAATGAAAATGACGTCTAAATTGGTTCAGCCATGAAAATCAACACGAACGAATGCAAAGACAAACAGACATTAAGTCTAATTTTAATTCCTCGGACGCTGAGGTCGTGCTCTATAATCGGTGATAAAATATGTGATCTATTCAGTTTTAATCATCTCTACTCGTTACGACGCTTCTATAGTAATAAATAGTTCACTATCAACAAGAGGACATTCTATTTACCTATGTATATAATTTAAAGCATATTTTCATTTCTTTCATTTAGATCAGGGGTGAGCAACCTTTTCTAGCAACGGGCCTATCCAAATTTTGAATTTTTTTGGCGGCACAAAATCACACTTCTTAATAGTATTTAAAATTGTATTCATATTATAAATATTAGATTACAACTTAACATATTAACGGGAGAATATTTATAATATAAATAAACGCTTGGCTGTCTGCATAAAACTATCAAGAGGGCGGCGGGTGGCTCGCCCCTGCTATAGGTTATTATATTTTAATTGTTCTGCATGTTGGGATGTGTGAACGTAAACATAATATCTCTCGATAGACATAAGAAATTAATTATTATAACCTTGAGGATTTAATATAATACAACTCTTTTTCACGAAGTAGCTATTAGAACTAACTGAACTTGTAGCTCGTAGAACCGATAATCGATGGGGAAGAGAGGTTCTTGAGTGGCGACCTCGAACCGGCAGTCGCGGTGAAGGATGGCACCCCACTAGGTGGAGTGACTGATTACAGGCTGCTTGAAGCTGATGGAAGCAGGTAGGCCAGGATCGTGCCTTGTGGCAATCTATAGAGGAGACCTGGGTTCAGCAGTGGACTGTAGACAGGCTGTGTTTTGCTGATGAACGTATAGCTATGAATGTTTGTTCATAATTAATACAACAGGGTGTCAATTGTAAAATTTCATTTATTTTGAACATATGGTGTCTTTTTGTTCATTGGTTTTATTTATATTTATTAAGCATTATTATTAAATGTCTAATGAGCATACATGGTACACTTTCGTATTCTCCAAATTCCAATTTAATAATTTTGCACTATGTTTAGTTAGATCGGCGGGATGAGTTTCCTAGTCAACTAAGGTGCGCTAATCGAGCACACAGATGTAGCGATGGTTTAGGGTTCCTGTGGCCGACTACACCATGGTTCAGGGTTCCAGCGGCCGACTACACCATGGTTCAAGGTTCCTGCGGCCGACTACACCATGGTTCAGGTTTCCTGCGGCCGACTACACCCTCACTAATTTCTAATTTCTAATTTCTAACTTGATCGAGTAGATCAAGAATCGCATGGAATGCCTGGTCACCACCATCACTTATCAGACGAAATACAGAAGTGTTATGTTGCCATTCAGCGTGACTCTCCACTTGACTTGACTACTCTTAAAACGTCTAGCACTTGATGAAATTATTTCAATCGAAGTATGTCTTCATTTATAACAGAAATTCAATTTGAATGAGCGAAATTATCTCAAATAACTATGATTTATAATAATATTGGTTTTTCATAAGCTCTGCGCCGGCCAGCACCCCTAGATCCGGGGTGGAATCTGCATTTGAGCAGCGAGACTCACCGCGGGGGTGATTCAATGAAAATATTGAATATTTATTCTGAGACGAGCGGGCTTCTCGGACCCTAGACAAATAGATATGACGTGAAGCGCTTGGAAGCGCCTTACCCGTTCAATATAGTAAAGAAAACATGTACTGATTGATTGTTTGTAGAAAAATCTTTTCGTTATAGTAGTATGGAGGAAAACGAATGCACAGTTCACCTGATGATAAGTGATGACTGAAGTCTACACCTTTTGAAATCAGAGCAGCAGGACACCGCTGTGTTTCGTACGTTGAGTGTAGGGATACGGAGATACACTGGTGACGAGGCATTCCATCTGTCCTTAGGGGGGGTGACAACGCATGCATATCTTGAATCTTGCATGTACATCTTCAATTGTGCTCGTTTGTCACACCCAGCGTTATATATGAAAAAACATTTTTATTTTTAGTCACACAACGCGGCACTATCACATGGCACGTGTCCGGGGTGTCCGTAGGTGCATAGTGTGTTCCGGAACAACCCGTCACCGCGTCCGGATGGTATGACCTCTAGCGTGCCGGACAGACGTAAGGTCGAGTCAGATCTCGGCCACCGCACTGGCAACAGCACCGTGGGTGACGGTGTGGGATCACTGAAAAAATATAACAGATTTTATTTTTGTAATTATTTTTCATTTTACATTGGTAGTGCAATACTATAACTTAAGTTTAGCTGCACCATGAACATATCGAGTCGACGGGGAAAGAAACACACTCTCACAGGACACTACAACAAACAGCAAAACGCTGGTTGTTTTTCCTGTTGTTAGCAAAACTGTGAAGTTGCCACGAATCAACCGTCAGTGTTGGCACCCGTGTGAGGTTGTCTACATTCGGAGTCAGGGGGGAAGCGGATCGCTGAATCACTTGAGCTAAAGTCAATTGGCCCAATTGACTTTAACTTGTGCTGCGTTTTTGTTAATAAGTCTTTATTTGTATCGTAACTCTTTAATTATATAATATAATATTGCTACAGTAACTAAGCTGAGCTAAAACTGGTGACTGGTGAGTGTAGGAACAGTTCGTGTCTAGCCACTAACCCTGCCGAACGTTGGCCTCGCCCACAGCAGACTCAGCAGGCTGCCTCTGCAGCCCAGGGTACGATCCTGAGCCACCTGCATCCATCGACTTCCCGTAGACTTGGATAGGCCATCTCTCCATCCAGTGGGGTGTTTCACTGCGGTGGCGAATACGAAATTGCCACTTCGTACGAAGTTGCGGACTTCTCTTCCCCGTCGTTTACCAGTTCTATGAGCTATATGGCCGACCCATCGCCTTCAGCTGACAGATCCTTTGAGCTATGTTAAGTATTTCTGCGCCCAATTATCGATATAGGAATCGAATGCATCTCCTCAGGGGTGCCAATAAAAGTGCGTCTTGAATCTTTGCTGAGGATGAATGTGGGGATCCTGGGCAACGGCCATCACTTACCATCAGGGGAACGGTGTACTCGTATGTCACCTACTATAAAACAACACACTTAAATACTTGATTTTGTGAATAGATATGTATATATATATATATTAGGCCACTTTGATCTATTTGTTTTTTCTTTGACATACTGCTGTTAACAAAATGGAAAACTTTAAATATCGCGTTATTTACAAATAAGAGTTACACCGTGGTACCAGCGCTGCAGAAACAGCTCCAAAGATTAATGATGTGTATGGGGAAGCTACTGTTAAAGAAAGCACGGTACGTTTTTGGTTCCAACGTTTTCGTCCTGGAAATGTTGACCTCCAAAACACACACACACATGAATTGAGTGAAGCACACCAACAAACACGCATTGAGTGCTGCGTTGCATTACCTGTCACAAACTGTCGCAAGAACCAGCCAAATCCTGTCTCAAGCGAAAGTTGACCTGGTGTCATATTACTACACACTACAGCTTCCTAAAGCATGTTTGAAGAAAGTTATTTACGAGCACGGTCATACGTCGTTGTGTCTAAAGTTGTTTGGAGAAGTATTTATTGAGAACATAACTGATATCCAACAATAGCGTCAATGGTATCAGTAGCCAAGTTTTAGTCGAAGGTTATATTCATTATAAATACAAATAAAAATAAACTTGTCTAACTTAATCCAAATATGTCTGTTTTGTTGGGAGCCATTAATTGTTTTTTATCTGATTGTATTGAAGTTGACAAACGAGCAAACAGTTCAAACTGATGGCAAATGGTCCCTGCGGCCCATGACCACCACATCCATATTCACCACCAGTGCCAGTAACGGTCTCCGGATCCCCCCTCGCTCCCCCCTAGTTAATAGCACTGCTAGCATTTTATAAAAAATTACACTGGTATTCTGTGAGGGAACCATCAGGTGAACTGTGTGCTGTTAGTTTTTCCCCACATCTGCGATAAAATGCCAAAATACAAAATAAATAATGGACGGTGAATACACACCCAAATTTCATAAAGTTGGTGATCATGGCAGTGAACCGGTCGATGAAGATTCTGTCGGAACTCGTCAACAAGAGCGACAGCCCCCCCGGTTTGAACACGTAGAATATGTCATCAGAATGAGTCGTTTCCTTCATATCAACTCCAGAGATGAACTTCGCAAAGTTCCTGTCGCCTCGGTAAGAGAAAAGGTAATTATAAATCGGCTCATCTGACAACATCGTCAGAATGTTCACAAACTCATTGTGTGTGCTGTGAATTATCCAGTCGGAATAATATTGAACGAGACCTTTGATCGAATCTCTAGTTATGTTACTATTCTCGAAGTAATGGGAACGGAACTTTTCTCCAATAACTTTCCAATTCTTTGTGCACCAGGAGAACACCGACGGAAGTCTTTCATTAAATTCTTGGTCCAATTTTGCCAGGAACTCCCCACTCGTTAGTCCATAAAACAATATACCCTCTACTTCAGCGTGACCCAATATCATTGGCACTTTGGTAAATTTCCCACTTTTAAATATATTGTATGGCGTGTCACGAAAGAAGGGTTCCGTTGCATTCCAATCCATGCATGGTGAATATTTGAAATGTTTAGGATTTACCGAAGTATCTTCGGTTGCACGAATTAGATCATCAATGGGAGAGTTTAGAAATACTTTATGTATATCTTCCTCTGTACTGGCCGGTGCGATTTTATTTGCGTCATTTAGCGCTGGAGTGAAGGGTTCTAAGTTAAATGCCCAAGGAGCAAACACCGATCCGCTCAGAGCAATAACTTTGTGAAATAATCCTTTACTTGAATCAGACATCATATGCATAGTAACTGCGCTAGCTCCTGCACTTTGTCCGCACAGGGTTACATTATCAGGGTCGCCTCCAAAAGCTGCAATATTCTTCTTCACCCATTTTAAAGCTGCCACTTGATCTTTCAAACCCAAGTTAGACACTCCATTAACGCAGAGGAACCCAAGCACATTCAACCTGTAATTTATCACGACAACAATAACATTTTTAATGACTAGATATTCTGGATCATAATGAGCTTTAGTGCCATAGTAATAAGCACCACCGTGTATGAACACCATAACTGGAAGTTTGTCTGTCGGTGCGGCCCATTCAGGAGTGTAAACATCAAGGACCAGACAGTCCTCGGTGCCGATGACGAATGAGAAGAGCATCTGAGGGCAGCTGCGGAACCGGTCCACTGCGCTCAACACACCGGCCCATGTACGGGGCTCTCTGGGAGGCTGGAAAAAAAGAAAATAATAATAATAATACAACGCGATCACATGAGCAGCGCGACGTGTTCACATCGGACAATCGTTGCTTTAAGTACTTACTCAAGCGCAGTCACTTGCTGGCCTTCACTTTTCGTTATCCGATGTAAGGTATCACATATATATATAAATCTAACATTATTTTTTAATTAATTTATGATGATAAACGAGCACACAGTATCACCTCATGACATTTAACATGAATAAGGAATCGTTGTCACCCCTGAGGACTATGATAGAATGTCTCACCACCAGTAATAACCGCAGGATCCCAACGCTCAACAAAGGAAACACAGCAGCGTCAGTTTAACCTGTTTTCCTGAAGGCGTGGTCCTTCACCAAAGAAAGACGATGTCACGGGCCATACAAGATTCGTTTGTCTCTCTCGATGTTATAAAAAAAATCGGCTGGGGTACTGCGAGGGTTACTTCTCCGCCGAGCCGTCACATTCTTGCTAAATCTAGACACATGCTGTAGCGTGGCTCTACCGCTGTGTGATTATGACATTGAGATGACAAACGAGTATAGTTGTTGTGATGATAACAGTTCCCAGCATCTCGTGACCTCCACATCCACATCCACCCTCGACAACACATCGTATTGCATATGAGTTGCTACACATTATGACTACATAATAAGTAAGTATAGTAAGTTATCCTTCCGGTCACTTGACGTAACATACATAAAGTGATATGTTACTCTGATATTCTATAGAACATTGACCCTCACCGGCTAAGACAACCAATTTGTAGTAGAGCTAATTTAAAACCGCGGTGTTGCGATAGTTTTAGTTAGTAAGGCCCATTTTCTGCAGTAGACTCCAATTACATAAATCATCAAAGACAAGTAAATCCTTCTGGAAGCAGATGATATGTCCGTAATTTATTCACCTGAAACCTTAGGCTCACGGCGTACGGTATGCCATAATACCGGTTCTGTCCGGAGACGCTCCTCAGCCCCCTGAGACGGCCCTGGTCCGTCCGCAGCACCGGCGTGAACACAGCCCAGGTTCCGCTGCACAAACAATTCAATATCCAGCAGGTAAGGGTCAGTGTCCGAAGGTGTGGCACCTTCATATTAACACTAATATTGGCATACGAACTGGAACTTTTTAAACAATGTAATGATCATTTCACATTCTTTTAATATTTTGAATATATTTTTGTTACCCTCACGGTTCAAAGCATATCATTAAAATACGAGAAATTGGATTTAAAATTGATAACAATATATTTAGTATACATAATAAGAAAAGTCCACAGAAATAAAAGCTATCTCCCGCACTCGCAAGATGTCGCTCCCGGCACTGCCTCGGCACTGTGGTGTAACCCGGCACCAAGCCTCGCGGACCCCCACCTCCGCTAAATTGTGCAACACAGTGAAACTTGCTCAATACACAACTGTTTACGACAGGTAATCCATTATTGTATCATTGTATGCGGATAAAATTAGAGTTAGAGTAGGAATGCCACAAAGGATCTCACATTCTTGCGAGCACTTCAATCAGCACGTGAATGTGAGAGGGTATAAGTTGACCATTTTGTGTGCGTTGAAACACTGAAACAAGTAATTGATGAGAAGAACTCTGGCAACAATGTGTAGCTTCAGCACAGTGGATATTTGTCGCTTTAGTTCAGAGCCCTGTATCCTGCAGTCCAGAGCAGCTACGGAGCTTAAGGAGAAGACACCCACATAATAATAAATTGAACATTACTTAATCACTAACATACTCTTTAACTAAACTTTATTACTGGTATACTGTTGAACGACTTGACATTTAGGTACACTTAGGCAACGACGCAATGGCCGTTCACCGATCGCTTTCAAGTTTGTATTCAATTTCCAAATCGTCGTATCAAGGTCACCAATTCCAGATTGAATTGGGTTCAATTTGAAGGTCGTCTGCATATAGTTTGCACTACTAGCCAGTGACGCAACTACAGTACGACTGACGAAAGTATACCTTGCGGGACGATAGTTCGAAGTTCAATTCAGTATGATCGCTGTTGTCCCACGTGAACAGATTGTCGACGCCTGCGACAAATAGGCAAAACTACTACTACTATATATCATGGGTACTCCTAATGCAGATGCAATGGGAGATGAGAGGATACCGTGGTAGATCTGTGACCAGAGGAACGCCCCACCGATGCACGGAGATGGTCAATAATAAATGTGGTCACCGATCTAAATATATTTTTTCATTATATTAGGGGTGACGCCTGTTCGCCTGATGGATAATTTCTGCAGCCTGTTTATTTTTCTGTCTTATAAACGCTGATAGCCCGAAGGCTTTTACAGTTTCGCCGGGTTGAGCGGTGACCGAGCGCTTATGGCGCTCAGTCGAGAACTCTATTAGTGGGTAACCTGCACAAGGGCTCCCGAGAGGGAGCCTCGGTTTGGACCGTGACCCTGTTCCGCGAGATCGTCTGACTCGAGTGTCCGAATGCAGCCCCTGATAATGACAGACATCCTCTTAAATAATCACAATGTATATGCCGTGACGACTAAGATGGAATGCGTCATCGGTCTGCAGTTTCTTCCACTCACCAGACGAAACCCAGTAGCGTAAAGGTACTATTTCACTCTGTTTTTTTATGACAGCGTCTTTCGGCTTCCCTGGTCGAGACGACCTATTCGCCAGTTTAAAGAAGCATATTTGTCCTTTGATATATCCTAGTGAATTCACCAGGAAAGTATTTTCCTTCATTAACTCTGCCAAATTTGCGGGATGTCGTTGGATGCAGGCAGCTAAGGATCACGCCTTGTAGGACGGACAAATGATGGCCACCTATTTAACAACAACAACCCTCATTATTTAATAATAAATTAACAGATGCGTTATGGCAGCTGACTGCGCATATGTAATTCCACGGCACGCAACCTGGATGCGTTCCCCGACATACGCAATTATAAGTGATGAATAGGTGCTGAACCTATCCGACGCTAAAACTAACAACTTGGCGAGTTCACTCACATTACTGAGAAATAAATAATAAATCATTTCGAAGATGGAGAGTTGGCTGTGACCAGACAATCGCCGACGCTGGACAGGCCAGAAGTGTTGTCGCCGATGGCCAGGGGCTCATCAAATCGATTCTGTACATACAGAGATTGTAATAAGATGACCAACAAGGAGGAATCTTATGCTTGCATCATGTTCAATGCGTCCTTACATGTTATATGTAATCATCATCGTCATCAGTCCATCACCAGTCCACTGCTGATCATTGGCCTCCCCCACAGACTGCCGCAGACAAAGGTCCAGGGCCACCTGCATCCATCGACTTGGACACTCGTCTCTCCATCACACTGCGGCGGCGACTCGAGAACCTTCTTCCCCATGGTTTATCAGCTCCACGAGCTACTTGCACGGCACATTGACACGTAAGCTCTCGGTTGTATGTGAAAGGTAATATAAATAAAACTCAAGTCTGCCGTTTAAACACAATATATTATTAAAAAGGAAACAATATACGAACAATATTGTAGGATCGTGTTTAGGGAACAAGTCGCGAGGCGTCCCCGCGCGTGCGCGTGCGCATGCGCACGGAACTCTCGACACACCCTTCTCACTTACTACACGTACAGTTAGCAAATAAAATTTTATAGTAAATAAAATCGCGTCATTCTTGTGTATCGTTGTAAAACATTGCACTCAAATCTGAAAGGCCCAATTATAGTATAGTTCATATTCATTATAATTTCTAGAGGTGATAACCGAGCATGCAGTTCACCCGATGGCGACATATGACTGCGGCCCAGGACAGCTGCATAACCCAACAAGGACCCGGGAGGCGCATGGCACATGGAACGCCTCGTGACCTGGTATTTGTTTCTGGCTAATGTGTCCAATATTTAATAATTTCAGTGATCTGATTATCGTGAATATTTGATGAAATGTTTATTTTAAATAAAAAATATTTTTTTAGTTATGAAATAATTACGTTTTATTTTTAGTCTGTGTTCACGAGTCCCGCCTCCAGCCGCCTCCGGGCGCCGCCCACAGACTGCACAAGTCGCGCAACATTAGAACATTATAGATTACATCCTCGATTATCGCTACACAGCCCGTCCGAATGGCGGACGATAAAAAATAATAAAAACACAATCTCCGTAGGGCAGCGGCGACCTTCACATTTCTTAGTATTCCTATACGCAAATGTTTTTCATTTCGTTACGAGTACATCTATTGTAGACTCAATGCGGGCCAGCGCGTACGCCGTAACAGAACTGACCGATGTTTTAGTTTGAAACGATAAAAATTCTAAAAATATTAATTAAATTGATCGACTTAACTTGATGGGATTACACGAGTTATAAAAACAAAGTGTTCCGAGTACGGCAGCGGCCCGCATGGCCGGTCGCTAGTTAATTATTTTTTGTGAATATGTCTAAGTCAATATATCTATACTATACGCTGAAAGACAATATACACAACGCATACTCCGAAATTCACATCACTCTAGTGCTACATTCGATTTTTAACTTTAAACTCGGTAATCACAACGTCCATTTTCGTTCAGGTCAAACCAAAGCACACGCATTTAAATATACACGATGCGATGTCCGCTCACTTTATATATATATATATATATAACAAGCCCCACACTGAGCGCCACCTGTCGACAGAGCGGCAAGGTCACAACTTTATTAAACTAAAAGACAAAAAAATTGCACTAAAACGATATTTATTACAATAGGCATTAAGTTCATTATTCCATACACAGCAACTCGTGCCTGGAATAACTCGCACGGAAATTAATAAATTTAGATTAACTTTACTTAATAACTATTGCAATAATTATTAACAAAGGTAAGTACACATAATATAACAATATAAACCGACAAAAGATTTTAAGACGTGATTAGCTTAGGACACACTGGGCACCCGTCACGCCGACGCACGCGAGCTTGGCGGAGAGCAAACACGCACACGCCACCGCCGGGCGGACGCTCCCGGTAAGGCATCAGATGTGCGTTCAGTTTATATAAATACACAACTCTTTAATGGATGATTTTGACATTTGATAATTTTTTAAGTAAGGTCGTATTAATATATTTCAGAGCTTTTTAATATAATTTTTTTTGGTTTATCTAAAAAAATATAGCAGTTAAACAAATTGTATTGACCGAGTCTACTTCTTACTTAGCATGTCTGAGAAATGAGTAAATACATTGCGAGAGCATGTGAAAGATGATGTTGTGAGGACTTCATTAATGCCTCCGTCATCCACACAGATCCTCTATAAAACACTATTTTAATTTAAAAAAGCTATAATATTTCTATGTTATTTAAATAGCCGCTAGCTTCATGTATTACTATAACTATAACTATAACCAGTACATTTTATAGCAATCATTATTTTTTATAAGGCTTACTGTAAATTTTACCATCATTTACCATCTAATAGTTTAAGGGTCAAAAACATTACTAAACGAAACTTCCCTACACTACGCGAGTTAAAACATCCTTGAAAAGAGACAATCGCGTATGAATGGCAAACTTTGGTTCTGTAGAGCGTCGTCTCAGTCGCACGTCAACTGATGAATGAAGCGTGTGCTATAGAGAAGACGCTCTACAAAAACATAAGGTTAGTGACTTTCTGAAGCCCGTAAAGTTATAGCAGATGCTGTCATTAACAAGAGCAAACCGGTGGACACTTGCTGTTGCAAGTTATTTAGCTTACGGCGAGGATACGACACAATAACATTTATGAAATGAAAATTACGAAAATCCCATCGATCGAGAGGTTATTTGAAATTAAAGATATTGGGCGCCAAGACATTGATTGTTAACTAAGATCTTATACCTGAAGTCTTAAGTTACTTCACGCTGTTTCAAAGCAAATAATGTATCTCCAGCATAAATACATCGCAGGAGAAGCATATCCTAAAAAGTAGGTTTATTAGTTAGTAAAAACAAATAGTCCCAATTGTTTATTTCATATTATATATATGTATATTTATATGAAATTTAATATATTATATATTATATATATGCACGAAATTCAAAAACGTAGTGCCAGAGAGAAGAACCGGCAAGAAGTGTGAAGTGAAAACCAATCAAATGCCTCTATTTGACAAATTTTCAAATCAAGAGGTTGGATATCAATTATTTTGAAGATTGAAAGAAAATAGGAAACCGACAATGGCCTTCGTTAATTATTTCTCGAGCATTTTTATGTGGCGACCGATGAAAAAGTAAGTCCAAAGCCTAAACCGACATTTCAAGTAATAGTTTATTTATGCAAAACAAACTCTAACTCATTTATTTCATGTTTATACTTGTTACATGCTAATATTAGTTTATATACAACTACTTAATGTAGTTTAGTGTAGTAATTCATTCAATTAATAAAGAAATATTTTGTATACAGGTATTTATAAAAACAAATTGCAATCCCCTTTAATTTGCGCTAACTTTAAATAACAAACGCGATCCCCCCGTTGAGAAACGATGGCCCAAAAGTTCAGGGTACGGTCTGCGAAACTTAGTGCCGTAGGCTCAAATTATTGACGTGGAAGTGAAGCACGTGACGCTTAGAGAGGGATGTACACCACTGCCTGCCTTTTTACAAGGAAATTAAAAGTAAAAAGGGATACGTAGGGAACATGTAATATGCAGAGAGGCCTAATTGATGTATTGAAGAAGCCTACCGTACGAAATTATTTATTTACACTAAAAACTAATGTTACTGACTTTATCGAATTTATTTTTAACTTTTTATCGTGATGTGCCGACAGCTTTACTGCATTCCAGGTCGCCGCACGACGGAGCGGTTCCCCGTTATCCCGGGCTACCGTCAGCTGCTAATTACTTTTTGTGCCGATGTACGCAGACAGAGGTTACAGGATCGCGTGGTTCGCGGCCATCTTCTCTGAGGAGTTGCTGCAGGTCTGCAGGGTGCGGCTTGCTTATGCGTATATCGATGCACTATTCCTTCTTATAGTCCAAAACTGTAAAATCCCTCACCCCGAGGCCGAACGTAATAAACCACGTCACCAGCAACAAACTCTTCGATCAGGTTCCTACGCCAGACGAATTTTAAGAGCGATATGCTATTATTTAACGTACACGGGATACGGTGAAATAATTGCTATTTTTTATAGTCGACGTCAGCGCTAAATATCTACAGCAATGCGTGTGGTAGATGAGATGCGTAACACAAGGAGCTGTCGTAGCACGTCGGCTCCCGGTCAGCTCCTTGACCTCGAGCGTGACGCCAGCGGGATGGTGTTCGTGTTGTTGTCGGACGAGTCGGGCCGAGTTTGGTTGCGTGTCGGTGACGCCTGTTGGCGAGTGCTTACGCCGCAGTGTGGGTGCTGCGCTACTGCTCGCGGTCGCGCGGGTGCGGGCGGCGGGGCGGGCGCGCGCGGGGCCGGGCGCGGGGGCGCGGGCGCGGCCGGGGGCGGGGCGTCGGGCACGGTCAGCGACGCAGCAGAGCGGGCAGGTCCGCGAAGGCGCACGCGCCGAGCGCCGCGCGCGCCATGCGGCGCAGCAGCTCGCGCGAGTGCGACACGCACGCCTCCACGGGCGAGATCCACTGCATACCCATGGACTCTGCACACAGTCACGGTTACAACACCAATATCTCTTTACTTCTCTTTTATATAATGAAGGTTATAACATATATATATATTACTATAATAAACGAACAAAGAGAAAGAAAGAACATACCGAGTATAGCGGAGTTGAGGGCCTCGCAAACTGGCTCGCGGCGCACCGGCTCCAGCTGCCAGCCCACGGGGCTGTCCCAGGGATTGCTGTACGCCAGCAGGCTGAACGCGTCCTGGCCACATGCAAACCGAGCTTTAGACGTTTTGAAGAATACACGATCCATTACGTGGACAAACCTGATCACACTTCTTAGTCAAAACCACACAAAGTAATTATCCATTTAAATAAATATTACATGAAATTATTTTATAATAATTTTTTATGACACGACCTAGAAAATACTTCAAATATAGTTCTCAACTGGAGTCCGTGATGAGAAAATATATAGGATATGAATGAGCCGGATAAACGCTTAGGGCCTCATGCTGGATAGTGTGTGATGGTATCGGTGGGCGGCGGCGCTCTGCCAGTGTTAAACTAACTAACACTTCCAACTCGACAGTTCCTTTGTACTGAACACATAATTGAGGATATCTTTAATGAAGTTCTTTTTATTTGTGCTGTGTGACAAACGAGCACAATATTTAATATTACAACTGAGATGGGACGCCTCATTATTAATAATTATGGTATGCGGTTTCTTTCACTTGAACTTTGGGATTTTAATAGTGACTTTTTATTTATTTATATATAGCGATATATATAAATAAATGGCCTCCCTCCATCCCCCCACCCACCCCACACACACACAAGGCAGCCTACACCGTCCTCAACAGTAAATAGCACTTGCTGGATATTATCCTTGAACTAAGCGACGCGTCTCACCTCGAGCATGGCCTTGTGGTACAGGTCGTGCTGCAGCCGCTGGCTCATGGCGTACAGCTCGCGACCGAACGCCAGCATTCGCTCCACCGACGCACGCGTGCACCCTGCACCTTCTGCGTTCCACATTGTACACGGTTAAATAACGTGCCTATATAATAATTTATACAAACATCTTGTTTAAGCCTTTTAATCACTAACGCTTCTGCACTACGCACGCAAACACGCATACGTACACGCCCACGCACACGACTCGGTGGGAGAGGTAAATCGTCGTAAAACACGTATTTTTATGATTTTTTTTGTATTCCACAATGAAAATTTAAAAGAGCGATTTTAACATTTAGTGTAACAATTCGTGAATAGATTTGTTTTAATACTTAATACAAAAATAATCAATAAGTGGACAACAGCAGGACTGCAGAAGTTACAGTTTGGTTAGTTATTAGTTACACGGTGACAACAAACTCTTTCCAAAAGGTGTCTTAGTACATACAAATCATAACACACATTATCATTTGTATAAATAGATGTGCACTGAAAGTGTGTATTTTATATATATATATATATATATATAAATATTTAAAAGGCTAAGACTATATAGGGATAGAGCCCGTCATGGCAACATATATGGAATATAGTATATATACAAATATTAAAATAATTTTTCATACATATAGCTAACATGAAATAATAATACAGTTAGTGAAGTGACATGCACGGGTTCCCATCGGCACAGCTCGAGTTACAAACACAACATTACATAAAACTTTTGTTATATTTTATTTGTTTTGTATTTATTTTAGAAGGGAGCGTTGTGTTCGAGACCAGGATTACATTTTGGGACTTTATCGACAAAAACTTCCTCCACTAGCCTATTATTCAATCAGTTTAAAATATCAGCAGTTTTTAGTAATGTGCTTCTAAATCACTAAAATTTTTTTTCACTACTGCTGTGCTAAAAAATTGACGTAATAAACATTTTGATACTAATTTTATCATAATAAACAAGTTTCCAGTGAAGATCCTCCTCCGTGGGGGGGATGTCAAGTCGCAGGGGCGTGACGAACGCGCACAGTGCTAAGTTATGCCTGCGCATACGCACGATATATGGACCAGGTAGTACTGGTCGTATTTAAAACTTAGTTGACTAATTCTGAGTGGGGTCCCGAGCTGAAACGATTGCGAGACAACGTAAATCAACCTGTCCATCCAAACATATTTATTTTTAAACAGTTCCTAATGACTATTATCTGTGTTTGATAGAATCAAGATAAAGGTGTGTCGGCACTGAGAATTAAAAAAGCTTGAAGTTTGTATTGCGAATAAGCATATCTAACGGCAACTTTTATGATATTACTGATTACGTGACGTGGCACACACACACACTTCACCCGATAGGAGATGATGACCGCGAACCAGTAATCACGACAAGAGTTGAGCGCTGTCAACCCTGAGGACTGAGATGGAACGCCTCGTCGCCAGTAATAAAGGTCTCCGGATCCCTACCCTCAGTAGACGAAACAGCGGAGTCTTGCTGCTATGATAAGCTGGTACCCCGTGGAGGCGTGCTTGTTCCCCGACGGAGCCCAACCACTCATGCTACAACGAACTGCAGTTCAGCTTTACCGCTGAACCACTGAACATTTAAACGGTCAACATTATAAATCTGTAGTCAGGGTTGCCATTCTTAACGAATTTACTGAAAGTTAAGATGAAATCTGCAGATTTATAATGACCCTGGTTACCTCAACACAACTTAAAGGATGAACATAAAAAAAATAATGAAAAGTTTACTTACGTTAATCAGTTGTTGTTATTAAACAATAAAAAAATATGTTTTAATATAATGTACATAACAAAACTATTTCATTATTGAAGTTTAATTTAAAAAGTATATATATAAAATGTTTAGGGCGGCAAGACGAACAGCGACACAAAAACAACATGCAATAGTTTCATCGACCCGTCCACGAGGCATGCACACGCACAGGCACGAGCCCCGGGCATGTCCACATCCGGGGCAGCGGTCATGTGTCCCAGGTGTTATAGTTTTAATTGAACCAAAGAATTATTAACTTGCACTAACGACCACGAGGTCATACTTACACTCACTTGTGACGACGGCCAAATAATAAAAGATATACTTACGCAGTCTTACGTGATATGCCCAAACCTCCATAACCAAACTGTTTCGAAGCTAATGTGGTTAGCAATAAGGGTGATAATGGGGTGTAGGGGTGCACAAGGCAATTATGATATATCGCTCGAATTTGAACAATTATAAAATTTTATAATACAACGTGGACCGACGTCCGACTGTGGCAACTATCTATCAGTCAATTAGGTGCCGTTGGGCTGCCGCTAACTGTGGGGATCTCAGCCCTGGTGGCCTGCATGGGTTTCTTAAAGTTCATTGATTTCCCACTAATTACAGTTTGATAATCCAAGGATTCAAATACTTCTTTTTTATTATATCAAGGTGATAAACAAGCCACGGTCCACCTGGCGGTCAATGCCGTGTCCGACACAAACACTCAAGACCGAATTCGTTGCCACTCCTGAGAATCGCTACCAGTAATCGAATACCGAACTCCTATTCTCACCGGACGAAACACAACAGCGTCACGGTGCTATTCCACTCTGGTATTCCCCGATGGCGTGACCCTTCCTCGCTTTTGTCTGAACCATAAAATATATGAAACTAAGATTCATCCCCTTTATGAAATTATTATATTTGGGGACATTCATTTCTAGCTCCGCTTTGTCCAGTACAATAAACAAGCTCAAAAATTACTTATCTCGTCGGAGCGAATAATGAAGAAGGAACAATAGATTATAAGGCTCGTATCGCACCGGAGGAATATGTATATACAAGCAGCAGATGGTCAAGCAAAGACACAACTAGATCTAGTGAAGGCAAAGAAGATGATGGAAGATTAAAGGAACAAGTAGCGAGACAGAAGTATGCTGACTGTGGCGACCGTGCCGCGCGCACACGTGTTGCTTATAAAGGAAACCAGTTTTGCAATGATTCGTTAGACATGGACACAATATCAAATAACGTTTATACAGACGTGGGGTTTTTAAGAAGTTTGTTGATGAATGAGGAATAAAAGTGTGACGTGCACGGTTACGGCGCGGACGCGGCACGGATGCGGTACGGGACGGCACTATACGCACCGGAGCGCGGCAGCAGCGCGGCGACGCAGGCGGTGACGCCGGGCATGCCCTTCACGAGCGGCAGCCCGCCACCTACAACCCACCCGCCCACTACTCACTACCGACTGGCAAACTTGGCACGCGTGCTGTGTGCATATCGGGACCATCGTGTGCGGCACAGACCATAAGTGACAGGCAACCGAAACCTAACAACTCTGAATCTGGACGAGTCGTTGTCTTATGGAAGTGAGGATGTTGTCACCCATGAGCAAAAAGTTCAAGGTGAACAACTACTTGGACACAAAGTATCAAATATCCTTAGCTGCAGATCCCAAGGTAGGAGCGTTGTTGGCCTAAACACTAAAATTTAATATCCTTCACCAGTTATATCCAGTGTCTCCCATTTGTCAAGCGTATCGCCACGATAACTTCATTGTTTTTAATATAAGGGGTGACAAAAGAGCCCCAGGACACCAGGCAGTCAGCTGACTGGGTCGCGTGGCAGCTGCATCCATGTTCAACAAAGCTTCAGGATCCACGTGCCTCGTCACCCGTGACGACTGAGTCCATCTCAGTGCCTCGTTACCATCATACGTCATTGGGACCACAAGACTCACCATTCGCAACTCGCCTGCGTTTTGCTTGCTATATGCCATAGAGATGACACATTCTTGTTGGAGTATAACTCTGCCTAGTTATAGTTCCGCTGGCCCTGCCAGGGTGATGCACTGTTTTTTACACTTCAGAACCTACCATGCCACGTAAACAAAGGTGTACAATCATATCAGTCATTCAGAGAACTATTGAACTAGAATACTAGACTCTAGTATTCAGCATGTCCTATCAAACCTGCCCTGGTGCAGTGGACACCGTGAGGATCATGTTTGCCATTAGCCTTATTGCGTCGCGTTCCGTACACCTCGTTATGATTCAATCAAATGTTATTTTTTATTGAATTATTAACGTTACACGCTTGCGAGTTGATCGAAAGATAACAAGTGTTAGACCTGGCAAGTTAGACAAAGAAATTCAACTAAACTATTATTTTTTATAATCTTACTAACACAAGTGAGCTTACGAAATGGAAAATATATATTGAATGATCTTAAATGTAATGTTGCCATTCTGAAATTAAAATTTTAAAAAGAACAACAACTCGTCAAGAAATTCAATGGTTTCCGGTCACACGTTCTGTATTCACGAAAGTCATTTTTATAGTAATAAAAGTTTTTTTTTAAATTTACGAAAAAAATAAAAAAGTTCTGTCCCATCAACAATTTGCACACAACACGACGAAGCGTTTACATAAAAGTCACTTAAATACAATAATATTTAAAAATCAATGCGATACCATTACGAACGTAAGCGTATTAGAAGCACAAGTGTGGATCTAAATATATCATCAACATATATGCTCCATGCCTGCCGTGATACCGATTAAGTTAAAAAAAACAAAATAAGCGATAAGATGTGACCAAAGTAATGAATGATGAGGAACAAGCGATTAAAGTACTCAGTGGCTCATGCAAGCCCTCGCACTAATTATAGGATGTGTCCATGTGACCACGCTATTCTTTAACGACTACTCTAGCATAATAATCTCTCATTAACAATAAAACTAAATTTATTAAAGACATTTCAAAACCACTACTTAATTAAATACATAGGAAAAAAAAGTAAGAAGTTAAATTAACTACACCTATGTACAATTAAGTAAATGTATCTAAGCTACAAGGAAGCCCTTTTGATTGGCGAGCTTAGTATATATCTGTTAATAATATACTATAATTGTATACCTTCATAATAATGTATATATTTACATTATTCAAACTCTTATATAATTTTAAAAAAATATTTATAAAAATGATATAATTCAATTGGTGCAAAACTAAAAAGCGACGAGCGAAACAATAATACAATAATGAAAATTAAAAATATAATAATAATTGAAAATGTAAATGTTAAAAGAAATGCAAATAATAATAAACGATAACTGGAAATATTTACAATAAAATATAAAACAATTCAATCAGATGACATATTTATATTACGTAATAGTGAGCGTCAAATGTGACCGCGTACTCACAAAATTATTAATTTATACCTATGCGTGGGTCAACATCAAAACAACTATCTCGAGTGCTCTTACCTACCAACTGGTTGAAGTTAGCAAAAACTTTCATAAAAGGAAACTTAACATACAACTATCATATTCATGACATATTGCGAAAATATTAAAAAGGCATTCAGTAAATTTTATTGCATTTTCTTAGTAAATTGCTAGAAAATCGTCAAGAAAATATTTTTCATCCACGACTACAATATGAAAACTTAGTTTCCTTATTAAAATATAAATTCAATTATCATAAGTTAACTCGTAAGTTCTACAACATTTATGACTTGTTGTGCTACATTGTTTGTTTCGTTGTATACAACTTGTTACTAACAAACATAATTTAACATGTCTCATTCTACATCTGGTACCTTCCAATATACTGAAGAATAAAGTATATCAATACAATATACAGATACACAGATAATATACCTTTATCTACTGGTTAAAGGCAGAAGGTTATTAGTAGAGCCTAATTAAAATAGAGAACATTATTTAACTGAAAATTTTAATGCTATACAAATATAATTGTAAAAGCCAAATTTTCTATTTCTAAATATCTAATTTTCTATTATATATAACATGTATAATATTATATATCTTATATTTATATTTCTATTCATCTCTATATAAAATATAAGAGCTATGAGACAGTGAAGGCTAGTCTATATCCTATCGGTGATCAATTAACAAACAAAATATAAAGTCAATAATTTTTACAACATGCCAATTTACTTAGGTTACTTTTATGTGACATAAAAATAACATAACGAAATGCCAACATTCTTTTTGATTTTGACCCAAACGACGAGATATGGCAAACCTCATAATATAATAAAACATTACATTATATTCAAACATTCGGGCATTTATAAAAAAAAACCCTTAATTGAAATCGTTAGATTCGCCCGGCACAATTTTCTCTACAACTGGCTAAATAAACTGGATATTTTTTTTTCAAATAAACCAACGCCCAAGTTCGCTATGTCAAGGAATAAAACACGTTATAGCAATGTATACAAAAAACATCAACAACATGCTCGGTATAAGATACTGGAAGTGAATCCTTTATTGTTTCCTTCAATACGCGGCAATATTTAAAAAAAAAAGTTTATAGCCAGATTAAAAATACCTTATTTAATAAATTATTTTTCTGGCCGGATATAACATGAACAATAAAAATATTTGAAGTTAGAACACATCGAACAACGCTGAGCTGTCGTGTAATGATACAAATATGTTAATCACGTCTCAATTTATGTTGGACAATGAGGAACGGTGTAGGACTCGCGCGGAGGGTAGTTGGCAGTTTCTCTGTTGTTACCATTTTAATGATGTGCTAAACGTGCTCTTTTATAAAAGACACAACGACATACATTGATTTGTAAATCAATGTTGTTTAATACAGATACAATTGTTATCAAAAAAAAAAAAACTAAAATATATGTAACTGAGCAAATTAATAATTGTTATTTACTTTGTGCTTTGTTTATGTACTTTAGTATCCGCAGGGAAAGTGAACGTTCTAGTGAAGGAATTCGCGCTAAGTACGACATTGTCGAACGTACATAAATAAATCTTTGGATAGTGAATTGGTTTTCCTCGTTTATCTAACTTTCTAGAACATTAAAGCATGATAAAAACATTTGTATGAAACCTGTGAAAAACAATTCTTGAAAATATCAAGAGAGTTTCACTCCCGCTCAGCTCAACAGATTGTACGACGATTCAAAATTACTTTAAAAAAAGTCTAATTGGAATAAGCAATTTAGATTGAAGTTTAAAGTATACACGCAGTCGCGGTCATTACGGTTGATATTAACACACGTGCACAAGCGATGTTTCATTAGTGAGACATATCGCTTGATGTACGTGTACATATAAAAATAATAATGAAAGAATTTAAAAGTAGCGACGACAGTCTCGTTACTGGCTCGCGTTGGGGCACCTGCTCGTAAATGAAGTCATGCTGACTTAACACATGTTCGCGATGGGGACCTAATTCACAAAATAGAGAAACGAGCGAACGCGCCGATGCAACGCACCCTATTGGCTGAGCAGCGCGAATTGTACTCATTGTCTTCTATTATAACTTAAATGTTTTAGAGTTCCGATATAGAACCTTCGACACTGTCTATTTCATTTCGTATTCGGTAACATCAAACGTATAAAAAGTGAAAAGTGGATAGAGCTTGCTATCTTTGTCTGCCACGATTGGCATCGAACACCGAGCTACAGTTCCGTCTGGGCGAATCTAACGACGCGTACCTGCGACGTCACCTTCCAAGGTTACTATTTATCATAACTAATATATCTCAATTATAATTAACAAATTATATCTGAGACGAAAGGTACCTGTGTGCGCACCGTTAGCTGGTGACGTCATATCCACGTCGCCGTCGCGCACTTCCTCGATCACTTCCGACACACCTGGAACATCGAATACGACCAATTTACATATGTTTTCAGCGCTGTGATAGCTGCGTCACATTATCGCTGTATTTGACAGATCTACACGTGGTAGAGTCACGACGCAGCTATAAACTGGATGTAATATGAATAGGTTAGTTCAACCAGGACCAGGATCTGACACACCAGCAAGAAGTAGTGTACTTGTAGACGATGCTGGGCATCATCGTTCCGGCACGAAGCCGGCAGTTCTCCTGCCCTGATGATTCGACTCCCATAGCAATCTACGAGTATCACGAAGGGACGAAAGTGATTGGTGTTTTTTATCAGCAGTTAAGTCGCTTGGGAAGCAGTCAGTAAGTACTCTGACTCGATGCCGACCAAACCGATACATGTGCGACACAGTTTTTTAGTTTTATGCGTTCAGTGTATTTATAATCGCAAGTGTCTCTGCTATCATCGCAAGTGCCTCTGCTATAATCGCAAGTGCCTCTGCTATCATCGCACGAATATTTACAGCACTATAATAAACCCTGAAATAAAACCCTGAGCAGCTGCTGACTGGGATAGCGTTACATGGTGATTATTAAAAGTTGGAGCAAGAAGTGTTTCATGTTACCATTGGTGTGCGGTGCGGGCTGCCCGTTAGCTCGCGTCGTGTGCGATATGACGGACGTGGCGACCCCATTGCTGGCCGCGGTGCTCACTCCCCCAACCCCGCCCCCCACCGACTCCACATCGCCATCCCCCTCACCATCACCACACACCTGGAATTGACAACCGACATTTTCATAAATCAATATAAACAATCTCTCACGCCCTTCATCCTAGTCCGTATAGGAACTAATTTTTTTCAATGAACACATGCCAACTCTCGTCTGCAACCCCACCTGCTGTTAAGTGGTGATATGGACTTGAGGACCCACATTATTAGAAGGTAAGACCGCCGCAGGCAAATTATTTAAATCGTTCGCTGTTCGCATAAAAAACGACAAAGCATATCGCATCGTCCGAATGCGAGGAATATCCTCGACCAAAGTGGGGGAATCCGCCGTGCGTCTGGTGTCCGACGATGAATGGGCGATGGGAGAATCATGTTATGTTATTCCTCTGCACAATGTTCAAATTCTATCCTGAAAAACACTGCGCCTGAGGTCAAAGCTAATCAGGTGAGCTTTAACCAAATCTGGACTTTTGCCAGTAACTCATACTAAGAGTATATGACAGTTATACCTCGGAGTCTGTGCCGTTGACCATCTCGATGAACTGGCGACACTTGAGCAGGAACAGCAGCTCGAGATCTCTCTCCAGCAAGCCAGGGTAGGCGCGACGCGTGGCCTCCACCGCCTCGCCGATACGACCAGCTAGCACCAGCTTGGATATCCCTGGAAACACAACGTTCAATAGTCGTCAGTGTAGATGATAATGAAGGAAGACATACAGGGTCGTTACAATTTCGTGTTACAAGTAAAACTTTAATACAGTGCTAGAGCCACGTTGCATATTGTTTCTGGCAGCAGCTTGAATGGGTCGGCTCAACAGGGCAAGGAACGTGTCCTTACAGAACAGCAGCGTGGCATAGCAGCTGTTGTGTTGCGGCGGGCAACGAGGGAACCATTACAGTCCTCAGGAGTGACTGGGGCCTGCTCAGCATGTCAAGGGCCGCAGTCATCGCTTAGCATCAGCTCATCTGTCCACATTTGCCACTACGCTAATAATAATAATAATGAGTACAGATTTCACAGTATTTGTGAGAGACCGGTGTCTGTGCTTGGATGCCCTGTGTGACAGATCACCAGGTCCTCACCTTACGGACATGGGTACATGAGTGTATGTTTGTGTGTGTGTGTGTGTGTGTATGAGCGCGTATGACTGTACGAGAGAGTACATCTGCGGAAGGGTGAAGGGTGACAGAAACTAATAACGGTATATTTTACATTGTTTCTTACTGCAACTCTTCCGTCGTATCATATACACAAATCATCCAGGTTAAGAAGCCATGCAGTAAGTGTTGTTTTACATTTGAACTTGAGCAGTTTAGATAGATTCAAAGTGATGAGATTTTGTTATATAAATCCAGGAATTTAGTTTAATAAGTATTAACTGGGGGGAGGAAAATGGAGGGAGGTGTGAGTGTGCGAGGGTTGGCCCATGTCAATGCTTGGCTATTCGTCTCTGAAAGAGAAGGACGGCAACACTTACTTTGTCTATTTTTGATGGAGGCTATGTCTTCGTCGATGGGCTGGCCCGTGGCGCGCGAGAAGGCCTGCGCCGTGCTGCAGTAGCCGTGGTGCACCAGGTACGTGGACACCATTCTGACCGCATGCGATACGTTTACACAACTTCACATTTATATACATGTTTGTTA
The DNA here is from genome assembly GCA_029286865.1 of Teinopalpus imperialis. Lineage (NCBI taxonomy): Eukaryota > Metazoa > Arthropoda > Insecta > Lepidoptera > Papilionidae > Teinopalpus > Teinopalpus imperialis. The sequence goes on from JAGSMU010000033.1 coordinate 2,635,200, forward strand.
TATGTTACGTACCGGTGCCGTTGGACCAACCGGTCTCATTCTGACTGCGATATGGATGGATCGGCGCCGAGGAAAGAACGAGGAAGGACCACACCCACGCAAATCATCAGATAGTGCTGTGAGTTCGCGAAGAATCAAATGTCAAAACTTTCTGATTTATAACGCCACCGTATCACTGGTATTTGTATTTTACGTTTAATTTAACAGTAGTTCCAAACTGCAGCTTGTTTGTAGTCGCAGCATGAACGGCTCGTAGTTCAACACTGCTGTGTTGAGTACGGCGAGTGTCGAAGGAAGCTACACCACAGTGATAAGGGGTGGCGACGCACGTGCATTTTAAATCTTCGATGAGGAACCTCCAAGTTAATGTGTGCTATGTCTCTTCGACACGCCGAGACAATCCTACAGAAGGGTTGTATCTGATACTCCGACGACTCACTCACTACATAGAAGTTTAAACGGACATCTGTACATAGTGTCGGGTCGGGGAATTCGTTTTTTCATACTTTATAAATAAAAAGTTACAGTAAAATCTTTTTGGATGTTTACATTAGACATTTAAAAACAAAAAATAAAAAGTGATAACGAAAAAATTCGACATATTTTGAAGTTTTATTACTAAAAAGGGTAAAATGCCGCGTAAAAAGTTTGTAACATTTAGTTTAGTACGCGAAGGTACCTGTGCAAGACCTGCTGCCACTGGCCCTGCGCGTCGGGCAGCGGGAACTCGTCGATGGCGAGGCGGGTGCGCGTGCGCAGCTCACGCAGCATGTCCTCCACATCGAACACGAACGGCGCCTGACCAAAGTTCGCGTCCACCACTTCGCCCGGCGTCTGTAGTCCCACTGTCGGGTACAGGTTCGGCTGGGAAACAACATTAAGTGCCAAATATTATATTCATGGTGTGTTATCTACAGTGCTACGATATTAGGGTATGACAAACTAGCATAAAGCAGATCTGCTGGTGACTCATACAGCACACCCGCGTCCGCCCTGAGAAGTAACAATGGAAATGGAATGCATTGTTAGCGGTAATAAAATTTATTTCTTTCATCGAAACCACCAGACGACGAAATAGCGCTAAGTTGCTATTACGCTGGGCGGTCCCGTTTGTGCTACTTATATGTGTTGTGCTGTTCCTAGCTGAGGCGTGAACTAATTCAAAGTGTAAGATATCCTAACTGCAAGTAGATTCAGTGTCTTCTTATTTCCTAAAGAGCTAGGCACTTGATCGTCACGGTCTCCCCAGTGTAAGTTCCCGGGGATCAAGGTCACCTCTCCTGAAATGGATTGGGAAGGTTTTCCCTACTTTGTAAAGAACTTAATTGTGGTGCGAAAAGTTCATCTCAAATTTTGTCTCGAATTACTCGTTCAATCGTTCGATAGTGCAATATATAATAAAGCAATTGTTTTGAAATTTCGTATTTATACAATTAACGAAAGAATCAATTAGCAGAGGTAATTAGGGAAAGTGTGACGTCACACTCCCCGTTCGTAATCCCGGTCCCAACCCCTTACATGATGAAATTATTCACCTCCCTGGATAAAAAAAGATCGTCGCCGAAAGCCACAATAACGTAAGTTGAACACTAAGCATTCCTTCTCACGTATCAAGCTGCCTTTGATTCATTGTTGAAGATGAATCAGTGTGGGTCATGAATCTCTCGTCATCAGGTTACCGGAGGTTCGTCTGCCACCGTTATTCCATAAAAACATCTAAATAATTACTCCAAACTCACCGGCAGCCCCCTGAACGCTATGCCGAGATGGTGGCCGTTCTTAGTGTAGAAGCAGGTATTGTCAACGAGGTTGACACCGCAGCCGATGACGTCGCCCGTGGTGAAGGTGGGCCCGTACGGCTGCCCCGTGCCCGACGAGCAGAACGAGTGCCCATCGTCGCCGTGGTAGCCGTACGAATGTTTGTCCCAACCTGAGCAGCACAACACGACGGTTGTTACTTCAAACATTATTGTCATGATTTGTCTCACTACTCTACACGCCAGTACTACTTGTCTACAACCCCACCTGCTGGTCCGTTGTGACGTAGACGTTGATGGTGGAGCTCACCAGCTTAGCGACGCGCGTTCACCCTCTTGAAGCCACTTACATTATACTCGTTCGTGTTCAAAAGGACGCAGCATATCGCTCCCTCCGAATGCTCAGAATATCCACAAGGGAAGGATGAGGGCCGCACCCCACTCACCGGGCAGACGGTTCATGTTGACGCCATGGGCGGAAAGGCCGATGCCCATGTACCCGTCCCTGCCCTTGGAGACGATCCGCACCTCGAAGTAGTAGAGGCCGCATGCCGCCGGGATGGGGTGCGTCGCGCGCACACTGGCCGCGTCCTTGTGTGTTTTGCCGTGACCTGGGGACGAGGCTCACCAGCTCAGTAAGGTCATCAAAGAAATTATTATCTTAGTAAAATAAAAAAACAGCCTTCATAAATATGCATTCCGCTGTTGGGCATAGGGCGCCCTTTTATATAGGATGCTAGAGTCACTGCCACCACTGCAAATTGGCGGACTTCACATGTTTAGGAAACATATACACTCGTGAGCAAAAAATCGACTCAAGCGTCATGCACGAGGTTTTATGGCTTTAAAAAAATAACTGAGCCCTGAATTACAACTTTCTTTTTGAATTATTAAAGTTGTATACTTTGGCTTCTATACAATGTAAAAGAAAAGTTGGGGCTAGAAATCCTGCACCACACACGAGATCGGAACTTCGAGCACTCGGTGAACAATTCGATGACGTTTCTCAACAACAGTGTAAATCTTGTCCGCTCTATGAAGAACCGAGTAGGAGCTGCAGCGCCAGTTATACTTAGAACACTAAATATTGTTTCCTTAAATTTTATTATGAATAGATATATGAATATCATCTCATTTTAAACCTTAAACCTTTACCATTAACCAACTATAGTCAATAAAAAAATCTGAGCAACAGATTTTTTACGAGAATAATTAAACGCAAGCTTACGGCGTGAGTCGATTTTTTTGGTCACGAGTGTTATAATTTTAGAATATACTCTACGATTTTTTTCTTAAAACGAATCTATTGTCTTATAAAGGTTTAACTTATTCTACATAATCTAGTAACGGGTAGAAATTATACGTCTTTTCCTAGTATGAACATCCATCATGCATATCATTCGATGGCCAAAGTTCCTTCTGAAAATTGTACAGAATACGGCAAAATACATATAGAATGTAATAGAAGGCCGAAAGACAAAAATTTATAAATAGATGTACGTAATTTACGTGAAGTTGGTGCAGGTAATAATTCTTGCCTTTTCGCAGTCGGATAAGGCTAGAATGTTATATTATATTGTTAATACTGGACTATAACATAGATGATCTTATATTGTAAAGTTTACCAATGAGAGTGGTATGGTCATTCATTGACCAAATCCTCAATATTGCATGTTACAATCTTTAGAAAATTCATTCTTATTTATATTATTACTGAAACATTACATTTTAAAGTGTGAACTGAGTGAGAAGCAATATTTAATATTTTTATTTATTTTAACAAATTTCTTAGTGATTCTGTTTAGTGTATAATAGAGGCAATGATTACAAAGACTTAGAAAAGAGTACATAAAAACTCCACCAAAAGATAACAGGCCCGTATATCTATCGCTGGCCGAAATCCGAGTCGATTATTGATATGGAATATAAATACATGTAAAAAACTTATAAACAGAAATTTCATACTTTACAAAAGGACATATGCACAATATTTCAAATGTGGATTTTTATCAAATGTTGTCTAAATCTTTATTTCCTTAGTGCCCCCACCCACGTCACTCTCTCAGGGATTCTTGACATAAACAATATGAGTATCTGCGTCTCTTCCATTTATATGAAGCTTTCGCTACCATTTCACTCGCACAGTATTTTATTGCCTTGTCATGTTTATTTTTAACAATAGTAGAGCCACGTTACAGTTTGTTTCTAGTGCAACTCTCCAACCAAATCGGGGGGAAGGACCACGGCCTAACATATTAACAGTGAGAAATAGCGTCATAACGTCGCCGTGATTCATATGGGATCCGGAGACCGTTATGATTCGTGACGAGAAATTCTATTTTGGTCCTCAAGTATGACAAAGCATTAGGATCCAGGATCTGTATTCTCGTCACATTAATGTCACCCTCAATACAATAAAATCATTTATGTATCGCATCGAAAGGGTTCGGAAAAACCTGACTTTTGATCATAACGTCCGGTATTTAAGCAAATAACAAACGCACCATAGTCTATATATTTATGGTACGGTTATGTACCAAAAAGTGGTATATTTAGAGGAGATGAGTCCCCGGCGGTACGGCTGACGGTAAACACCGAGTCGGCCAAATACGCAATAGCTTGGACAAGGTCACATGGAGGTTGTCGACCCCAACTCCACACTTCTTAGAATTTATTGAAGCGCTAATAGCGTAATGGCTTGAGATACGGTCTGCGAAACCTACGGTGGTAGATTAGAATCCGCCATTAGACTGTTGAAGTGATGGTTCAATTCCTAGCAGAAGCGTTTAAGCTTAGTTGGAGTTGCCAAAGCCAATGTTAGGAATATTAGTACCACCAATCTTAGTATTATTTAATTGATTTATTTGAATAGACACATCCATGACACGTGAGTACGGAAGGCGCTACTTGGTACGTATATATTATAGTTAACTGAAATCAAAAATATAACAAAAAATGAATGGAGTACTATAATCAATTAATAAAATAAGAACATTTAAATTTTAAAAAAAAATAGAAACAGTTCTGATTGCTGTAATAACAAAATAAAAAATAAAGTTTACATAAATTTTAAAAACTAAAACAGTTATGACAGCACGTCACGTCAACAATACAAAAATGTTTTATAGCAATAATATATATAATGTTATTAAATAATAAATATAATGTTATAAAATATTGTAAATTATTTAAATAGTTTAGCACTTTTAAATTATATATTTTTAAGACCATTCAATAATATTATGTTAAGTACCGTCAACGGTCTAATAGTTTAGGTACGATTTTTGAAATTTAAGGTGCTGCATCCGCTATTAGGTTGATTTGCGAACCATCTCCTAGTTCCAGCATTATGAGAGCGACTTACTCAAGTTAACGGGAACGTTCTAATAATGTTAAATATATAAACATTAGAGTAATGTTATTCCTATAAAAAAAAATATAACGGATAATCTTATTAATTATACTTAATACGTCTGTATAATCCGCAGCCAGGTGCTTAGACCGCTGACCCAACTGGTTCTCAACTCAATTACATGCTGAATATATTCCGTCCTGCTCTCACCAGCAGTTCACATCCTAAGGAAGTCCTAAGTCAAGTTGTTCATTCCCATGTTTAAATTCAGGTCATTGGTGCAAGGGCTCAGTTCGGATTATCGATGAGACATGGGCGTCTTCAAGACTAAATTGCAAAGGTTCCTTTCATACAAGAACGTTTGCATCTTAACGAGATGTTTACGTTCACTTCGGAGATATGGAACTAAAAGTCACTAACATTTTCTTACGCTTTCAATGATTCTTTGAATCAAGTATGTAGCTGTCATCTAATTACACTAAATCTTCAATAACTATTGACCACATAATCTTGTCATCACTTCTGCCTTTTCTTCAATTGTATATAACATGCCCTAGTGTGGATAAATTATATTTCCCGCTTATGTAGTTTTAGATGACATGACCCCCGAAACACAGGTGGTGCAGGGTTCAACTAGACATCCTTCTATTGCTGTTTCTCCCTTGTTAAAATAAAATTTATTAGTAACTTGTGTAGAAATGTTTGTGTCTAATAAAGTTTATTATTTATTTAATAATACAGCTAAGTATACACTCAGTCGTAATTTATATTCTATCGAGTGTGACGAATGAGCACATAGCTCGTGATGGCACTCCTTCGGCAACGACACCGATATCCATCCTCAATAAGGAATTATATTATAGAGCGCTGTCGTGTGACTACGCATTGGCAGGCGAAACAGCTGTGTTATGTTACTAATTTACGTATGTATGTCAAGGCGTGGTCGTCCCCGGTTGGGCCGAGCCTGACATGCTGTGGCTAGACTCAAAGTACAAACGGCTTCACCAGCGTTTACAGTAAACATTACAGCATCCGTTTAATAAGCCGATAACCGTGTGGCTTCTGCGTCGAAGGTCGCGGGTTCACTCTCGAATTATTAATATCCTAGGATTGATTATCATTTAACTAAATAATTCATACTGTTTATAAACATTAAATCAACGGTCACCGGTGAACATTGGTAAGTAAACAAAATTCAAGAAAAGAAGACCACCCATCGGTGTTGCAGCCGCGTGGCGGACTCCAACACCCTATACACACGAGGCTGGCCTTTATTTTTAAATTGCGTCGTGAATTCATTAGTTCGCAGTCCACTATGAATCATGTTAACACGGACATATGTTAATTGCATAGCCGCATTATATAAATAACAAAAAAGTATATTTTTCTGATATATTAGCTCGATTAAATAGTAATACTAAATGATACTACACACAAACAATGATAGTGCAGTAAAACATGATACTACATGGTACTACACACAAACAATGATAGTGCAGCAAGACATGATACTACATGGTACTACACACAAACAATGATAGTGCAGTAAAACATGATACTACATGATACTACACACAAACAATGATAGTGCAGTAAAACATGATACTACATGGTACTACACACAAACAATGATAGTGCAGTAAAACATGATACTACACACAAAAAATGATAGTGCAGTAAAACATGATACTACACACTACTACACACAAACAATGATAGTGCAGTAAAACATGATACTACATACTACACACACAAACAATGATAGTGCAGTAAAACATGATACTGCATGGTACTACACACAAACAATGATAGTGCAGTAAAACATGATACTACACACTACTACACACAAACAATGATAGTGCAGTAAAACATGATACTACACACTACTACACACAAACAATGATAGTGCAGTAAAACATGATACTACACACTACTACACACAAACAATGATAGTGCAGTAAAACATGATACTACATACTACACACACAAACAATGATAGTGCAGTAAAACATGATACTGCATGGTACTACACACAAACAATGATAGTGCAGTAAAACATGATACTACACACTACTACACACAAACAATAATAGTGCAGTAAAACATGATACTACACACTACTACACACAAACAATAATAGTGCAGTAAAACATGATACTACACACTACTACACACAAACAATAATAGTGCAGTAAAACATGATACTACACACTACTACACACAAACAATAATAGTGCAGTAAAATATTTGTGCGATAAAGTTATCGATAAAGCCGGTAGCTAAGCGACTGGGGGGACAAAAACAAGCACCACGGTACAACTCTACTGACTCTGCGTGCTCTATTGCTTTGAGCATCTGGCTGTTGTATTGCCGGACTTGGCTTCGATTTCCAGACGAGGAACAATACATGCCCCGTATAACTGACACTGCATGTGAACCTTCCTCCGATCTTACGCACATCGAAATAGGGAAGAGGACGGCTCGTCGTCCTTTGGCAAGATAAAAATATTCTGCGCACGATCGATAAGATTTGGGAAGAACGACGAAAAAGCTGTGGGCTTTTTTTTAAATTACATTGACAGTAACAACCTAAGACAGTTCACCAGACGTCAAGTGATTCCTGCTGCCCATGGCATCCACATTCATCCTTGAGGAGTATTCTGTGATGCGATCTCAACGGTGCAACCTATTCGTGCTGCAGTTAGTTATTATTAGTGGTGACGGACGAGCACGCGGTCCACGTGACGGCAAGTGCTGACCGCGGCCCACGACATCCACATTCATCCTCAACAAAGGTTGAACATACGTCGTCTCCCCCGTCGACTGGAATGGGAATTATGCTACTATTGTGAAGTTGTGCACCCTTCACCGTCTAGCCCAGCCAGCCACGTGGCAGCCAGGACGTGTGGCTTCTATAATTGTTCAAAAGCGACGCATCAACGAGCTCACGCATCACCAAAAAGTGACACTGCGGGGTAACGAACGGGTCCGGGCCGCATACACCGCGCACGACACAGTACCGTACGGTTAAACGTCGCACAAGTGGTCAGTTAGCGTTTACTGTACGTACATCTTCTTAGTGGTCTCAGACGCTATCCAGGTCGCCTACACTGTGTAAGGACCAAGGAGAAGCGGCATAACGCCGCTGTGTTTCGTACGGTAAGTATGGGAATCCGAAGACACAGTTGGAGGTGACGAGGATCCATTTTAGCCCCCAGGGTTACAAGGTACGTATATCTTGAATCTTACTTGACGATTCATGTCCTTGTTTCAAATTATCATGAGTGCTCATTTGTCACCAAAAAAAGATATTTTTCCCAAATTTACTTCTAGCAATTTGCTGACCATATAAGAACTTTTGCCTATTCTTAGATGTCTGAAACAAAGAAGAATTTCTATGAAATCCTACCTCGCATTTGGACCGCATGCGACTGACGTGTGGAAGCCGGCTCCGTTGGCTGAGACAGGGCCAGTAGTCCCAGACTGTTAGATAGGGCTAAGGTTTCCCCTGCCTATCGTATAAAGCTACTAAAATGGGAGTTCGCGGGCGATCGTTCAATAATGTGACCTCGAGAGCGACGACATCAACTAGTGGTCCCGTGTGACCGTAGTGCTGGGTGAGGTGTTGCCGACCTTGGGGTGTATTTAGACTCGGTACTTGGGGACAACTGTACGTTTGGAGGAGTTCCCCGTGACCTACCTAGGCCGTACGTCTGTACAAAATCTCTAAAATAAGCCATGGAACTGGTGACAATTTACACTTGCTGGCCAACATCTATTTAGTTTGTTCATCGCTAACATCACAACTTGTTGTCGACCGCCATAAAAAAATAATCTCGTAAAATTAAAACATCAATCTCATTTGTAATTTTATAACACTCGTAACGCCTAAATAAACAATAAACCAAATGAATTTTTATTCCACTCGCCACACCGCGGACGACGAGGTCGTGCTCTATGATCGATCAAAACTCTGATATAATCCCCTGCACTAAGTTACTGGGACACTGCTCGCTAAATGCAGTTCATTTACATCAAGAGGATATTATATTTAACAATTATATACATCATTGAAATTCTGGTTATTATAAAAAAAGGTTAATTGTTTTTTTTTAATGGACGTCAATAATTGTTCTTCGTCAATGTATGTAACCACGATATCTCTCCAAAAGACTTAATATATAGAGTCCGTTCATTTATGACTTCATTAAAATTAAACACTAACAGTTCTAAAAATTATGAGTGCTATAATATTTTAATAATTGTAACGTCACCTTGCAGCTGGGGTCTAGTAAGAGTAGCAATAACGAAACGCTGCTTCGTGTAGAGAATGCAGGGACACAGGGAGCCATGCAAAAGGTGATGAGGGATCCCATCTAGTCCTCAGGGGTGAACACAGAGCCTCGGGCCACAGGCATCAGGTGAACTGTGTACTTATTTCTCACCATTTACAATAGTATACACGAGTATAAATAAAAAAAACAGTAAGTTCTTATTGATTGTATGAATGTTTCGTGAACGCGCAGAGATGCGCGGGCGCCGGCAAAATGGCGGAGAGGTGGACGGACAGAATTAGCGGTAACAAGTGCGTTGCCCCGGAGCGCTGCGGCACTCTCGTGCAGCTGCAGCACCGCCAGTGGGGGGTCGCCTTTCTGCTGCCGAGGCAATCCTTCTGCGTCATTGGAGGTACCTACAGTCCAGGGAGCATGGCCGTTCGTGCCGCAAGAATCACTAACCAAAAAAAGGTGTACTCCATTTGCCACCATCGCTATAATAAAAATAATATCTACGAGGATTTAATGTATTTCGTTACATATGTCTCAAATTCATATAACCGCATTTCATATATAGGTAAAATAAAAAAAATAAAAAACTGCCCTATTTACATTAACCCCACCGCTCGTCTCCTGAGAGGGTGTTAGAATATAATACATCACACGGATATAACACTGATTGGCCGGACTGTCTTGTCTTCCAAAATATTTTTCATTAATTTACTTTTATTCATTAGAAGGCGGTTTGTTCGCGTGCCGTGAATTAGAAGCATTCTGTGGACCAATGATGCTGTGGGCCGAGATAATGCTGATTTCCATCACTGTGTCCTGTGTACCTCGACACAGTAAGTAATAGTAAGTATCGAACTGTTTGAATGCATTATCATTTGACCCACATCCATAAAATTCATATATATTTAGGTAATGAAAAAAAATTACTTCGTTAACCTTAAACTTAAAAATTATCATTAACAAAAAACATCTTAAATATAACGAAGTCATCCTCTTTCCGAGAAGGACATAGCCTACATAATAAACATTTTGTAACATCCTAGTGATCCGCGTGAGACATCCTGGCCTCGAGTGCGGACGCTCAGGGTGTCGCCGCTGCTCGGAACGAAGCCTGCGCAATGACTCACGACTCGCACGCGCGCGGGGGCAGTTCATTACGAGGCAGAGCCACGTTCTTTCTAGTGATCGCTGTGCCATCTACACCTTCAAAAGGCACCAGCGTTCTCAACCCCCAGGGATCGAATTGAAATACCTCCTCACGGATCCCCAGATCCCTTCGCTCGCCACAAGAAACAGCAGCTTAATGCTGCTACATTATTTTATTAGGATTTGTGATGAAACAAATCCTAATTCTATTAAAACTATTGGTGCATAGAACGTAAACCTTTTAACAGTGATTGAGTCGTAAGTGAGTCGGCTGGACTGGGGAGCACGCCCTCACTGACCCTCAGTGTGATATACAGCAAAACATAGCTGCGTGACGTATGGTGAGTGTACCCAGGAACCTAGTTACAAGTGACGAGGCATTCCACCTCAGTCTGCAGGGGTGAGTACACGTGTGCGTCTTTCAATCCTCGTCGATGATGAATGTCACGACCGTCCGGTGAACTGTGTTCTCGTTACCCACTCACATAAACAAAATAAAAATAAAAAAAACCGTAATTAAGTGTAGTGCAAGCTACAAGATGCGCCCAAACAAAATGCTGTACATTCAGACAGATGTATATGTGTGTATTTAGCTACAGTGTAATGTGCGAGTCCCCGAGTCCACAAATTATTAACAACAAAAAAGGAAATTGTTAGAAAAAACATCCAGTGTCACATTAGCAGCACAAAACGTGTCCCCAAGCGATGCACTGTCGCATTGCAAGACCTTTCTACGTCACACTACGGGAGTTCAACAGCTTTCATACAAACGATTTATAAATACAAAAACGAGGAACAAGCCATTGCACCAAATAAGTGTAAAGAAAAGATAAAAATAGAAAGAAAAAAAACAATACTCAAGTAGTTTCGCCTTGAGAATCGTTTTTATAACAAAAATAACAATTAACACTAATTTGTCAACAAACAGAGCATTTAGAACAGAAGTTAGTAGTACTTAAAACATAATTATTGATATTTTTTTAAACAATCTTATCTATCTAGAAACTTAAGATATTTTATTCTTCTAACTTACATTTATCGTACTGGCAACAATTATAAGCCTGTTTAAAAATAAAACAAGCAACAGTCCTGGCGATGTTTTTAAAAAAACGTATACAAGGAAAGAGGTTAGGTTAGTTACGCTAAGCCCTGTTTGTTAACACGACACCAACGAGCGAGCAATGTTGCGTGCTGACGTACGATACATCCAGAGCCGTAAGTGGAGGAAGGGCAGGTGGGGTCGTCGGCCCGGGCCCTGCGTACCACCTTACAACAAATAGAGAAAAATCCATGTCCATTAAAAAGTTCCAGTGTCGCCCCCATACGCCGGTGACGCGTGAGGCTGCGCGTACGGGGGCCCTTGTGTGCAAAAAGCTGCGGCTGCTTGGCAACGCCATGCAACTACCGCTGCCCGCGACGCGAGCGAGGGCATAGTAGCTCTATAGAGCCGAAATATGTCACCATTGTTTCCCAATCGTTTTGATGTCGCGACACAAGAAAAAGCTTCAAATGTAACTAAAAAGCCATACACGACCCTCTCACTATAAAAATATAGTAACATTTTAATTAATAGTTTATTTATACGTTTAAACTGTCAAGGCTCCCCCGGGCTGGATCAATTTTATTGCAGCAGTAGAATGTAAGATCGCATGCGGCCTAATGCAAAATGTGCTAACAACGGATATCTCAATGTCGCAGCAGATTAAAACGCAAATGGTTATTTATTAAATAACGTATTATAAATATAAATATCAAATGTAGCGCGTGTCAGTGGTAAGCGCTTGTCTCGGGTCAAACAAATTTTAGCCAAGGAATAAATTGACCAATATAATCAATCAGCTCTTATTTATTGAACAGATGGCGACCCCCTTCAGTGACAACCGCGACCCCTGGAGGTTGACAAAGGATGGTCTAAACTACTGTCTTCTACGTATTAAGCCCTGAAAATATAATATCCTTATGTAGGCTGTCTGAATAGATATGCGAGACAATTGTTTAATTACCAGAAAAAAAAAATATGGGAAAAAGGCGATGTTAAAAAGTGATACCACAACCACCATCAGCGCACTTTCTTTAATTACGGATATACGGTATAATTTCTTGATTGTAATAAGTATTACATATTATATATATTTTAATATTAATTTTTAATAACTTTATTATAGTTAGGTAACAAAAAATTCTGACACCGTATTTACAATCTTTTACCTATTCTGCTTTTCCGCTTTTTTTTGGTAAGTAAACAATAGTGGTATATAAATATGTAACATGGTTCGATATATATATATATATATATATATATATATATATATATATATATATATATATATATATATATATAATAAAGGCACACGAGTTAATTCAATTTGATGCAAGCAGAGAGCTGCCAAGGGCGGGTCCGCCCGGCAACGGTGCGCGAAAGGGCGACCAACATCGACTCAACTAAATCCGGACACCGGTGCATACTACTGTGAAATGTACATACTTAGAGAAAGTTTACTTAAGTTTACGTCAAGTTATGTTTAAGTTCACAATAAGTTTTGTTTGACCATATATACAAACCCAAGTTATTTAACCGTACCAAAAGTAAGTTTTATGAACTATATTCAGCTTTCTCCATTCGAGCTTCATTATATCTTGACTGTTTTTTTAAATTGAAATTTGATCTAGATCTGAATGAAAATCTTCATTTTCTTAATATCTGATCTTTAACCTAAAATAATTAGAGATCATCATTCAGATCAGATTAGACTTTAAACTTCATACATCGAATGATACATTGAATGATAATGATATATTGGATACTCTTTTTACTATTCAAAACCCAAACTTGCGCAAAATAATATACGCGCATAAGATTGCTATATTTTCGCCGCAGACGCGAAGTAAGAAATTGTCCGGCAACCACCGGTCGCGTGGCTACACCAGCAACAGAATTAAACCACGCAACATGTTCATAGCTTCATTCAGAACACAACGTTATAGTATATAAAAGTCACCTGACGCGGAAATACCTTGCACAACACAACTAAGGCAACATGTAAATATGATGAGTGTCTACGAGATATGAACTCGTTTGGGATGAAGCAGAGAGGAGGAAATTGACAGTGACGAGAGCGGCTGCTGCGCGGCGGCTCCTGGATCTGATTCCCAGACGACTAACAATTGTTGGTTTTCTGGGCTGCGTGTGTAGTGCGTGTCATCGCACATGCATACCATCGGACTAGGAGGAGGTCGATAAGTGAGTGCCTCTGTAAATGCACTATGATATATCCTGCCACATTTTATAAGTAATTAATTAAAATACGTCATACGCAGTCAACAGTCCTTTCTTCAGCAGGGAACTAGTGCTGGACGAGGGAGATGATGACGTCACACTCTGAAATGTTTAATTGCGATTTAAATAAATTATCCAAGTAGTCCGAGGAGTAGGAAAATATTGAGGAAGCCCACGACATTGGTATTGACTAATCAGATCAACGAAGTGCAAAGACGTCCACTGCACTCAATAGTACTCGTATGACGTATTAAGTAACAGCCTGTATACATATATACATCCCACCGGTGGGCACAGGCCTCTTGTCCAGAGAGGGTATTGTCGCAAAGTCCAGCTCGCGGCAGTAATGCAAAGTGCCGGACTTCATATAGCTTTAAAATATATTTTATTTATTTGTTTTACACGCAAGTTTTAGGGATATTTTCCTTCATCGCCGAACATGTGTAATCAAATCAAATTAAAGTAATTTGTCCAGCTGTGTCCTACCCTGCGGGCATACAAAATTAGTCTAAAGAACGAATTACACTAATAATAAAAACTAATAATATTTATCCTAATGGCAAAAAAACACTAGTGGCACTAATTTTTTTAAAAATAGTAATTGAAGAATTCTTCTAGAGAATAGTAAGCATTTCTTAGCAAGAGTCTTTTTAGTTCGGACTTACATAACTTTAAATTCTCTGTTACTTTTAAATCTTTGGGAACTTTTTTGTAAATCTTTTATTCTTATTACTTTTTTCGCCAGTGATGTTCTTGGAGCTATTGCCGCGAGCTCATCATTATGGCGACTGCTTACGTAGTGTCTATACAGGTACAGGTTGTTTTTGACAAAAGCACATATCTCTAATATGTAAAGTGAGACAAAATTTTAAAAAGTTTAAGTGCATATATTCTTTGTGTGGGATTTCCATGTCATCATATTGTCAATGGTTAGTCCCAAAAATCTTGCCTCATTGATTTCATCAATAGGTTTATCATTATATTTAATGTAAAATGCTATATTATTATTGTTTTTATTGATGAATTTTTATTTGTTTTAAATGACGTGATTTTTGTCAAAATTATTTTTTAGGTTATTATTGTTTAACCAGTCAATTACTTTTGTTAAATGTTTCATTGTAACATCATCCTTGGCCGTAAGCAGTATGGTACGATCGTCAGCAAATAAGGTCATAGGAGAATTAACGGATAACGGCAGATCATTTACATATACCAAGAATGCTTCCTTGTGGAACACCACAGTTTACAGTCCTTGGTTTTGAATAATGCATAGTCTCCATGTTTTTATTTGTGTTGATATTATTTGTAATCTCTCACATAAGTATTTTTCTTATCCCATAGTTTATTTATGAGAATATCATGTTTGACGTGTTCGACTTAGTTAACTTAAATTCATAAAAACACCAATAGAGTAATATTTATTGTTCAAATTTGTCAATACTTTAGATAAAAAATATATATTGCCATGTTTATTGTGTTACCTTTCTTAAAACCGTGCTGTTCTTTAACTAATAGTTTGTGAGATTCAACAAATGTGGATAGGTCCTTGTAAATAACTTCTTCAAAAACCTTTGCGAATATTGGTATAAGGTATTGGACGATATGAATTCATATTTTCGCGATCGTCTTTTTTGAACAGTGGCTCAATAATAGTAACTTTTAACTTATCCGGAAATACGCCGTTGCAAATACACAAGTTGATTATGTGATTTATAGGTGTAGATATATAAGTGTTAACATCTTTTATCACTTGAGTAGTACATCCATCATATCCTGACCTTTTAGTGTTTTTCAACGATTTTATAATCTTCGAAATATCATTTTCTTTTCGGATTGTGGGGTGCATATATATTGAATTAGGATTATTAAGTATCATTTTATACAAAGAAGTGGGCTTATTATGGAAAGATACCACATCAATGTTTATAATTATTTAACGAGTTACCAATATCATAAGGATTAGTCATAATTTTACCATTAGATACGATTTTTGTTATCGATATTGAGCCTTTGTATTATTTATAACGTTCCAGATAGCTTTTGATTTGTTAATAGAGTATCAGTATCAGTACTTAAGATTGTGATTAAATACTTTATTCGTGCCGGCACCGGGGATCGATCATATGCTTGCGTACGGGAAACAAAAAGCGAGCGTTTAGCCAATGAGTTACCACGGAGTCTGTACTATGCATAATTGTATCAGTCAAGACTCAATATCCTCCAATGAATAAACATGAATTTGCCATGTTTTTTTTATTTCCATATTTTTATGTAATCAATAAGCTCTAAAATATTAGACGATTTGTGATGCGATTATTAGAGTTTGGTGGCTTAAGTTTTAATTTAAAAGCAACTTTGAGCTTACGATGTGTAAACTCGGACTAAACTGAATAGACTAAGAAAAACAGCCGACGGTGGAAGCTATTACAAACTTACTATAAAGGAAAGTACGTGGCGTTTGGGATTATATTTATATGTATAACATTTCAGTCAAAATAGTTCCACCCATAACGTTATAGTAGAAGACACATTAAAAAACAAATTACGTTTCTCATATTATGGTGGTCTTGTCACCAGTACAATTATATCATATATAAATTTTTAATTTATATATGATATAATTATATATTAAATCATATATAATTATATATTAAATCATATATAATTATATCATATACAAACGTCCCTGTATGTTTTCTGAGCGTTCATGTGGTCGGTGAGTGTATTTATTAATTAGTAAATAGTATCTTATCAGATTACGCCACCCTCATCGTGACAACTATTTTGAGTAACTACAACATCCTTGCAGTCGACGAAACTTGCAAGAATGCTATTACATCCTCCGATTTCATTAAAAGTATAATTAAAAGAAAACAAGTTTCTTCTCTCCGCCTCGTTCCGAACACACATCATTATCACATCTTCGACAATATCGCACTCGGCACAGTTCAGTGAGTACACTTTACTCATTAGAAATGCGAACTTATTAAGAGGGATGTGTCCAGAGCGAAGACTCCTTTAAGAATATTTGGTTCAATTGTAGCGTACCCAATACCTTTGCTCCGATTATGTTCATTGAAATATTCTTATCAAGTGATGGAGCATTTTTGTTTAATTTTGTATTTTATAATATACTTCTGTATGTACGGCTCGATTTCATGAGTGGTCCGTTACCTGCCGCCAACCGCCTTTAGCCAACCGGTCGACAGCTTCATTAGCTACAGCGCCGACATGGGAAGGTGCCCACTGCACCAAACATTTTCATTTTTATTACTGAGTTTACAAATTGTATCTAAAACAATGTATGCAATAGGAACTCCGCGTGTACAACGGCTTAGTAGTTACAGCCCACTACGAGAATCTGTTAGAACTAAAAAATTAGATGCTGCAATCCAATCTATATAAGTTCTAATTCTCTAGTGAGTCTTCCATGTGTCTGTTATAAAATAATATTTGGGTTGGCAACAGATGACACAGTTCACCCGATCACAATAAGTGGTCCATGACTTACATCCACGCTCAGCAAACTTTACGCCTGCGATGAAATACATTGTAACCTATAATCGGCTCGTCTATCTAATCGCGAAACAAAACATGGCAGCGTTATCCTTCGGCTTTACGACGGTATTCCGCGAGGGCGTGATCCATTTCCGTTTATGCTCTAGGTAGGAACAAAGTGCGACATCGTACGACGGTCACTTGACAGACGGTCCGGCGCCACAGGTACCACCTGCGCATAGAGCCGCTGCTACAATAGCATCTGCAATGCACAAGTGACGCGGCGACACTGTCCACGTCCACACTAACATTGCAATGAGTCAGTACTTTAGATAAAAATATATATTGCCATGTTTATTGTGTTACCTTTCTTAAAACCGTGCTGTTCTTTAACTAATAGTTTGTGAGATTCAACAAATGTGGATAGGTCCTTGTAAATAACTTCTTCAAAAACCTTTGCGAATATTGGTATAAGGTATTGGACGATATGAATTCATATTTTCGCGATCGTCTTTTTTGAACAGTGGCTCAATAATAGTAACTTTTAACTTATCCGGAAATACGCCGTTGCAAATACACAAGTTGATTATGTGATTTATAGGTGTAGATATATAAGTGTTAACATCTTTTATCACTTGAGTAGTACATCCATCATATCCTGACCTTTTAGTGTTTTTCAACGATTTTATAATCTTCGAAATATCATTTTCTTTTCGGATTGTGGGGTGCATATATATTGAATTAGGATTATTAAGTATCATTTTATACAAAGAAGTGGGCTTATTATGGAAAGATACCACATCAATGTTTATAATTATTTAACGAGTTACCAATATCATAAGGATTAGTCATAATTTTACCATTAGATACGATTTTTGTTATCGATATTGAGCCTTTGTATTATTTATAACGTTCCAGATAGCTTTTGATTTGTTAATAGAGTATCAGTATCAGTACTTAAGATTGTGATTAAATACTTTATTCGTGCCGGCACCGGGGATCGATCATATGCTTGCGTACGGGAAACAAAAAGCGAGCGTTTAGCCAATGAGTTACCACGGAGTCTGTACTATGCATAATTGTATCAGTCAAGACTCAATATCCTCCAATGAATAAACATGAATTTGCCATGTTTTTTTTATTTCCATATTTTTATGTAATCAATAAGCTCTAAAATATTAGACGATTTGTGATGCGATTATTAGAGTTTGGTGGCTTAAGTTTTAATTTAAAAGCAACTTTGAGCTTACGATGTGTAAACTCGGACTAAACTGAATAGACTAAGAAAAACAGCCGACGGTGGAAGCTATTACAAACTTACTATAAAGGAAAGTACGTGGCGTTTGGGATTATATTTATATGTATAACATTTCAGTCAAAATAGTTCCACCCATAACGTTATAGTAGAAGACACATTAAAAAACAAATTACGTTTCTCATATTATGGTGGTCTTGTCACCAGTACAATTATATCATATATAAATTTTTAATTTATATATGATATATTGTTTGTATATGATATAATTATATATTAAATCATATATAATTATATCATATACAAACGTCCCTGTATGTTTTCTGAGCGTTCATGTGGTCGGTGAGTGTATTTATTAATTAGTAAATAGTATCTTATCAGATTACGCCACCCTCATCGTGACAACTATTTTTGAGTAACTACAACATCCTTGCAGTCGACGAAACTTGCAAGAATGCTATTACATCCTCCGATTTCATTAAAAGTATAATTAAAAGAAAACAAGTTTCTTCTCTCCGCCTCGTTCCGAACACACATCATTATCACATCTTCGACAATATCGCACTCGGCACAGTTCAGTGAGTACACTTTACTCATTAGAAATGCGAACTTATTAAGAGGGATGTGTCCAGAGCGAAGACTCCTTTAAGAATATATGGTTCAATTATCCAATTATCGTACCCAATATCTTTGCTCCGATTATGTTCATTGAAATATTCTTATCAAGTGATGGAGCATTTTTGTTTAATTTTGTATTTTATAATATGCTTCTGTATGTACGGCTCGCATTCATGAGTGGTCCGTTACCTGCCGCCAACCGCCTTTAGCCAACCGGTCGACAGCTTCATTAGCTACAGCGCCGACATGGGAAGGTGCCCACTGCACCAAAAATTTTCATTTTTATTACTGAGTTTACAAATTGTATCTAAAACAATGTATGCAATAGGAACTCCGCGTGTACAACGGCTTAGTAGTTACAGCCCACTACGAGAATCTGTTAGAACTAAAAAATTAGATGCTGCAATCCAATCTATATAAGTTCTAATTCTCTAGTGAGTCTTCCATGTGTCTGTTATAAAATAATATTTGGGTTGGCAACAGATGACACAGTTCACCCGATCACAATAAGTGGTCCATGACTTACATCCACGCTCAGCAAACTTTACGCCTGCGATGAAATACATTGTAACCTATAATCGGCTCGTCTATCTAATCGCAAAACAAAACATGGCAGCGTTATCCTTCGGCTTTACGACGGTATTCCGCGAGGGCGTGATCCATTTCCGTTTATGCTCTAGGTAGGAACAAAGTGCGACATCGTACGACGGTCACTTGACAGACGGTCCGGCGCCACAGGTACCACCTGCGCATAGAGCCGCTGCTACAATAGCATCTGCAATGCACAAGTGACGCGGCGACACTGTCCACGTCCACACTAACATTGCAATGAGTCAGTCAGTCGGCCGGCACCAATGTTCTAGTTCATGTTCTTTATACCATTCACATTACAATTAATAGATATAATTTTTAAGGGACCATCCCACCCCGTAAACCCTTAGCGTCGTAAATATATAAATCAATAGTATTAGTTTTTTTTTATTATTTTAAGTTAGTTATGTTATTTATTTACTCTTTATTGCATCAACCTTAACAAAGTTCAAAGTTCACAAAGGGCGGACTTATGCCAAATGCATTCTCTACCAGTCAACCCAAGGTGTGGTGATATGTTTGCGATAGGTGTAGCAATAAACTAATTTAAAAAGAGAAAACCTAAAAATAATATATATATATATATATATATATATATACCACTAATATATATATATAATATGCCCATACATAGGCTTTATCCCTGTAGAGGGTGTTAAAACGTATCGACTACCTCGCCCAACTGCACAATATTTAACCTTTATGGAAGTTACTGTAACAGTAATAATAATAGTTCGTAATCTTTATTAGCAAGAATATGAGTTGACAAAGGTGTTGTAATGAACAGAGCGTCCAGGACTTGCGTGAGCCTACGTGCTTGCAAATATTAATATTTATCAAATAATGGCGGAGAAAGAAAATTATAAAGTGCCTTGGTTACCATGGCTACGCAATATTATTATCCTAAAGAAAATCATCACATAGTCAATATTTAAAGTAAAGAATAATAAATTTAAATAAAAAAAGCACATTTAAAATGAGAAATTAATAATAAAATAAAAAAATACAAAAACGCTTCCCGGCGCGTCACTATTGAGACAGGGAACAAAGAGTAACGGTTACTATATAGCGAACGATTACATTCTAAATGCAAATATCAAATAGCGATGTACTCCACAGGCCAGGGCCCATTGTTACAGCCAGACCTGAACAATGCACTCAACGAATTTCAACTTTAATGGCCCGTAGTTAAGCCACAAATTTACAGCGAGCGTATTTCATATCGTACGGCTTTCACAAGGCCGATAGCAGCAAGCCACTCTAAAATAGATCTTATCATTTTGCAGTAAGGTTGTATATTGGAGTACAGTGGGACAGCACGTGGCGAGGCGAACGACTTGACACAGTTCTGGGATGCACCGTTCGGTCCAGTTCGACAGGCGAGGCCCTTAAAGCTGGATCTAATCCGAGAACTATGGATGCCATTAAAAAAAGCAATTCGAAATTGTACATACATACATACATTTATAACATTAAAGGTGACAAACGAACACACAGTTCATCTGATGGTCAGTTTCTTCAAATAAACACACAGACACCCAAGTGATCTTCTTCACTGAACTCGGTTAGCAGCGGTAAATCTCGACGAGGTCATTTGTGTTAGGTTATCGACCTTCGCTCCGCTTAGGGTACCTAGCGAGTCCACCGTTCACCTGATGTTAAGTGATGGCTGCGGTCCAGAACATCAAAAGAGATTCAAGAATCACATACACTGTCGCCCCTGAGGACTGCCTCGCCGCCACCAGTATCCCACACTCGCCAAATAAAACACAGCGCTTTATTCTGCCATTTCAGGCTGGTATACTGTGAGGGCTTCGTTAGATGTAAATAAGGGTTGTGTTCAAGAGACGAGCAAATCAGTGTAATCGGGTGGGGGGAGAGTTCACCGAACTGGGGCTCTGTCCTGCTACCAAGCCAGGAGATCGGCAGTCATTGTGGGGCCGGGAGCAACGTATCGATTAGGGGCGGAGCTCTTAACAAGTTTTTTTCAGTTCAAACGTTATTTATTTAATTAAACTTCATTGTTCATGTCTTACAAATATGAGATACAAAGGGCAAACGTAATGCCTTGAGGCATTCTCTGCCGATCAACTTATAGCGTGAAAAAAACAAATCTTGCAAAAATGCAAGTGCAATCTGATACTATTGCTAAAAGAAAATACAATAACATTCAGAAAATATATGGAGTGGGTTTTTATGTAAAATATTTACTTATAAATGGTAACACTATGTAAATATAACCGTAGCAAACAACGACAAGACTAACTTGACAATTATTCTGAAAGACAGAAAATAACGTCAAATAAATGAAATAATTAATAATTAACAAAGTTTATTGAACAGGAAAATAACATTTAGTTACGATAATCTAAAGATTGTTAAATGTATATCACAACACCCTCATCCAGAGCAACGGAGGGTGGAAGAGCCACGCTATAGTTTATTTCTATGCAGAATAGGTTGACTCCAACGTGGAAAACCCATGCCCTCACATGATACCAGCACCATCGGGCAGCTGTGTTTCGTCCGCTGTATTTAGGGATCCGGGGACACTTATTGCTGACGGCGAGTTATTCAAAATGCCTCCTCGGGTATTATGATTCCTTATGGAGGATGAACGTGGGTGTAATTTGGCGCAGTGTGTTCTACTGGGTGCTAGGTTGTCACCTTTACTTATTGACGGTATATGTAAAATGTGAACAATCGTGACATAGGGCCAGGTATTATATTGATTCCCAAGTGCAGCGCGCTCATTATTTAGCGCTCCAGCGAACATGGAATCGGAATGAGGACATCCAGCGCCGGCTGGCAGGGCTCCAGACAGTGGTCTCCTTCCCTCTCCATAACCAACATTATTACTACATTTAAATAAACTCAATGTTTATTTGTCTCGACACAATTAATTATAAAACATTGTTTGTGTATATATATATATACATAAACAATATTTTATAATAAATTCCGTTGGACCGACCCACTCAAGGTTCTACAACTATAGCAAAGGAACGAGGACACGGTCCACCGGACGGATTGCCGCTTGACATACGTACATACATACTCAATAACAATACAATGGTCCACACGTTGTTAGTCTTGGCGGCTAAGATTAAAATGCCATGTTTCCAATACTTGGTTCTCTGAGTTCCGGAATATATATAAGAAACACAGCGGCGTTACGCTCCTAGTTTGAAAGGTGAAAGCTACGCCACGGCTAAAGAAAACATCGTGATAACACCTGCATATTTCATTATCTAACAGGGGGTGGTCCTATGCTGCAATGGTGACGCCATTGACATAACAAGTCGCACGCAACACATCTAATGGTCAGCGATCTAAACCTACGCGTGTCTTTGATAAGTAATCGAAACTGTAACCTTGTCACTTGTAAATCCAGTGTAGCCTTGTCACCAACAATTAAAGGTTTCTTTAATTGTTGGTGACAAGGCAAAGGAAAGAAAGAATGATTGCTAGTTTATATCAAATCTTCAAGCCTTCCTGCAACAACTAGTTTAAGTTGTGATATGGATCTACCCCTTAGAGAAACTCGTCTATATAAAATTAGCAGTTACGAAAACATACAGCGAATACTTTTAATTAACTATTAACTGACCGAGCCGAGGGTCGGCCCTCTCGGTCACCCTCGAGTCAGTCGCTCTCGCGTAACAAGGTAACTGTCCAAGCCGAGGCTCCCTCTCGGAGGCCCTTGTTCTGGGTACCCTCTAATAAAGGTCTCCGTCATAAGCGTTCGGTCACCTTTCAACCCGGTGAAACTGTAAATGCCCTCGGATTAACAGCGGCCATCGGACCGGAAAAAAAAAGTGTAAAACTTGATATAACATACATACATATAAATAGAGCACTAGTTCGGCAAATGCCAAGTCATTCATTTCTTGAAGACCACATTAGCCTCGGGCATTAAGACTGCCGGCGGCAAGTTATTCCACTCCTTCGCCGTTCACATTTGAAAACGAGGAAACTTATCGCTTCGTCCGAATGAGAGGAATATCCACAACGCAAGTACGGAAGCCCGTTGTGCGTCTTGATGTCTAATGATGAAAAGGGGATGTATATAACTCATCCGCACTCTCCATACTTTATCCTGTAAACCAGCGAGAAGCTGGCAACCTTGCGCATGAGCTCAAGGGTAATCAGGTTGGCTTTAACCGAATCTGGTCACCAATTAACCTTTTGGCACGCCTCTCCAATGTGTTCAGTGGATATTTTGGAGCGCCTGCCCCAATGTTACTGCAGTATTCCTTATACGACTGAACTTGTGGTTTATCAAGTCGTTGGTCGTGTGCGGATTGTTTGTAAATAGTTTGTTTGTAATAAAGTTATAACATTTTAATTAATATTTTATTTATACGTTTAACTCCCTTTAATAACCAATACGATGTGTTGACACGAGCTACTGTGGCATATAACGATTGGTGACGAGTTTTACGACTTCTGCTGTCAATTAGTGCTCTTTGTGTTCGGACACTGTGCACTGAT
Organism: Teinopalpus imperialis; assembly: GCA_029286865.1. Classification (NCBI taxonomy): domain Eukaryota; kingdom Metazoa; phylum Arthropoda; class Insecta; order Lepidoptera; family Papilionidae; genus Teinopalpus; species Teinopalpus imperialis. Next base: position 2,659,474 of record JAGSMU010000033.1, read on the forward strand.
ATTGAAATCTGTACTGTGAGCTGGCTTGTTTTATCCAAATGAGCACTAGTACACAAGCATGCGGGAGCTCGTTTGCATTCGACTTATATGGAGTAAAGTAAGACCTTCATAGAAACACCGAGATATTGACGGGCCGTGTCCTTACTCAGCGGGCCTCCCGCTCGCGAGCCTGATTAGATAAAGCTGTAGAGGTCACTGGACCAACAGCAATACTCATACATAAAAAAAAAATGACGAGCCGTGTTCTTACGACGGTATTATTGTTTTATTTTATTGCATTGTAGTGACACAGGCACAGAGTACACGTTCATCAGCGACATGGAATCGTAATGCGGATGAGTTCACACCCCCGACGATTAACATCAGACCTTGCCACCTGCACACAACAAGGGTCTCCGGATCTCTACACTCACCGCGCGAAACACGTGCGTTTGCTTATTCATGTTGGTACTGCATGAGGGCGTGGACCTTCCCCGATCGCACTGGAATCGATGTCTGTGATGTGTACAACTGTTTAAAAAAATATATATTAAAAATATAGTCGATGGCAGTACTAACATCTTTGAAAATCTTGCAGTCGCATAATATACGTCCTAGCACGTCATGGGATTCCGGCACTAAAAGGGACGATGTGATCTCAAGATTAAAGACTCCCTAAAACTATGGTATTTAAAAAGTGGTAGAGGAGCTAAGGTAACCGACACAGTTTGTCCTGGATCAGTAAGCTGAAGTGGCAATAGGCCGGCCGTGCAGCTCGCGGAAGGTTCACGGGTGGCAACATCGAACGACAACCCCCACCCCCCACTAGATGTAGTGACAACCTATGCAAGTCTGTAGGAAGTTGATGGATGCAGGTGGCCCAGGATCGTACTCTCTGGCAGTCTGTGGGTGAGGCTCAGCTATGTTCAGCAGTGGGCTGATGATGGACCGAAATGGTGACGATGATAACAGGAAACAGTGTCTTGTAAAGAAATAAAAATTTACTTCTTATTTCGTGTAAGTTATGTAAAATTAATTGGACAAATAGACGATGCAGTGGAGACCGTGTGAACCATTATGAAATAGAAATAATAATACATTTTTATTACATTGTAAGTAACAAACTCACACACAGTTCACGTGACGTCAAGTGATTCCTGCGGCCCACGACATCTACATTCATCCTTGACAAGGAATCGTAATGATGCGTTGTTGACGAGGCAACGACAATAAAGGTCACCGGATCCTTGCACTCGGCAGACGAGAAACAGCAACATTATGCTGCTATTTCACGCTGGTATTCTGTGAGGGCGTGGTCCTGCCCCGGTCGAGCTGACCCATTCATTCTGCAGCTAGTGAATGCGGAATGGATGATTTGTAATTGATTTAATCCCCCCGCAATGAAACCGTCTCCAAAGGGAGTTAAATTAGATTATTTATAAAAAAAATCTCCGAAATGAAATACAAAATACGGCTGATTGAAATCTGTCAATGTCAATGTCAATGTCAAACACTCCGGTCGAATAGTCGCACTGAGTAGAGATTATCTATATTACAACTAGATTCAACAAAAATCATGATAATAAAATAAAATGAATAAAAACAGTAACTAGTACATTAAATCAAACATAAACGCTCGCAGGTGACGGAACAAATTTAAAAAATACTATACGCAGTAGAGGTACTGTTTGATAAGAGTATTTGATAACGTTCCAACTTAAAAATATCATGAATAACGGTCGAATTTTGACCACTAGTGAATATTCAAATAGCAACCCAATAAATTACAATGGAAAAATATTAATAAATAATAAATAATAAATATATAATATTAATAAATATTAATGGAAAAAGAATAACAAAATAACCTTCATCTACAATTAGCGGGCACGTTAACGAAATTGAGGGGACGGTTCCTTGCCCCGAGTCTAGACAGGGAATTACTACGGTGCAGTCTAGACCTGCCCCGGGTGACCAGCCGGTCAACAACCGGGACCCTGGCTTCCACGCGATACATTTGTATCTATATATTAATAAGGAACATGGCAACTTGTCCTTTTATGTAATATAAAGGGAGGAGAATAAAACTTACATCATTCGCAAGATACCAATGACTATATACGAACAAAATTATGTGTGCATGCGAGGCACACGTTAAAGGTGACAAGGGAGCACAGTTTGTAATTCCTGCGGCTCATCAGAGGAGTGGAATAACAACGCTCCTACCATTAGCACCCTGAGGACTGTGATGTAAGAAGACATCCTTACGTGTAATTGGGCCCCCAAACTCACCATACGAAACACAGGAGTAGTTTGCTCTTATTTCACACTTGTATTCTGTGAGGGCGTGGTCCTGCCCCGGTCGAGCTGACCCATTCATGCTGTAGCTAGAAACTGCAGCGTGGCTACACCACCATTATAAATTAACCATTGTAGGCAGTAGACATGGTTAAGTCAGGAGTGATAGGTAAAAAAGATGGTACATCCGTCAAAAAGATTGATTATATCGCTAATTTAGCCAAATAAGACTTTAAATCAAAGACACTACGGTTCATTTGAGATTAATTGAATGCAGAAATTGCATGAAGAGACGGTTCGAGACTACTGCTGCAGGATTCGATGAATCAAAAAGAGATAGAACGATTGGGAGTGTTTACTCCCGATAAACAAAATGAGAATGAGCGAGTGAGCTAGCAATATGCTTCGCTTCAGTCACACGTTTTACAAAGCGACATGCAGCGAGAGTACACGCACTATAGTCGGATTTTTCTCTTTTTTAATGATTCTGAGCATAAAAATTGTTTTGGATTAACGAGTAATTAGCGATTTATAAATACATTTCTTTTACTTAATTATTGCATCTCTAATCGTGAACACAAAAACAGTAGCCGTTGGTCGTCCGGCGCGGGACAGAGCGCGTTGACTCTTTTACATTACTAGCGGTGTAGCATTGCCGCCTTAGCGCTCACCTTTTAACGATTCATCATTAAAAATTAACGAATTCAACATTTACTTGGCATCATACGGAACTTTATAATTGACATATTTTCTTACGAACACATTATATGTTTTATTTGTCAACCGATTTAAACGAAACAATAAAACTGAATGTTGACGCAAGCGTATCTCGATACATCACTGATAATCACATCAACATTGTGAAGATCGGCGTGCACTAACAAACGGACACAATGACACACAATCCAGTCCAGCTGCTGTTGACATTAAGCACTGGCAGTACATCATTACTAGCATACCCGTTAACAACTCCCACTGAGCTTAAACACGACAATAGTCTAATGGCGGATTCGAACCTACGACCTTAAGTTTGGCAGGCCGCACCATAAACCATTAGGCTATTGATGCTAAAAGCAAGCACAAACAGACAAAAAATGTGTTAACAACTTTATTATATATATAAATCGCATTATTTATATATACGTTAACCTGCCTAAATGAAACAAACACCAAATATTATATTGATATTAGATATAAGACATTATATCTAATATCTATATCATTATATATAATTATGCCATTTAGCCATTTTAGAGGATACAGAGAGTGTACAAATGCACAACGCGGCTAGGGCACCCGGCTGCGTCGCGGAGCGTGCGTTCGACTCCCAGTCCAGGAAGAGTATCACGGAGAAGAACAAGACAGAACAAGTGTATGACTGTATCACAAATTGTTGGTTTTCGTGTCGGAGTGTGTTGTATGTACCTCCCGTATCCATGACACTGCATATGTACCCTACTGCGGTCAATACGATCGATCATCGCCTAGTGATGATGATGGTGGTAGGGGGGAGGGTACGGGATATACATCACAATAAGCGGCATAATATTAATAAATATTAATGGAAAAAGAATAACAAAATAACCTTCATCTACAATTAGCGGGCACGTTAACGAAATTGAGGGGACGGTTCCTTGCCCCGAGTCTAGACAGGGAATTACTACGGTGCAGTCTAGACCTGCCCCGGGTGACCAGCCGGTCAACAACCGGGACCCTGGCTTCCACGCGATACATTTGTATCTATATATTAATAAAGAACATGGCAACTTGTCCTTTTATGTAATATAAAGGGAGGAGAATAAAACTTACATCATTCGCAAGATACCAATGACTATATACGAACAAAATTATGTGTGCATGCGAGGCAAGTAGGCACACGTTAAAGGTGACAAGGGAGCACAGTTTGTAATTCCTGCGGCTCATCAGAGGAGTGGAATAACAACGCTCCTACCATTAGCACCCTGAGGACTGTGATGTAAGAAGACATCCTTACGTGTAATTGGGCCCCGTACCCCCAAACTCACCATACGAAACACAGGAGTAGTTTGCTCTTATTTCACACTTGTATGCTGTGAGGGCGTGCTCCTACTCCGGTCGGGCCGACCCATTCATGCTGTAGCTAGAAACTGCAGCGTGGCTACACCACCATTATAAATTAACCATTGTAGGCAGTAGACATGGTTAAGTCAGGAGTGATAGGTAAAAAAGATGGTACATCCGTCAAAAAGATTGATTATATCGCTAATTTAGCCAAACAAGACTTTAAATCAAAGACGCTACGGTTCATTTGAGATTAATTGAATGCAGAAATTGCATGAAGAGACGGTTCGAGACTACTGCTGCAGGATTCGATGAATCAAAAAGAGATAGAACGATTGGGAGTGTTTACTCCCGATAAACAAAATGAGAATGAGCGAGTGAGCTAGCAATATGCTTCGCTTCAGTCACACGTTTTACAAAGCGACATGCAGCGAGAGTACACGCACTATAGTCGGATTTTTCTCTCTTTTAATGATTCTGAGCATAAAAATTGTTTTGGATTAACGAGTAATTAGCGATTTATAAATATATTTCTTTTACTTAATTATTGCATATCTAATCGTGAACACAAAAACAGTAGCCGTTGGTCGTCCGGCGCGGGACAGAGCGCGTTGACTCTATTACATTACTAGCGGTGTAGCATTGCCGCCTTAGCGCTCACCTTTTAACGATTCATCATTAAAAATTAACGAATTCAACATTTACTTGGCATCATACGGAACTTTATAATTGACATATTTTCTTACGAACACATTATATGTTTTATTTGTCAACCGATTTAAACGAAACAATAAAACTGAATGTTGTCGCAAGCGTATCTCGATACATCACTGATAATCACATCAACATTGTGAAGATCGGCGTGCACTTACAAACGGACACAATGACACACAATCCAGTCCAGCTGCTGTTGACATTAAGCACTGGCAGTACATCATTACTAGCATTCCCGTTAACAACTCCCACTGAGCTTAAACACGACAATAGTCTAATGGCGGATTCGAACCTACGACCTTAAGTTTGGCAGGCCGCACCATAAACCATTAGGCTATTGATGCTAAAAGCAAGCACAAACAGACAAAAAATGTGTTAACAACTTTATTATATATATAAATCGCATTATTTATATATACGTTAACCTGCCTAAATGAAACAAACACCAAATATTATATTGATATTAGATATAAGACATAATTTCAATATATCAAAACCATATCGAAATTTGCCATTTAGCCATTTTAGAGGATACAGAGTGTACAAATGCACAACGCGGCTAGGGCACCCGGCTGCGTCGCGGAGCGTGCGTTCGACTCCCAGTCCAGGAAGAGTATCACGGAGAAGAACAAGACTATATCAGTGTATGACTGTATCACAAATTGTTGGTTTTCGTGTCGGAGTGTGTTGTATGTACCTCCCGTATCCAAGACACTGCGTTCAATACGATCGATCATCGCCTAGTGATGATGATGGTGATAGGGGGGAGGGTACGGGATATACATCACAATAAGCGGCATAATAATCATTTATACACGAAGAACAGTGTGGCGGTTGTGTATAGGCGATACTGAAGAACGGTATCAACACACTTCTAGCGCGGAGCCGTGGTGACCGGGCACTGCGCAAATGGCGTGCCAGACGCCATGTCTAGCGTCGCTCTCCCACGTCCTCAAATATGTACGTCCATAGTACCGGAACAACGAAACGTACACCTGGAACACCACCCGACACCTGACTCACGACAGTTGAGGAACACCTCAAAGAAGCTCACATCAACAATGACTGTACTACAAAACCATGATACTTGGAGAAATTTTATATGGTAGAGCTATGCTGCAGTTTGTTTCTTGCTGCAGAATAAATGGATCAATTCAACAGGGTAGTACCACGCCCTCACAGAATACATTCACAGCAGCATTATGCTGATGTGAATGTACAGATCCCAAGACCTTTATTACTGGTGATGAGACATTACGATTCTTGTGAAGGGTGAATGTAAAAGTGAGAACTGTGTGCTCATGTCACACTCTCAAAGTAATAAAAAAAAATGTGATGTTAAGTAAAACATCACATTTCTATGAAAATGAAATACAATTAAATTACTAAAATTCTTTGGAACAAAGCAAAATCAAATCATTATGGAATTTTCTTGTTCATGTTCTTTGTTAAACTCTTATGAACTGTAGGTGTTCATTAGAGCTAATCAAATACAGCAAAAAGTTTTACGAGATGCTGTTTGTAATAAATATGTTATTTTGCCCCGCTCAGATAAACCACTGGCAATGGATAATGAGAAAAATGTGCAGTGCATTGTTCTTTTTATTACTTACGTTTTTAACAACAAGTCGGAATGTAACCAGGACATTAGTTATTTTCCTGAATGTAGTTCACATGTAGTTTCTTTTGAAAGAAATATTAGATGTGATAAAGAACACTTTTGTTTTATTATTAGGGGGTGAAGAATGAGCACACAGTTAATCGTAAATGATGGTAACTATAGCCCATCACAACTACAGCCATCCTCAATAAGACGCACAAGCATTGTCACCCACTGAGAACTGAGACGGAATGTCAAATTATCTGGGATTCTATCGCAGATAATTTGACATTCCATCTCACTAATTATTACGGTGCAGTCTAGACCTGCCCCGGGTGACCAGCCGGTCAACAACCGGGACCCTGGCTTCCACGCGATACATTTGTATCTATATATTAATAAGGAACATGGCAACTTGTCCTTTTATGTAATATAAAGGGAGGAGAATAAAACTTACATCATTCGCAAGATACCAATGACTATATACGAACAAAATTATGTGTGCATGCGAGGCACACGTTAAAGGTGACAAGGGAGCACAGTTTGTAATTCCTGCGGCTCATCAGAGGAGTGGAATAACAACGCTCATACCATTAGCACCCTGAGGACTGTGATGTAAGAAGACATCCTTACGTGTAATTGGGCCCCCAAACTCACCATACGAAACACAGGAGTAGTTTGCTCTTATTTCACACTTGTATTCTGTGAGGGCGTGCTCCTACTCCGGTCGGGCCGACCCATTCATGCTGTAGCTAGAAACTGCAGCGTGGCTACACCACCATTATAAATTAACCATTGTAGGCAGTAGACATGGTTAAGTCAGGAGTGATAGGTAAAAAAGATGGTACATCCGTCAAAAGATTGATTATATCGCTAAGAACAGTGTGGCGGTTGTGTATAGGCGATACTGAAGAACGGTATCGCCACACTTCTAGCGCGGAGCCGTGGTGACCGGGCACTGCGCAAATGGCGTGCCAGACGCCATGTCTAGCGTCGCTCTCCCACGTCCTCAAATATATATATAATATACGTCCATAGTACCAGAACAACGAAACGTACACCTGGAACACCACCCGACACCTGACTCACGACGGTTGAGGAACACCTCAAAGAAGCTCACATCAACAATGACTGTACTACAAAACCATGATACTTGGAGAAATTTTATATGGTAGAGCTATGCTGCAGTTTGTTTCTTGCTGCAGAATAAATGGATCAACTCAACAGGGTAGTACCACACCCTCACAGAATACCAGCGTAAAATATGCATCTGTACATTCACAGCAGCATTATGCTGATGTGAATGTACAGATCCCAAGACCTTTATTACTGGTGATGAGACATTACGATTCTTGTGAAGGGTGAATGTAAAAGTGAGAACTGTGTGCTCATGTCACACTCTCAAAGTAATAAAAAAAAATGTGATGTTAAGTAAAACATCACATTTCTATGAAAATGAAATACAATTAAATTACTAAAATTCTTTGGAACAAAGCAAAATCAAATCATTATGGAATTTTCTTGTTCATGTTCTTTGTTAAACTCTTATGAACTGTAGGTGTTCATTAGAGCTAATCAAATACAGCAAAAAGTTTTACGAGATGCTGTTTGTAATAAATATGTTATTTTGCCCCGCTCAGATAAACCACTGGCAATGGATAATGAGAAAAATGTGCAGTGCATTGTTCTTTTTATTACTTACGTTTTTAACAACAAGTCGGAATGTAACCAGGACATTAGTTATTTTCCTGAATGTAGTTCACATGTAGTTTCTTTTGAAAGAAATATTAGATGTGATAAAGAACACTTTTGTTTTATTATCAGGGGGTGAAAAATGAGCACACAGTTAATCGTAAATGATGGTAACTATAGCCCATCACAACTACAGCCATCCTCAATAAGACGCACAAGCATTGTCACCCACTGAGAACTGAGACGGAATGTCAAATTATCTGGGATTCTATCGCAGATAATTTGACATTCCATCTCCCGCTGGTATTGCGGTGGGTGTGGTAAAAGGTTACTGCCAGCCTATTGACACCGTTATGAGTACTCAAGGGTTTGATAGGAATGAGTCAACATAAAGTTTACCTTTACAACAAAGAAGTTCAAAAAAGTTTCAACAACTATACTTTTTTTCTTTTGAAAACAACAAACTTTCTTACACGAAAATGTTTAAACAAACACAAACAAGCAACAAGAGGTAAAATAATTGTCAAAAAAAAATTATACTATCCACATCAGACTTGAAGTGGATCTCTCAGAAATCTAGAGAGTGCTAATTCTTGAATTCAAACAAAGATAAAAAAATCTTTATCCAAAAAATCTTGCTGTTTACAAGTTTAAGGTAAGTTAAAGTTAAGGTAAAGCTAAGTATAAAGAAAGCTAGGTCATGTAATTGTGAAGATCATGGTTTCTCAACCTGTGGGTCGCAACCACTATTCACACATTTCAGGTATAGGTATAGGTTGCATTTGTTATTAAAAAGGGTTGCAATTTGATCAATAAATACCTATTAACCTAAATAAGACCTGAAAACAAGATATTTTTATTCAGTTGAAAGTATTTTAATGTAGTTTTATAAAATTAATTATTATCATGTAATAATATAAAAGAAAAACTTATAGCTTGCTTTGTGTAAATAAAGTATTAATTAAAATGTTATGATTTTATTGTGTTGCAAGACTTTGTACTTACCATTATGGCTTTTTGTAAGTTCCGACATAAACATGGCTGAGCAACAGTGGTGTAGATATCATAATGCACTCCGTATTTGGACTGAATCAACTTACCTAAAAACATCCCTAAATCTGAATGAACTGGATGTTGGCTTGTTTAACAACCTGTTATCTAACAGTGAAGAGGCAAGAAGTTTGTTCAGATTTATGGGCCCATCTTAGTAACTTAGTTTAAGATTAAAATCCTTTATAACTAAGAAATAAAAAAAAAGATATGTTAATCATCCAGTCTAGGATTGCTGCCCTAGAAAAATGTTATCTACTAAAGCTTATTATTACTAACATTATGTAACCAGTTTACAGCAAATATAAAACTAATGCAACCTTAGAAAATAACTGAGGGTCAAGTTTATTCTTATAGACATGTTTGGATTTTGGACTACTCTACTCTAGTACTAAAAACAAAGCAACATTTGAGAATTATACACACCAAAAAAGGAAAATATTGACATATATATTAATTAATCGGTCCACAAGATTCAAGATAAAATTCTGGTGCTTAACACTCATAATCGTATCTGTTTTACATTGTTATGCAAACACAGGAACATTCTAACAATTGCAGACTTAATGTACAGCTTGGGCCGACATTGTAGTCGATATTTAAAAAGTAATGTTTGTTTACTGCAATAGTTTTTGGAATTTATTAAATTCATTCAACATTGTCATCACAACCTGTCCATAGTCCACTGCTGTACATAGGCTTCCCCTAACAGATTGCCACAAAGCTCAATGTTCAGCCACCTGCATCCATCAACTACCAGCAAACTTGCATAGATAGTCACTCCATCTAGTGGGGAGTCATACACACACCCACACACAAAAACCTAGTGGCCCTGACTGATCGCGGAATATACATCTCAATTTGCCGGACTCAAATACTCAAACTGATGATGCCAGCAATGTCAGAGGGGCAAGTCTGAGACAACAGCAATATCTGGTGAGAGTGGTTGACAACTTGCTCACCAGACATGTCAACTAAGGCATACACCCTCACTCCCACATAAAATAGTCCTGGAGTAGGTTCTTGTTTGTTGATAGTATAAATGACTTGCAAGTTTTTTTATAACATTAAGGGTGACAGTAAGTGACAACTGCAGTCCATAACATGTACATCCATCCTAAGCAAATATTCAAGAATCACATGCATTATCAGCCATGAGGACTGGAATGCCTTATAACCTGTAGTTGGATTTCAAGATGCCTACACTCTCCACATGATCAAAGCATTACGCTGATACTTCACATTTAGGTTTCAGAATGTGTTGCATCAAAAAATGATCAGAGCCCAAAGAGTTAAAAACTTGGATATTGGTATGATGTAGTAAATCATGTATTACACAGTATCATCACATAAATATCTAGTATGTTTATGGAATCAATGTGAAATCTTGTTTCATAGACACACATCCTAATAATATTTTTCATTTTTCTATTCAAGCTATAGAAAAATCATTTTTTTTAAAGAAAAAGCAATAAGCCTATATATATAAATCCCACTGCTGGGAATAAGTCTCCTCTCTAGATAGGGTGTTAAAAGCGTATTCAGCTACGCTAGCTACTTTGGATTAGCATACTTCACACCTTTAATTTTTTTTTTAACTATGTCTTATCACGCAAGTTGACTCAATGTTTTCCTTTAACACTGAGTATATGGTAAATCAGCACTTAAAATTGTAATGAATAATTTCATAGGTGCCAGGACTGAGGATCTACTGTCAATTAAAAGAGAGTGCTTATACACTGAGCTACATAATTACTATAATGGCTTTTTGTACATACATATTAATCTAGATGCAAAACATAAAACCACTGTCTTGAAAACTTACTGAAGATTTTTTTACATGGAATGTAAGAAAAATCTAAAAATGAATACCTATTTCTTTACAAATTATGAGTGAAAGTAAATTGAACAGAATCAAAATCAAAACAGTTTAAAAAATAGAAACAAACAGCACCTTTGTTTCAAAAATTTCAATGGTATTGAACAATAAGCTCTAACAGATCTTATATTGAGTGGAGTAAATATTTTAGTAATTAAAGATATTTATATATACGTTTCTTACTTTAATTAGTGTTAAATAGATTATAAACGTTTTACTGTTATCACCAAAAACAATATCTGACTTATTGCATTGATAAACCGTAACTTTTGTCTGCCATTTCGATAGAGAGACCTTGCACAATATCGCCAGATTGTTATTAAATTAACAGAATTATTTGTAACGATTGAACTAAAGTCTACATATGAAATGTTTAGAATCATTACGCATAGTCATCATGTATTTTGGAGTGTTGTTACAAAATATACGATCAGCTGATTTCTTTGTTTGACGAATGCCACAGAATTTTCCTAAGTCTACGACGAAATGATGACACGTCAAGAATACTACTATAAGTAAATACCCTTTTAATACATCCTAGGATATAATTACAACACTTCATGATCATGATACCATAACGAATTTCGCGAATAACTCCTATAAACAAACCTTGAAAGTTCCTACCTTTGTAGTGCACTCGAAGATTATTTTGCGACAGCCCGATGTAGCTGAATTTGTCTTTTGTACTCCAAGATCTCGGTAATGGTGTCTCATCTTCATTCACATTTGGATAAAGCAATTTTAAACGATCTTCTGTATCACTTTGCACTTGATTTTGGGAATCCATCGTCCCCCGTCCGCTACCTATCGCAGCCATTTCTAATTTCCGTAATACATACATGTCTGTCAGTGACGTCACATCCATTAGTCTTTTAAGATATCTTCAGATGGCAGTGACATCGGCGTCATAGAGAATTCAGAAAACGTAAAAGACTAAAATACAATAATTTATATTAATTACCTTTTTTCTACTAAACATTGTACTACCTAACTTATCGTTAAATCTTATATTTACGGATAACTTAAAAGTCTTTTTTTCCATAGGCTGGCATAGATTAATTAAAACTATTAAGATAATCACTACAGTAACTAAACAATAATATCTGATATAGACCTGTAAGTAATAATGAATAAAAATAGTAGTAATAAATACTTTAAGGAAATTGAAAAAGCAGTTACTGAAAAAATAAAACTAGTAAAACAACCTACCGAATTAATGGAATCCAAACAACTATACCATGATGAAATTTTAAGGGTTTGTAACTAAACAAAATTATATTTTAAAATTTCTATACTTTTTTATACTTACCTTATTTTTAGATTTATCAAGATGCATTTCAAAGTGTAATTGAATATTCAGTGACTTTTTCTACACTTCTAAAGGAAATAAAAATTGCATATGAAGATGCTTTAGAAATAAGAGACAAACGCATTTTACTATTCATTTCACAAGATGTAAGTATATCTATATAAAATATTTTCCAGTTACTTTCATAAAGAAATTATGAAATAATCAATCTTCACATTTACTACTTAATATAATTATATCGCAACACACGAATAAACCCAAAACATATACAAAAGGATTGCGTACCCTTAACTATAAAATTACATAATATTTTAATTAATAGTTTATTTATTCGTTTATAATTACAAAGCTCTCCCAGGCAGGCCCAATAAATAGAAAATATATTATTATAAGAACAAATATCTCAATATCGCAGGCGATAAAACTGTAAAATTACGCATTACAAATATAAATTATCAGACATGTAAAATCGCGCCTCCCTGAGATTTAAAATCACGGCTGTCTAGAAGGTTTTAACTTACGCTGTACTTACATGAACTTGTCAAATAAGCCATCAAAATTTATTCCTTTATTAAACAGAATTTTTGTATACAAGTTTTATTTATTAAACAGATTGCGACCCCTTTATATAACAAACGCGAAACCTAGCATGAGAAACAATTCTCTATAGGGTCAAATAGTTATAATATAAAAAAAGGTTGTTTTTTTTTAAATCGCTGGCTATAATAAAAATACTTACTATATTTGAAAATTTTCATATCACAAACTACAATGCAACTATTACCTGAAATATAATTTATATGATATATAATAAGAAATATTGTACATTTAATTTAAAAAACTACCATACATGTAATAAAATAACGAATTAATCTCTTTCCAATGTATTCTTTTAATATGTATGTAATAAGACTTAATTGCAAGAAGTATGCACAGGTTCTGTCTTAGTAATTTTCAACTGGTATTTATTCTGTACTCTCTGGTATTTGTTTTGATTTTTTAGAGATGCCTCAGAAGAAACGATCTCAGTTTTTAAGCGATACTTGAAACTCCGTTTTCTTACTGTACATGTTAGAATAAATTAATTTCACAAAGCAATAGGGAGTGGCAATTATTGCTGGCAGGACAACCTATTTGTACGAAATGTCTCGAATAATTATGGAAAGAATGGATGGTCAAAAAATTTTAAATAATAGAGTTTTAGTTCTTGATGCAGGCTTTTCGTCCTAAATATCGTGCCATATCGGCACTAATGCAGGTGACCTACCAGAATGACCCACTGTGGAGTGCGAGATTCTTGCAAACTAATCCTGAAGATGTTTATCTCACGCACTTGGATTTCCTTTGAGCATATTCAGAGCCTATTATTTCTACTAACACGTACCATGCTTCTATTGGAGGATTTGTGAAACATCTCGGCGTGTCGACAGCGGAAGGATTACAACTTATTAAACTTGCTAAGATGGCTTGTGACAAGAAAACCACGGAACCCAAGACAGTTGGTAGCCGGTTCGATTGGTCCATATGGCGCTTACTTGAACGATGGCCGAATATCGAGGTAAATATTCGGATAAAGTATCCTGTGAAATAATGAGAGAGTGGCATAAGCTTCGAATAAACACTCTTTTGGATGCTGAAGTCGATTTTCTGACTATAGAGACAATACCATGCCTCAAGGAAGCAGAGGTTCTTGTTGATTTATTAAAAGAATATCCAAAAGCCAGAGCTTGGCTTTCATTCAGCTGTAAGGATGACAAAAGTCTTGCTCATGGTGAGAATTTTAAAATGGCTGTTCTGAAATGCTGGGAAAGAAATCCAAATCAATGAATAGCTATTAGAATAGGAGTTGATTGTTGTGCTCCTGATATAGTTTCAAATCCAATAAGAGATATAAATGAAGATAGGGCACAGCCTATTCCTTTAGTTGCTTATCCTAATTAAGGAGAGAAGTACTGTCCAGGAGCAGGGTGGTCAGACAAAGACAAGAGTGAATCTATTGATAGGTTTATCCATGAACGGCTTGATTTAGGAGTAAGGTACATTGGAGGATACTGTAGGACATACCAAGTTGATATTTCTTACATACAACATTTGGTTTATAATTGGAGCTTGAAACATTGACACTGAAAAATCTACAACCTGTGACCATGGATGGATCAGCTCCAGTATTACATCAGATTTGATTAACCAGAACCCAAACCAAACATACCACTGCAAGACACTGAGATACTGTGAGCACCTTCCACATAAACAACCACAGACCAGATATAAATATTTTAAAGCTGATGATGCCCAGGATGAGGAACTATAAGGATAATATAAGGATGTCAAACACCTCAGCTCTGCCTGTACCATGAGTGTTGCACTCAAAATATTGTGATAAAACAAAATATATAAAAATGATAAACTCTGTAAAACATAGTTTTATAAGATGTCCAGTATTAGGGTAAATTTATCATGTCCTTCATAGTGTTTTAAATGTAAACATTAAATTTATTTTTTTAAAATGACAGTTACATCACTAGTTATAATGACTATTGTAAACATAGTTAACAATATTCTAAATAATTATAACTATTATGAAAATTACAGAAAATATTTGGAATATCTCTAAGAAGGAAAGAGAGAGATGATAATGTTAAAATGCTCTTAAATGAAAATGCAGAATTAAAAAATGTTAATGCAATATTGACTTTAGAAACAATGAGACTGAAAGAAGGAATTGTTAAGGTGTGTATTTAGTATAACAGTATGGTGATGAGGTCCTTCTGGATGATTTCAACCACTGTGTCATCATCTGGTTATTGCCAGATGACATCAACTGCACAGTGCATTTTAAAGTGCCATAAGCACAAACACAGAGGCACTCACTCATCCTACCCTTAGCCAGGCCAATGTAATGCATGTGCAATGTGATTGTAGGAAGTTTCCGATGCACTGCCGTCCCCAAAACCAACAGCAGCCATCTAACAACAAATATCGTAATTACAGTATACCTCTACCACCAAACTCATGGCAGTCTTTTAATATTGTATCATAAAAATCAATAACACAATCCAATAGGTTATGGTCTGGGCAATTTAATATCATAGGTTTGAATCTGCCCATATACTATAGTTGTAAACTATCTCCGGGTGTAAGCATTGTATACTTGATTGGAGTGGTTATCTTGAATGTTAGTAACATTAAAAAGAAATATTAAGTCTTTTATCCGTAGATTATCACAAAGCATGATTCTTATCCACATTCTAAGGATCCATTGTCTTTCCACAAACTTGCATAGGTTGTTGTTCTATAGTAGCTAGGAATCGTCCTACATTGCAACTGCCAGTCTATTGCCAGTTCTACTTGCTGATCCCTTGAGATATGTAGTCACTCTCATTCCAATGTGGTGAGGTGAGGTGTGGCGGTGAATAACTGGTAATATACATAAGAAGTTATTTTCATTTATATGTGTGGTGTACATATTGACTTTGGAATAGAGTCACACCCTCTTGATTCTCACGAGTGAACTGCATGCTCTTTGATTTGACATAGATTTTCTTCTTTTTGTCTGTTGAAATATAAAAATATATTTTTGTAACATATATTATAAACTAAGGAATGTATGCTAATTATTACTTTATTCAAAAATGTCATATAAAATTGCTTTTTAAGATTTCTCCTGTTGGGAGATACTAGAATACTTAATGCTGTAATAAAAAAAATATATACCCTGCCGGCCAAAAGTTTAAGACCGCACATACACAACAATTATCCATCAATTGTAATAAAACCCCACAGGAGAAATAAAAGAAATGCACATCTGCATATTCTATTGTTAGTATGGAATATTTTAAGAGTCATTCTTTTGTTTACTTTCAAGTTATTGTACAATAAACATCTATTGTTTTCAAACACCGAGACAAACACTGCGCTAGAGCCAGCTGGTAGAGTCGTAATAATATTTTTATAATGTCCTCATTACTAATTACTTTGCTTTTGTTTCTTATTGGTCAATAATTAGGATTAGCTCCTGAAAACACGTGTTTCTGACTTATTATTACCCGAGTTTACTTGGGTTTGTTCACAAACAATCTCAATTAGTCTAAACTTGTGGTTTCTACAGTGAAGACGTCATAAATGGGAAAAGTTAGAGAAATTAGCAGTGAAGTGCGTTCTGCCATCGTTGTTTTACGAAGGCAAATCCGAACGTGATATTGCTTCACAACTGAAGTTATCGAAGACAGGCAGTTTTCGAGATTGTCCACGCTCGGGAAGGCCGAGAACTACCACGTCTAGTGAAGATAATTTCATTGTTGTTACCAGGAAGCTAAATAGACGCTTAATAACACCAGAAATCCGCGTTGAAGTAAACAAAACCCGAGGTAAACCTTTATCTTTGGCTACAGTAAAACGGCGACTGAGAGATGCGAAGTTGTATGGTCGCGTTGCCGTTCGAAAACCTTTGCTAAGGTCGCAAAACAAGAAGAAACGGATGCAGTGGGCTCATCGAGATTGGACTGAAGAAGAGTTTAAAAAAGTGTTTTGGACCGATGAATCTAAGTTTGAACTATTCGGTTCAAAACTTTGAATTTAAGTTCGACGCAGTGCCCAAGAAAAGATAATGCCAGATTGTGTAGTCCCAACAATAAAGCATGGTGGTGGCTCAATTATGGTATGGGTTGCTTCTCTAGCCAAGGAACTAGCGATTTTATTAAAATTGAAGGAATTTTGAAAAAGGAACACTACAAAAACATTTTAGAACAAAATGCCGTTTCTCCCGAGTTGCGATTAATTGGAGATGGATTCATTTTCCAACAAGATCCAAAGCATAGCTCAAAATAATGTAGAGGATTTTTAGAAGCGAAAGGGAGGACAAGGGATGTTAAAAAACATGGTTTGGCCTCCTCAGAGCCCGGATCTCAATCATTGAACTTTTGTGGGAAGAGCCTGATAGGAACGTCCGTAATCGTGGCTCATCCTCGCGAGAAGAAATGTGGAATGCTTTATACAAAACTTACAACAATATATCACAAGACATCATTAACAAATTGATTGCCCGTGTGCCAAGACTTGTTAAAAAGTTATAAAATATAAAGGAGGATTTTTTGATGAAAAATCAGTTTAGCTAACTATAGCCTTTTTTTGCGTGGACTGTTGATATTTCTTTATGTTTTTAAAGTATATTGTTTGTCAATCAATGTTCTATTAGATGATTAAACAGGTTAATTAAACATTTAATATTTTATTGGAGTTATCCTACTTTAATTAAGGTGGTCTTAAACTTTTGGCATGCAGTGTATATATTACCTGGTTTTTAACACTAGTTTTTAAATATGGCAATGCAATGCCAAAAATTATATTTTTTTATTTATTAGCATAGATTCTTTTTTTGTGTATTCTGGGATGCTGTTGGTCTTTTGACCTCTGCAGCTTTAAAGGACCCCGGCGTGGTCGCAGCCGCGGAACAATATTTGTAGTTCACAAATATTGTTCCTCTGCTGGATATCGAACCGAGAACTCACATATCAGCCAACCCCACCACTGGTCGCGATTTTTTTTAATTTTACTCACAATTGTTAAAGATTGACAAATTAGCCCAGATTTTTGTAAATTTATTTAAAAACGGCGGTAGAATGGGTCAGTCCCGTTAAAAACGGCCAAAGATCACATCAACCATTACATTGTGGTTAATATTCCACAATAACTCGTTTCGTTGTCGAAATGCCTGACAAGTCGACTGATCTTACGTGATGTTCTTACATCATTCGTACTCTGAACGACGGCAATGTTTCTATATTTATCAAGCACTTAAAAGCTTGACTATCTTATTGACGTGACAAAGCAGTTCAATAAGCCTGTAATATTGATTAAATAATATATTAATCGGTCGTTATCATTAACGCCTAGAAGCGGTCCACGTGTCGGTGCCCGTTCGAGTACTATGAAGCAAATTACACCTCATGTGACAGATTTCCACACTTGTTTCCGGTAGTAAACGGCTTTACCTATTCATTTTAATTAACTGACTTACGAAAAAGATGTTGATGAAAAATTTGATTGACATTGATTTCTCCAAATTTCTGGACTGATTTGAGCAATGCTTTATTCGGTAGCTTTCGAATGTGTCCCGCAAAAATTTCGTTAACTCTGGTTACTATACGAGGGCACATTGAAAAGTATTGAGCCCTTAACCTTAAAAAAACGATGTTTTCCTAAATGATTATTTTATTTCTCTACATAGTCTCCAGAATGATCTATACACTTTTGCCATCTTGTCTCTAGCTTTAGTATTCCTTCTAAAAAAAAAGAATCTTCAATTTCATCAAAATATTCAGTCACAGCTTCTTGTACCTATTTTTTTAGATTGGGGAAGAGATGGTAAGCAGACGGGGCCAAGTCCGGCGAAGAGGGTGGATGCGCCAACAATTCAAAGCTACAATTGTGTATTTGTGCAATTGATTTCGCCGCAGTATGGACAGGAGCGTTATCTTGGTGGAACAAAACTTTCTTAGACAACATATCAGGCCTTTTTATTTTTATTTCTTCACGCAAACGTTGAAAGAGTGTGCAATAATAGTCCGCATTTATGGTTTTACCTTCTTCAAGGTAGTCAACCATAATGACCCCTCTACAGTCCCAAAAAACTGAAGCCATTACCTTATTGGTTCACAAAACAGCCCGAGCATTTTAGGGGGCGGTGACCCTGCTCTTTTCCATTACTTGGATTGTACTTTGGACTCTGGTGTTTTGTGGTGAACCCAAGTTTCGTCCATAGTTACGAGACGGCTAAGAAAATCTTGAGGATCACTTTGGAACAGATCCAAACAATCCTGTGATACTGTTTGGCGGGTGCGTTTATTTTCGGCTGAAAGTAGTCTAGGTACCCATCTGGCAGAGACTTTAGAAAATCCAAGATCGTTGGAAATTATGTTCTGTGCTCGTTCATAGGAAATGCCTATTGCTTCTGCTATATCTGCAATCGTCAATCTCCTGTCATTCAAAATCAGGTCTAATATTATATTGATATTTTCATCCGTGGTAGCCGTCGGCGGCCTACCACTCCTAGGTTCATCTTGCACTGCTTCTCTGCCACGTTTGAAATCCGCTACCCATATTTTGACAGTGGCATATGATGGAGCAGATTCCCCCAAAGTCTCGTACGTATCTTCATAAATTGTTTTGGCGTTAATCCTTTTTTTTGTAAATATTTTATAACGGAACGGTGCTCAATTTTATCCATTTCTACGGTAACCGCAAACTTCGTTTCTTGAATTGATCACAAATTTTGCAAATTTGGACAGAAGAAAAACAAAAGACAGCAGATGATAATTAAAAAATAAATGGCTATTACGTGCCAGTATTTTTTTTTTGAATTTAGTTTTCAACCATAGGCTCAAAACTTTTCAATGTGCCCTCGCAGTAATTATTTTTAAATATTTGATTTTGTTTCCAGTTTTAAAAATAAATATTTTTGCGCTCTTAGCAAACGAAGTTAAGTTATTTCTGTGCCCTAGGGCAAGCTACTATATAGTATACACAGGGTGAAACTTTCCTCTATACTATACATTTAACAAAAGCACGTTTATCGGGTACGTGACGCAGTCTTAAATTATATTTAAATGGTGTTGTTATGACTCTTTGTCACTCTTTATCTTATAGTAAATGGTGTATGGTATGACAAAGGCAATACAAACAAAAGACGTAAATTTCAACAAATAGCAAAACAACCATCTGAAATATTCTAGCCAATTAATGGGAAGCGTAGTGTGAGGTAGAAAAGTTCTGCTTTTATCTTATCAGCGTCTAAGCACTTTCTAATTCTGCTTAGCTAATTTCTGGCCGCAGCTTGAATAGGTCGGCGCGACCGGGGAGAGATCAAGCCATTCCACGATGCGCAAATAATCTGTACTACATCGCTTTGTGCGCAGAGTTAACGAGAACCGAGGCCATATCGCCGATGACGAGGCGTTCCATTTTAGTCCTCAAGGATTGCGCATTTGCATCTTCACTACTTATTTAGAATGATTGTTAAATTAAGACATTGATCAATCAATCTTCAAGATAGACCATTGTTTTTCGACCATTTTTATATTGCGACACGAAAGGCATAGAAGGTAAACTACACTTTAAAATTGTAATAACATTTAAATTAATAGTTTATTTAAAGAAAGCAAGCTATAAGATTATTTTTTCATGTTTTATTATATGTAAAAGGGGTATTACATTAATTAATATAAAGGTAATATTTATTTCAATAAAACTACATTAAAATTCATTTCTTTGATAAGCTAATCTATTGGATACAGCTCTTATTTATTGAAGAGATTGATAAAAGATGGTTGACACGTTTTTTAGAAAACCGACGACTTGAGACTTCTGTTCAACTGCTTGCTCGTTGCCACCTATTCTATAAAAAATAAACTTCTTTCTCCCTACAAATTTGTGCGCAGAAAAGAAAAAGGCTTACGTATTTCATCCACTTACGCTGCTTGGTGTGCTCAGTATAAAATGGTGCATTACTGTGTGGAGATGTCAGAGAGGTCTATACTACATATATATGTAATTTGAAGAGCGTCGCTTCGATGTGCTTTGACTGTACATCAATATGGCCATGGTGTTACGGTCAGGTGTACTGTGTGCTATAAGTCACACTCGAAATAATAAATACATAATATAGTAGTTGGTTGGTATACAATTCTTATACGAAGTAGAAACTTATACAAAGCACAAAATACGATTTATCGTTTATTTTATAATTATCCTGTGACTCTGACACTGCATCCCAACCTTCTCTCGATCTTATGGAACAGTCAGCACCCACCTAGGATAAAGCAAGATTAAAGAAGTGAGTGCCTTTTTGTTTGCGTTAAATAAAAACTATAAAACAATCAGATGCCGCCCTGATCTGAATAGTTCAGACTATTATAAGCCTAAGACCTCCGAATGCCCATTAGTATAGGTATCAGTGGTAGAGCCACACTGCAGTTTGTTTCTAGTGGCAGCATGTATACCAATCATGTCTTGACTGGCAAAAGACCACACTCTCACACAGAAGCAGCATTACGCTGCTGTGTTTCGTATGGTGAGATTCAGAAAACCTTATAGGTGACGAGGCATTCTATATTAATCCTGAGAGATGGTAAGGCATTTGCATTATGTTTTCTTATCAAGGATGAATGTGGAAGTCCTGGGCCGCATCCGGTGAGCTGTGCGCTCGTTTGTCACCCTCGGTATCGAATCCTCAATATTTCGATCCCGAGGAATGTACCGTGAGGAAGTGGTTATATTAAAAATACTAAAATACTTTCCTCAGTTAAAAGATGACAGCTTCAGTGACTACCTGATGTTAATGAAAGAGAGGGACGCCCGATACACGTTGTACCATGAGAATTTGGCCCTGGAATTGAAAAATAAAACTTTGATGGACTCTGCCGCGACACACCAAGACCATGAGCAACACGGAGATCCTGTGGTGCTGCGAATTGCCTTGGATCGTTGCAGGTATGTTGCTTATAGAGTAAAACATTTTCGACATTGATATTTACGGTTTAGGCCTATTAAAAACTTATCCCGTGGTGCTTGGCTAGATCTCACCCGACTGAGCAAATTTGCAACGCGTTATCTTATGACGGACGTCATTTCCATTTGATTCTGTCCCGCTTTGCAGTGAGAGAGAAACCAGACACCTCCGACTTAAACTTAAGTGACTCGCGCTCGTGACTCGACGATCCGCTTCATCCCTATTCCCTAATGTAGGCAACTTCACACGGATGCCTTCATTCGCGGTTGAAGCGCCAACATCGCACCGCTGACGCAGTGTTGCCAACATTCTTTACAATTAATTTTGGCAACACTGCGTCAGCGGTGCGCAAACCATAACATTAAGAGTTGTAGATTGGACCTCACCGCAGATTGTTTTTAATTAGTGTGCGAACGATCCTGGTTTGCAAGATATAAGGTGGCGGGTAACAGGTTCATTGGCATCTTAGGTCTGCAGGACCACTTGACCCAGCTGTCGATCCTGAGTTACAGGAGGCACAGTGTCGGGTGTGCGTGGAGAGTTCGTATATAGATATTAGACAAATGATCAGACAGCGTGTTCGAAACTAACTCTCCTTCAATAACCCTAAAAATGAAAACATTTTTAAAAAGAAAGTCAACATAAGTAAATATTACATTTAAAGCTAGATACTATGTAACAACTCCTGGTGATAATAAATATCAAAGAACACAATACAATACATTAGACGTGTAAGTGTATGTGCAGTAGATAATAGTGATCCGACAGTAGATAATACAAAATAACGAAAGTAATTTATTGAATTTATTTAAATGTTAAAATCAGCATTAACTGGTTTTTCTCCCTTTTACATGACTGAGAAATCTGTTAACCACTCAAACTAGACTTCTCACGATTCACGCCAATAATAGAATGGTGGATGCGAAGGTTGTACCTTAAGTTTCGCAGACCGTTCGCTAAAGCAAAGGGCTATTGACGCTTCAATTTAACAATGACCAGATATTTGTAATTACCAGAGAGCAGCTGTCAGCGACGCAGAAACAACTGAAGACGATGAAAGAAGAATATTCAAGTACAGTGCCGCAAAGGGAGTATGATGCATTGGAGAACCAGCAGAATGAACTCGGCAAGAAGCTAGATGCCCTCAGGAGAGAGTACGAAGCTCTGGAGCACTGCTGTGTGCGCGTTGGAGGCGAGTGTTTGATTTATGTATAAGGTTTCTGCTAAAGTATATTATTATTAGCATTCGTAGAGAAATACTGGCGCTCGTTTGTGACTGAAATATGAACGGACCGGATCGACCGGGGCAGGGCTATTGCCCAAAGACTACCAGCGTTAAATAGCAGCATAACGTTGAAGTGGGCATCCGACGACAATTACAGGTAACGGTACTCCTGGTGGGACCCTGGCTACCCCTGAGCAGTAGCACTCATGTACGCATTTTAAATCTTAATTGAGGATGATTGCAGGTGCTGGACTGTAGTCATTACTTACCAGCTGGGGATCTGTGCGCTCGATTGTCATCCGTTAGTGTCATAAACTCCTATATCTACCCATTACCCAACAAAAAATATTCCCATGTTCGTTATTATATTAATTGTAGCACAAAAGAAGGGTCTACAAGAAGAATTAGCGGAGGTCAAAGAGAGGTGCCGCGAACTGGAGAGAGCTGGTACTCCTCGCCCGCAATGGGAACTCTGTGCTGACTTTATTGGTGGTGGACGAGACAGGTATTTTTTGTTTTGAAAAACTAACTTAAAGAACCAAACATAAATTTACAAAACTTCCGACGCTCTACGTAGTTGCGCCACGCTGCAGCTCTAAGCAAGCTTTAGCGTGGGTCGTCATAATTGGGAAAGGAACACTTTCCCAATTATAACGAGTACCAAATAGTAGTTCGGTAAACATAGAGGACAATGTCGTGTGTCGATAGAACTCGATAACATAAACATCTCCACAGTACAGCCTAAACGCAACCTTATCGCTACGATCATAAGGTCCTGGCTTTTGTCTGAGTTTAAGCACTCGATAATTTTCTGCGGCGTTCTATTTGATGTTTTCTAAATACGAACAACGGATATAATTATATAAAATTAGCTTTTGGACCTCCCGCATGCGGGATTCAGGGACTGATCCGGCGCCCCGAATTTAGGTAACTATAATTTCAGGTGGTGGCAGTTAGCTCGGGGCCTGTCCTCGAAAGACATTTTGATGGTGCTGCTGAAGGAACTTGGGCCCGCGGCTGAGAGCGAGCACTTGGAGTATTTCGATGGACTTGTAATGTCGTTTAAAGTTTAAAATTAATATACATAAATGAAATAAAAATTTATTATAATGTTATATTGGAAATTCATAAAACGAATTAACTTTTCTTTAGGGTATGTGCCACAGATTAGAGAAAGGACATATAGATAAATTAAAGATATGCCTTGCTTTACCGATGTTAATAATGAAAACACGACCGTTTCCAATCGTTTCAATAGTTTTGATAAATCCTTAAAAATTAACATAACAGTATCTTGTTTCCACTGTTTTGTGACGTGAACGATGAGGACCTTTTATCCAATTACACACAGGAATTGCATCTTAAGCTCCCAGAATAGTGATCACAATATACATATACTATACCTTCCTGTTGTCGCGAGTCGAAGTCAACCTTGGTCTCTTAATCCCCAAACACCCATCACCAATATTCTACAAATGCAAATGCGTTGTTACCTATGACAAATAAGATAAAATGCCTCATTACCTGTAACACAATCCCCGGATCCCACACTCATATAAAACACAGGACAGTTATGCTATTTACGCTGGTATTGTATGCGTGGGCGTGGTCCGACCCCTTTATATGGTAGCCAGAAGCTGCAGCTAGCTATCGTATGTATGAAGTGCCGAGGGTACCTACTACTGGGGAACTGTGTAACTTTACAAGACGTGCTTCCACCCGGCTCACTGTTATTGGAGAGCTCCAAATATTTTATTAAAGGGCCTGGACCCCGCGATCCCACCTTACCTCCGCTACGAGGGCAAGGTGCGGAACCTGCGCTTGTCGCGGCGCGAGATTAGCGTTATCATCAACGATGTCTGGTGCAGCAAGTTGCAACGCGCCCGGGACATGCCTATGCAGGACTACATCACTCAGTACTTCGAGGACAGGTATGTGCTCCAATATCTTATTACGAGAAGAAAAGAGATCTCACGTCTCCACCTCATCTCTGCATCTCTCAACATGCTGATATTCTGTGCGAAAGTGGTCTAGCCCTGGTCAAGGAGATTCCATTATTCTGCAGCGAAACTAGCTGCAACGAAGCTGTAATAAAAACCTTCCGGGCAATACCACCATGAAATGGTCTTCATAAAATCTGTGCAGATGAAACTCGTTACGAAATAATAATAGAACGTATACTTTGTAACGTTTGGTCTCTCTCTAACACGAAGTATAAATTTCTTATGTCGAATGATGAAGAACAAACACTTAGTTTCTTGCTAGGTACCAGCAGCCTTCCGTACGCGCCGAGTGGGCGTACAACCTGTGCGCCGGCGCGGAGCAAACCCTCGACGAACCGCAGGTGCGACTCTTCTGGGGAGTGCTGGTGGGGCAGGTCAGCGAGGACGTGTACTGGTCGCACCGCGCGCAGTGGCACGCGCTGAAGGCCGAGCTCCTTCGTCATAGCAGGGATGGGGAGGTGGCTATACCGTCTTTGTGTCTCGGATTATTCGTTTGTTTACTTTATTAATATTTTCATATTAATTTCGAATTTTGACATCCACAGTGCCTGTCTGTCACAGGATTTTCAGCGGAGCCTTGAATAAAATTTCACTTGCGATACCTCTGCGTCCTATATGCGTTTATGAAGTAAAGTCGAGAACACAGCTCACCTGATGGTACGTTATGTCTGCAGCTCATAAACACCAGCATACATCGTCTCACAAAATAATTAAGATGTGCGTGCGTTGTACCACTTGAACGGGTCTTTATACTCACGAAACGAGATAAAGCAACGTCATTCCATGCATATATTTTGTGAGGACGTGGTTAGGAGGTAGGAGGTTACTTAACCATTTTCGATCGTTTCTAGTTGCAGCTTGGCTCTCCTTCTGTTAAATCTGTTGATCAATTGGTGCTAAATGATCTGTTTAACAGACTATAAGCTTAGAAGAGTTCGAGAAGGTGGCGAGATCAACTTTGCCATTGAAGAGTGAAGTGGACATCAAAAACCTAGCTGACGTCGTGCGCAAGCAGGTCAAGATGAAGATTAACCACAACGTGGTTAACTTGGACAAACTCTTTCTTGAGGTACCTGTTTCCGATATTTATCTTTCGGTTCCCCGGCAACCCGGCCCAGCTACGCCTGGAGATTGAAGATTATATAATTTTAATAAAAAATCAAAATATTTATGTATAAATTATACATATAGAGTAAAACTGTTAGTACATAGGTTTGTGTAATCTTCGTACCAAATTACCCGGTAACGAGATCACCCTTTTTCTATCTCAGTCCTCAGGGGTGTCAAAAAAGTGCATCTTGAATCCTTGTTGAGGATGGATGTAGTTGGTAGAATGGGCGGCAGTCATCACTTCCCCTCGGATGCACTATGTACTCGTTGGCCACCCCTAATTATGTGTATATACTGAACTTCCCGTAATTAGCACGACAAACTTAAGAGGAAGATAAATTAATGGGTCTCCTGCCGGATAAAACAAATGACCGTAGTAACTTTGTGATAACTGTAACTGGTATAATGGTATATTCTAATAATATTTGATTATGGTAGAACAATTATTAGAAAATATGTAAAAAAAAACAATATTATCTACCTATTTGTCAAAGTCAAAAATCTCAACATCTAGAAAATGGTGGAACGACATAAAAGAAGTATGTATAAGCACCACGTAGCGTTGAAGTTAATGATGATTACTAATTGCAGAACGAGGAAGGATTCGATCGCTTGGACTTTGCCAGGGAACTTTACCGTCAGCGGCAAATGGCCCAGGATAAGTACATTCGTGAAGTGGTTGCAGAATTGGGTGGGAGACGCGCTCCCAACAAGATGATCA
The DNA here is from genome assembly GCA_029286865.1 of Teinopalpus imperialis. Lineage (NCBI taxonomy): Eukaryota > Metazoa > Arthropoda > Insecta > Lepidoptera > Papilionidae > Teinopalpus > Teinopalpus imperialis. Next base: position 2,686,599 of record JAGSMU010000033.1, read on the forward strand.
GTGTTGAAAACCTTAAACGGGCCTTCGCTGTCGTCGATCCTGCTATAGGTGGGTATCATTAAAGATTACAATTAAAAGAAAACACTGTAACAGGCTTAACATTTAGGTCGTGCATATGATAATTAAAAATGGGAATATATAATCGCTCAACATTTAGACTAGGCTCTCCCCTCTAAAAACTTAAATAGTAATAAATATATTCCGCCACTCAGGTCCATTGCTACTAATGTTCTTTATTTTTTTTAAATGCATACTTAATCACTTATCACATTTAAGACTTTAAGCCACGGCTCATAGCACTTTATCATCACGAACAATATATTTATTGTAACTAACTTTGCACAACGAAAATAATGTACTAATGTGTAATGAATAAACTTGATAAAAAATATTTATTGACGATTATATAAAGAAATATCTTTTTATGGTATAATTGTTGTTCCCTCCTGCTCGCACATATCATAAACTTAAGTTTCAGTTGTCAACGTAACCAAAATACATCAACCATGCATCCGATTCATAAAAATATTTTTATGAATATCGTTTTTACTTTGCCAGATCATATACGCATGGAGCGAAACATACGTTGGGCATTTTCTGACCAGACGTCGGATCTGAACAGCATATGTGTCATCTCACTACGCACTTTAGTGAAGAGGCTGGCTGCAGGGAACATTGAACGAGTCGGACCCCGCTACAAGGGCGCACAGCGAAGAACTTTGTACAAATAAATGTTCATAATATTGGTTTCTTAAAACAACTTTACGATTTATTGATAAATATATATTTATGGGAAAGCATTGGAGATAGTTATTACTAGTTAGGTAAAACATTTCTTAATCATAATCATATAAGAATTGTAAATGGTTGGATATAATTTTTATTGGTGAGAAAAATTTGTCAATGAAACAATGTTTTTGTTGCGACTGAGCTTATCGTATATAAAAAATATGAGATGAATAGGATGAATGAAATGAAAAATATGTGCAATAGGAGTAATGTTTATTGAATGACGATGGTTGCGCTGCGCACGTACTAGGAATATCTCAAGAGTATTTATTGGCGAAAAGATAGAGACCCTCCCAGGTTAGACGTAGATGTGAAATGGTCAAGTCCGAAATACATGAATTCTGAATCATCTGCATCGTTGGTGGTTACTAAAATGCTAAGAGTGCGTAAGGCGTATTATGATTTCTAAATCACGAGACGTCTCGTCCCAGTCAAAAACTTCCCTATGGACAGCAGCAAGCTGGTGATAAAGAAAAGGTATCTATATTTCATTGTTAAATTTGTTCAAATAGAAGCCATTAGGATAACAAAATATTTTCAAAAATGCAAGTTGTATGAGAAAATCCTAAAAATACCGTTTCCCTTTCTAAAATGTCTAATTTATAAGGCTAACCATGCTCTACCTACAGTGAAATGTAAAGAAAAAAATTAAATGATTATAAATTGTTATACATAGCGTATATTATCCAAATAACAGGAACAATTTTTATGTAATTTTTCTAAGAAACCAGGGGTGACCACTATTAACCCCAGAGGTTTCGCAGCTTCACCAGGTTGAAAGTTGACCGACCGCATAAGACCAAAAAGCTCATTTATGGATAACCGAGCTGAGAAAAACCTTGGGACCGCTAACACATGCGCAAAAGTAGAATATGAGGGTTGGCTGAGTGCCGACGCTATAATTTTCTTGTTGTACATAGTGCATATTATTTTAGCATAAGCATAAAGAATAGATCATTAAAATTAAAAAAAAAGTCAACGATTTATTGACAATTTGCATTTGACAATGTCAACACCAAAGGTCAAAACACAATAGAAAATAAAGTAGCATATTGTATTGTTCACTTTGCCATATTGACTACATAAGAAAAATCCGGAACCAATTGCAATATTCAATATAATTATTTATGTTTTGAATCAAATATTTTAGTAAGTTAAAATGACGGACATAATTGAGAATGAAGAGGTAGATAAAGACACAGTAGAGCCAGGTGTATTGGAAGAGCAGTTTTCAAAAAAATATGATTTGTTGACCGAAACCACGGTATCGCTTAAGAAACCTTATATAAATAAACTAAGCGGCACGAAGTAAGTGACTAGCACTATATTATTTTCTATTTAAAACATGAAACAAAGTAAAGTATATATTGATGTTTATTAAGGATAATAATATATATGTAGCAGAACCATTATAAGCTATGCAGTGTTGAATTAAGAGTCATTTGAATATTTCATAAAGCAAAAAATATTTTGTATATATTTGCTAATAGTTTATAAATTAATCACTCAATATATATTGCCTTCCTATAACATCATCACAGCTTATCCATAGACCACTGCTGAACATTGCTCTCCCCCATAGATTACCACAAAGAAAGATCCACCTTTGTCCATCAACTTCCCGCAGACTTTAATAGGTTCTCACTCCATCCACTAAAGAGTCGGGACCTATACTGCCACTGCCAATCCAAACTTAGCCATTAAGAACCTTTCTCCCCCATCAATCATCATGCTATATGGGCAATGCCATTATCATTTCATCTTGTTGATCTTTTGAGCTATGTCAGCCATCCCCATTCTACTGCTGATGTCTACTTATAGGTTATAAATAATATAATAAATGATGTGGTAATGGCTCCGAAGTTTGATTTCAAACTAAGATGTGATAATTTTAGCAACACAAATTGTATGTTTTATTATGTGGATTTTTACAATATGACTGTTCCTCTGACACTGCCTCTGGATCTGCCCTGCTATGAGGACGATTTGAATGATGAAGATTGAACATTTGCATGATATTGATAAGAAACTATAAAATACTAGAGGCAATATCTTCGGGTTATTGCCTCTAGTGTTTTATAGTGCCATAACCATTTGTGCAAAAACAGAGGCACTCACTCATAATCCCCTACCCTATTCTGATGTAATGAATGTGCAGTAAGATCAGAGGAAGGTTTGGATACGGTGTTAGAGACAAAGCACAGACAGTGATGATTACATAATTAAAGACACCTATTTAGCTACATACAACTTTATGGATAGTATTATCAATAGTGAAGCTATTATTAAGCTTTAATTATTAAAATGAAGACAATAAAGATACATATTTACAATAGTTCAAACCTTATAAGTTTTTTAAATAAATCGCAAACTATTTTAATATGCTTGCTGCTACCCACTCAATTAAAGACACTTTAATGTTTCATATTCTTAATTAAAAATAAAAAACAGCCCCTTTAGTTTTTCCATTTCCCCGGACATTTGCAAGAAATGTTGCTAAAGCAAAAACTAACTTATTGTTATTTCAATATTAATATAATTTTGATCATTTTCAATGAACTATTGTACAATAATGGAAAAAAACAAAACATCAGCTTCCTCTTTAAGGAAGATCATTCAGAATTTTTATGACAAAGGTTGGTCACATAGGAAAATTGAGAATCTCTTGCAAGGGTCTAATGATATGGTAGACGAGTATTTCAAGAAGTTTAACACAACGAAAAACCTATTTAGGAAACCAAGACCTAGAAAGACAATCCAATGTGAAAACTTAAAAATGATATTAATATAAAAGAACTATTCAAAGGACTAGAGCTTATACCTTTGGAAGTATTTGGTGCTGGTCAAGAGGTGTGTAGCAAGACCAATTAGAATTGCGATTTTGTGTTTTTTTTCTTCTATTAAGAAATGGATCCAAAGTCTATGAAGAAACATGAAGGAGGGAATTTAATAGTTTGGGGTTGGTTTTCTGGATATGATGTTGGACCAGTTAGGCAAATTTTGTATACAGTATGTACAAATTTTAGTACAAAAATATTTTTGAGGTGTGCGTTAACCTATGCAGAGGAAAGTTTGTCAGTGGTTTGGATTTCCCAAGAAGATAACGATAATAATAAACTTTCTATAGAGCCAATCACTAATGGTCTAAGATTGGCCCCCATACAGTCCAGACATGAAACCTATTGAAAATTTGTGGTATCATGTGAAGAAAATGGTGGCCACAAATTCTTAATGTAATATATAATACAATCGTAATATATAATATCACTAGTGTTCATCAACTTTATATGGCTTTTAAATAACTATGAGAGTAAATTCCAATATCAACTTGCAATAAATTATCTAAGTTGCTATCTATCTAAAATATCTATTCAATGTCAAAAAGCTAAGTCAGCCTATTAACATAGGACATGCAACAAAATGTTGTAAACCATAATGTCTCTAAAAAGTAATTACAATAAACTTCATTTTAATATTTATTACATTTATTTTCTTAATTACTTAGCATGTCTTCAATTTTAATTTAATTAGTTGAACATACCTATGATCAATTAATTCAACTTGAAATGTAGTTGACATTTAATTTTATTAATAACAGAATTCCAAGCCAGTAATAGCATGCTTTCTATTGAAATGCTATTTTTTTTTTAACACAAATTTTCTCTGCCGAAGAGAGTTGAAAGTTTAAATGTATAAATAAACTATTACTTTTTTTTAAATATTTTATAGCGAAGGGTTCGCAAGGCTTTTTAAGTACCTTTTAGCTTTTATGACATAATTAGTTGATGAACAATGCTCTATACTATTATATTTTGTACTTTGTTTTAAAAAACTAACTTCGTTATTCACAGATCGTTGAAATTCTCGGTAATTCTGCCGGACAACGGCATCGAGGTGTACGAGCTGAGTAACAGTTCGCTGACGCGTGTCTGCCACCTGAGTGGACACGAGAAGACTGTAACGGAAGTTGTCTTCAGTCCTAAGGAGGATAACATTATCTACTCGGCGGCAGAGGACGGCGTCGTGAAGATGTGGGACACGAGGGACAGCGGTAGCTTTGTGCAGGATTACAAAGGTAAATAATGACCAATCAACAAACACCAAAACTATTATTCTTCCATAGACACAAGTCTACTACATAGGTGGCTGATAAGTTGCCGACCTAAGATACATAGACACAAGTACTACATAGGTGGCTGATAAGTTGCCGACCTAAGATACATAGACACAAGTACTACATAGGTGGCTGATAAGTTGCCGACCTAAGATACATAGACACAAGTACTACATAGGTGGCTGATAAGTTGCCGACCTAAGATACATAGACACAAATTACTACATGGGTGGCTGATAAGTTGCCGACCTAAGATACATAGACACAAATTACTACATAGGTGGCTGATAAGTTGCCGACCTAAGATACATAGACACAAATTGCTACATGGGTGGCTGATAAGTTGCCAACCTAAGATACATAGACACAAGTACTACATAGGTGGCTGATAAGTTGCCGACCTAAGATACATAGACACAAGTACTACATAGGTGGCTGATAAGTTGCCAACCTAAGATACATAGACACAAGTACTACATAGGTGGCTGATAAGTTGCCGACCTAAGATACATAGACACAAGTACTACATAGGTGGCTGATAAGTTGCCAACCTAAGATACATAGACACAAGTACTACATAGGTGGCTAATAAGTTGCCAACCTAAGATACATAGACACAAGTACTACATAGGTGGCTGATAAGATAAATCTAAAGGATTGTCTTCGAAATATAATTTTTTTAATTTGTATCTTAGACATGCCGGTTTCCTCACGATATTTTTCATTCACCGCCAAAAAAGTTGTAAATTAGGACTTAAAAAAACAATTTCATTAGTGCCCTCACCGGGGATCAAACTCGGTTTAATAGTGTATCATGGATATCAGCGCACCGTATAGACTAAGCTACCACGGCTCTAGGGCGCTCAATAAAATAAAATTGAACTATTTTTATTTCTTTCGATATAATCTCCCAGCCCCGGTACGCAAACAAAGCTTTTGATTTGTTAATAATATGCTATTAGGTTTGCTCTTGGTGGCGAGTCGTCCACACATTACTTGGTAAATCTTTGCTCCCTGTCACTTGTTTTTCGAAACGTTTTTTTTAAACTGTATGGTGGCTGGTTTATTTCCGAGAAAACTGTGTTCTTTAAGGCGGTCCGAGCGTTTGTGTCTGGTGCGTTTTGTTGCAATATCAACACACCAATAATTACCACTAATTAGCTGCACGTCTTGTGTAACTACCTACCTACCTGTGGCAATAAATTACCAATAGATAGTAATAGGCCATCGATTATAGTTCCTTCAGTTGGCGGGTAACCTTAACCTTCCTTGTTCAATCCGTTCTTGTCTGGAATGCTCTCCCTCCCGAGGTCAGGGTGCGAAAGATGGGGAGCTATTGTCAACAGATTGGCAGAATCATCTCAATATTAAATAGTTATGTATTTATATGTATATAAACCATATATAAGTAAGTATATTCGTATTTGTTATATGTGTCTAGTTATATATGTATGTTATAATTACCTTTATGTTGTTTATTTATATAATATAATTAGTATAACAGTACTTTAATCGCAACAAAGTTTTTAAGCATACACCTACCTCATTTCATCTCTGCATCACCCTAAGGTTGACTGGTAGAGTGTGTATGAAGCTTATATAAAAAAAATAATCAATGAATTAATTTTCCTCTCCGTTCCTTCAATATTAGGCACGACAAACGAGCATACAGGTCACCTGATGGTAAGTGGTGAGTGTCACGAATGCACGATGCACATGCATCACCCCTGAGGACTGAGATGGAATTCCTCGTTACCTGTACGGTCTCCGGGTACCTACACTCTCCATACGAATACAGCAGCGTTATGTTGCTATTTAATGCCAGTATTCTGCAAGGATGTGATCGTTCCCTGGTCCAGTCGACCCGTCTATGCTGCAGCTGTAAGAAACGCGGCAAAAATGGAGACAAACAATAATATATTTTTTTTAATATTATATTGTGAGTAACAAAGAAGCTCACAGTCCACCCGATGCCTGCGCTCCATCACATCTACATTCATTCTTGACAAGGAATCATAATGCAGATGCGTTGTCACCCTTGAGGACTGCGATGGAATGCCTCGTCACCAGTAATAAAGGTCTCCGGATCCCTGCACTCACCAGTCGAAATAAGGTCTAAACTAACCAGGTTCCTTTCCACCACAAAGCCCTATCCACCAGTGTATCACCACTGCACGTTGAAGGTTGAAAGTACCCTTGTTCACAGATGAAGAGGAAGAAATGATCCGTCCTTACGAATGTATGGACATATCGTACAACGGGCGAGTGCTGTGCGCCGGCAGCCAGATGGTGGAAGACGACGCGTACCTGGTGTTCTGGGACCAGCGCGCCACCAAGCCGCTCGGAGGATACTGGAACTCGCATACTGATGACATTACCCAAGTAACTACATTTTGAAACTAAATTTCATGAAGTTACATCCAGCAATTAATGAACAAGCTTCATTCCTTCCCAATTGATGTAGGAACCATACTGCGGGTGCGTTGTCATCTCTGAGCATTAAGATGGAATGCCTCAACCAGAAATAATTGACTCCAGTTCACTATACACAGAAACACAGCATCGTTATGCTGATATTTTACGATGGTGTTTTGTGAGGGTGTAATCATTCCCCGGTCGCGCCCACCACGCCGCAGCCAGAAATAAACTGTAGGATGGCTGTACCCATGTTAAAACTACACACAAAATGTGTCATATCAATATAGATGAAATATTATATTCCAGGTGAAATTCCACAAGGAGAAGATGGAAATTCTGGCCACAGGTTCACTGGACGGCCTCGTGAACATATTCGACATAACCGAACAGACGGAGGACGACGCCCTCACGTACTCGCTGAACGTGGAGAACTCCGTGGAGAAGATATCGTGGCTGGACGACAAGGCGGCCGCCTGCTTGACGCAGTCCAACGAGCTGCAGGTGTGGGACACGTGCAGCGGGGACCTCGTGCTCTGCTACGAGAGGGACAAGGTCGCCAGGAGTATCAAGGTAACACCACACGACACACACATCACTAATAAAAGCACTTTGCTTCAAGACTGCCTACCTAAAGTTACCTGTCATCAGATAATTCAATCATCTACCACGGAAGTTATTGGTAGCCACCGCTATAGTATTGTATTTATATGTGTAATATGTATATAATATATAACGAAAACGAAGACACGATACTACTAATGGCACCTTTGATGATAGGACGGAAAAAAAATCGATCCTGGTTAAAAAATCATATTTTTAAAACGTTTTATTAGCATTATTTACGCTCCATCGTGTTAGTACAGCTAAATGAAACGATAGTTTCATAAAAAATACATTAATTTACTAACAAAATCCAAAACAGCTGATGCTCGGATCAACGAACGACCGGGCGCCAGCGACTGCGGCGCTGATACCGCAGAAATGATCAAAGTGCCGTCAACGGCGGCCGCGGCCCACCGCAAGGAGCGGTGTGTTTTGACGGGATTGATTATTATATATTTTTAGTTTTTGAGACAGTTTCGCCCGTGCGTTCGTTGACCCGAGCATCAGCTGTTTTTTATTTTGTGTTTCATTGCTGGTTTTTTTTATAACTATTATATACACCACAAACTAATATATATATATATATATATATAACTATATATATATATACAGCAAACTCAAGTGCTGATTTGCCAACTTTTCTATGTAAAGAAATCACACCCACATGAGCAATGAAAGAGTGCAGAGACCCACCCCGACCACACATATAGCACACACACAAACCAGCAGAGCGTGCAGATACTACACCAGCCCATTGCTCTATCTCACCCAAAGTGGCGACTGAGGTGAATGACATACAAATATAGAATAGAACTTCCTAGCTTCAGGACGAGGATGGACGGCATGCGGGAAACTGCGCTGAGGACGTACCATCAGGTGAACTGTGTGCTCGTTTGTCACACTCAAAACAATAAATAAAATGTACTTGTTGTCCTGCAGAGAAGCCGGGCGGACGACTGCTTCCTGGTGGACGCCTTCACGTCTGCGGACCACGAGACCGTGCTGCTGGCCGGCTCCTTCGGGGGCGGCGAGTGAGTTCAATGCAGTCATACTATACATAGACTACACGAATATTATATATATATATATATAAGAGCGGTTAATACCGCTTGAACGTGGCGTGGTTGGCGTGTCGTGCGCATGCTCCGCATTCATTACCATCAGGCGGACGTTAAGCGCGCACTCCTATATCATAGAAGAGATATATTTCAATTGGTGACATTTCAGAGACACGCTGAGGTCTGTGACCGTGGCTGAGAACCGCCTGGCGCCGCTCACCGACTTCAGCAGGAACAAGCAGATCGTGCGCAGCTGCTACTACGACAAGGACGTAAGTCTTTCATAACTTAATGACTAAGACACGAATATCTCTGTGCGTCCTGTAGCGCCTCACCTCTGGAGCGTTCGTAGGAATTGTTTGGATGAATTCATCATTAATCATAAATCGCTATGGAATTTTAACTTTCATCCTCACCACTCGCTGTTTGCCGCCCACCATTCTTTACCGCTCTCTACTACTTTGTCGAATCAGCTGCCGCCAGCAAAATGCCGCGCATGCGGATGTTCGTGCGTGGTCAGATCACTTACCATCAGGCACCCCTCATTGCCCCCTCTACTATAAAAAAAAACACCAAAAATGTTCTGAAGGTCTAAATATTTTAAACCTTTTTTGCATTTGTAATGACACTGAGCCATTTTAAATCTATATATAAACATATAAATTATCAATTTATTTATAGATTTAAAATGACCCTTGCTTCACTTGACGTAAGAGGACTGAAGTTTCAAAATATGATATAATTATAATAAAGATATCAGTAACACTGGTTGTTGCGTCGCACCTGCTGCGCGGCGCACCCGAGGCACCTGAGGGAACAGTCTCATGGAACATCTCTGGACACAGACAACGGTCTCAATTTTTTGTCTTAATATTTATTTCACTTGAAAAACTAATTTTATGTTTTTAAAAGTTATTTTTATTGTAATTATTAACAATGTGACAGTAATTGGCATTCTACGGTAATAAGACAATCGAACACTCTCCCCTGAGTTGGCCGACGTTAAATAATCCCTGCTGACCACTGCGACAAATCAAATACTTTGTCATCCCTTAGGATCGAGGGGTATTGCCTCTTCACCAATTTCCTTTCACGTACGGAATGTTTCCAAGTTAGTACTCAGTGACATTCGACCAATAATATATTTTTAATATTAGCACCTTCCATACGAAATTAGCGAATTCTATGGAAAAAGTAAAAACCGATTCTTTTTTATGATATTATATATTTAATCAATGGAAGTATTTACCTGTGTGTATTATCTGAGCACTTTCGCCATTTTATTGGTAGTTTATTGATTCCATTGCTGAAAAAATGTTGGCAGCGCGAATCAACAGAATCTTTGAAAGCAATTTGGTCCGCCTTATCGGAATTTAATTTTTTTCCTTGCAAAAAATTGTCCAAATTCCGAAAAAAGTGGGAATCCGCATGGCGGGTGTCGGAGACATTCCAATCGCAGTTCCTCTAATTTAGCGACCGTCTGTCGTGAAGCACGGGGCCTACCGTTGCTATGAAGCAATGAAGGGCTGAAGCAAATAACTACTCTCGGTTGTTTAGCTTTTGCATCATGATTTGCATTTGTTGACAATACAGATCTGCCGTAATCGTCTCGCAAGATCTTTGTTTCCGATTGTCGTACAGTATCCATTTTTCAACACAAGTAACGATACAAATTTATTTACTCGTTATTGTGAGAGTTGGGTAATGTAGCGCAGCACTCAATGCGTGCGGTTCCCATTACTAGAGTTTTTTCGCTTTTCAAATTTATTTCAAGTGAATTAAAATTGTTTTGTCACTCACACCGAAGCCTGCCCGCTAACCCTGACGTGATCTGTGATGGAACCACTTCCACGATCACCTTTAATTCTTTATTGTCAACTTGGGTCTTCGGCCGTCCGCGGGGTTTGTTTTGGAGGTCACAATCTCCTAAACGAAAGCGTTGGAACCAAAAATGTAACTTGCTTTCTTTAACAGTAGCTTCCCTATACACATCATTAATCCTTGGAGTTGTTTCTGCAGCGCTGGTGCCACGGTGGAACTCTTATTCCTAAATAACACAATATTTTAAGTTTTCCATTTTGTTAACAGAAGGATGTCAAAGAAATAACATATGGCGCAAAAACAAATGAATCACTAATTTCGAAACCAATATGTATTTGAATTTGTAATTCCTAACCAAACGCCAGATTATTTGAGATCAGTGGCCAGCTCGACAAAACGACAATAGGGTATCGCCGGCCAAAAGTTAAAACCACACATAAACACGAATTATCCATCAATTGTAATAAAATCACACAGGAGAAATAAAAGAAATGCACATCTGCATATTCTATTGTTAGTATCGAATATTTGAAGAAGTCATTCTTTTGTTTACTTTCAAGTTATTGGACAATAAACATCTATTGTTATCAAACACCGAGACAAACACTGCGCTAGAGCCAGCTGGTAGAGTCGTAATAATATTTTTATAATGTCCTCATTACCAATTACTTTGCTTTTGTTACTTGAGTTTGTTCACAAACAATCTCAATTAGTCTAAACTTGTGGTTTCTACAGTGAAGACGTCATAAAATGGGAAAAGCTCGAGAAATTAGCAGTGAAGTGCGTTCTGCCATCGTTGTTTTACGAAGGCAAATCCGAACGTGAGATTGCTTCACAACTGAAGTTATCGAAGACTTGTGTTCATGGCACAATAACTCGATACAGGGAGACAGGCAGTTTTCAAGATCGTCCACGCTCGGGAAGGCCGAGAGCTACCACGTCTAATGAAGATAATTTCATTGTTGTTACCAGGAAGCGAAATAGACGCTTAACAGCACCAGAAATCCGCGTTGAAGTAAAAAAAACCCGAGTTAAACCTTTATCATTAACCGTAAAATAGTAAAACGGCGACTGAGAGATGCGAAGTTGTATGGTTGCGTTGCCGTTTTAAAACCTCTGCTAAGGCTGCAAAACAAGAAGAAACGGATGCAGTAGGCTCATCGGGATTGGACTGAAGAAGATTTTAAAAAAGTGCTTTGGACCGATGAATCCAAGTTTGAATTATTCGATTCAAAACGTAGAATTACGTACGTAACGTATTAACTTTCGACGTAGTACCCAAGAAAAGATGATGTCAGATTGTGTAGTCCCAACAATCAAGCATGGTGGTGGCCTAGCTAGGTGGTCTAGCCAAGCCAACTGCCGATTTGATTAATATTGAAGGAATTTTGAAAAATTAACAGTACAAAAACATTTTAGAACAGAATGCCGTTTCTTCCGGGTTGCGATTAATTGGAGATGGATTAATTTTCCAACAAAATAATGATCCAAAGCTTTTTTTTTCCGGGCTGATGGCCGCTGTTTGCTCGAAGGCTTTTACTCAATTATTTTTTCATTAATATCTCTTATTATTATTGGCTATCTGTACCACCACTTCGGAATGCGTAGGCGCTGGAGAAGAAGTGGCGCAAGAAACTCCAGCGACGCTTCTATCTGTATTGATTGGAGAGAACCGGCTGTGACATGGCGGTATCGCGAATAATCTTGTTTGCGACGCCCTCGCCGTCGGCGGGGGATATGAGGGTGCAATGTACATGTGTAGTGTTTAATGAATGGCTTGGGCCCTGGTGGTGGTTGCGTCGTCGAGGGCGTGCCTCGGTCTCCTTAGGACGCGGATGAATCTATGAATCGCGATGGGATTGTAAGTGGCGGCACTTACAGTCAAGGGGTTAGAGTGTGTGACGGCAGAGTCGAAATATCGGCGGGAAGCCTGCTTCAGGTACTGACCTATGGATAAGATCTATATGTAGATTTTCACCACGCAAGAACCATGGCGCACTGGTGGCCTTACGCATGAAACGATTTTGTATAACCTAAAGTTGGTGAATGTGACGCGCGAAGGCATGCGCAAAGACGAGGCTTGCGTATGTCATTATGGGTCGGATGCACGCTTTGTAAAGTGTAATTTTATAACGCAGGGACATTTTGCTATTTTTTCCATTACCGAAACCATTTCCCTAAGGTGTTGGCTGCGGATTGGAGGCATTTACAAATAGCCTCTGGTTTGAATCCAGACACGTAGAGCGTCATCGGCGAAAAGGGCTAGCTCTAACCCGCGAGTGCGCAGTATGTCGTTGGTGTAGAGTGTGTATAAAATGGGACCTAGGACGGAGCCTTATGGTACTCCGGCACAAATGGGGTGAATCTGGGAATGCCTTCCCTGGACGCGGTATCGAAAGGGGCCTTTGGGCAGCCAAGGTAGTTGGCTGTGTGTCCCTCCGTGTTGCATAGAACACGCGCGGCGGGGGGGGGGGTGCCGAAAGCAGCCAGAAGGGCCTTGTCCTTCGGTCTCGAACAGTCCACGGTTCCGTGGTCACCCAGGCATTTGACACACCTGGGATACTGGAATACTGACGCAGTTTCGGTCTGAGTGGCCATAAAGCTGGCACTTATGGCATTGGTCTGGGGGCCGTTTTTATGTGGGCGTTCTATTGTAGGCCCGGAGAGGTGGCAGCAGGTTTTCAGGTTAAATACGTTCTAGTGGCACAATGACCATATTAAATGGCTTTTTGTTGTGGCCACTGTACGCCCTATTCACAGATAGGACTGGGAGAGTTTTGGAAAGAAGTTAAATCCGCGGGAATTTCCCGCGGGAGGTTTTTAATTACTACTCTGAGTTGGCGGTTCTCTGCTAGGGTTAGGGTGTACATGTGGAAACACTCACCTTATTCTGGACGAAAGCGGGTTACCGCTCTATGATCGGTAGTAGTTTCCAGCTATAGTTTAATGCCTACAGCGGTGGGGATGGCGTGCGATTGATTTGACAGGGCCGATGCGACAATCGGCCACTTATCCTGCGCCTGTATAAAGACAGGCGGCGGGCATTTTGATGGCTGTGAATCAGCCGAAGAATGCTGGGTGCCAGTGATGATGCACTGTGGAGCGGCGGTTGCCGTGGGGCAGCTGAGGGGAACCTGGAGACTGGATGATATAGATGCCCTTGAGGAGGGTCTTTCCGAGGGCGGTTTTTCGTTAATAATGTACTGGAAGACATCGGGATACTTTGTTTTTAGGATGCTGATGAGGTTCCGCATGAACTCAGCGGAAGAGTCCTCTATGTTGGACTCGGTTCTGTTTCTTTTTCTTTTTAATACCTACTTCGATCGCGGGCAGTGTGGCCACCGATGGGATGCCGGGGTGAATAGCCTACTTCCCTCCCCGCCGGGTATAAGCAGGGACGATGAGTACCTAGGTGTGTAGCTCTAGTGCGTCCAAGTGCCAATCTTATTTGTACACTTGGTTGTGTGCTTAGAGCTAACTAAAACTACGCGTTGGACTATTATAAGTCCAGCGGGTTGGTCAACCATGGCTAGGGCACTACCCAAGGCCAAGTTTGCGTCGACTCCTTCCGGTGTCTTGCGTTTCCCAGAAGGGGAACTTTACAATACACTTTCTAGGAAACTAAATTCCGGTTACAATAGCACCAACAATAAAAATTGCTCGGCGAATTGTTCTCCGTAACAAATTGATTGCCCGTATGCCGAGACTTGTGAAAAAGTCATAAAAATGTATGCAATATGTAATGCATAATTAATGTAAAAGGATTTTTTTGATGAAAAATCAGTTTTTATAATATATAACTATAGCCTTTTTTTACATGGACTGTTAATATTTATTTACGCTTTTAAAGAATATTGTTTGTCAATCAATGTTCTATTAGATGATTAAAGAGGTTAATTAAACATTTAATATTTTATTGGAGTTTTACTCTATTTTCCTACTTTAATTAAAGTGGTCTTAAACTGTTGGCCTGTAGTGTATCACATACAAGGAGCTAATACTATCGTAATTCCAATAATATACACTTGGTTCACGATACAACATATAGTTTTCAAAAGACTGGCGCCGGTTCTCCGTATTCTAAACAGCATTGGATTGGTCCTCTGAGCCGGACTAATTGATAAAATGGAGCTCGATTTGCATGACATATTCATTGTATTATTTACATATATTATCTTTACACGCCTCTTAACTTATATTTTAAACCCTGGTGTCAGTAACCCCATATATAAGTAAGCTAATATTGCATAAGCATTGGCTCCCTCTTAAAATATCTATGGAATCAAATACCACGATTGATTCCGAAGCAGCCATCACAAGACAGGTCTAGTACTTACGCCTGTATACCCTGGCGCGCTAGGCAGGGATTCAAACGCTTATATTATAAGAGTCACTCGAGGCCAAGCCACACAATGGGTAGATGGTGAAAAGATGAACTATACAGCGTGTGGCGAGGATTACTCAGGGTATCCCTGGCCATGTGTTACTGAAACCTTCCATTGAATGTGCTGACTGTTACGAAACTCCATTAGATTATTCTCTTTTCTCTCAGAGTAGGGCAATCTTTATATCTGAAAATAGTACCTTTCGTGCAGAAGAGGTGACAGCCCACCTGGTGGTACGTGATCACCGCCAGCCAAGAACATACGCCACATTAGAGGACTTGCAACTTTGACAACGGAGTTAACGTTTGCCTTGAAGGTCCCTAAGTCGTATCGGTTCGGAAATTTAACGTTATCTGGCGACCGCTGATTCTACAAAGTGGTCATTCGTGATAAAATACTTGGCACAAAGCGCACAGTGATGCAATGCCAACCATCGTGATGACGAGGAGGAATAAATGGTTGATTCATTTCGTGTACTATTTGCGTAACAGAGAGACATCCTGGTGACGGCTGGCGAGGCCGGCATCATCAGCGTGTGGAGTGGGCAGCAGCCCTCGGGCGAGGAGCCGACGCACAAGCTGACAACCTCGCTAGCCAACCTGCAGGCCAACCGACATAAACCTTACTAAGACCAACATCTTGTTTCATTTTACCAAAGAAATGAATCATTCATTTGATACACATATCATATCCCAAGAGATTCAGCTCAAAGTTTGCGAGTACTAAATTCCGATATTGAAATTCGTAGTAAAAAATCTGATCTGTTTGATGACATGCACCGTGAAATCTGTTTGTTCGATATCATTACACACCTATTGATTGTCAAATGACTAAACATGACCTGTTCGGAATGTGTGTGTTACACGGGATTCATTTTTTAACTATATTTTAGTTTATTATAAAGAGACGGGCAATTGTTTATTTCCTAAAGTGTGCTATCATTTAATTAATTACTTATATTATGATAACCTTTTAATTTTGAAAGGTTTCTTGTAAAAACTAAGGGATTTTGGTGCAAAAACGTGTAAGGGTTTTACTTATTGAACGCACGGTTCGGTAACGCATGTGTTCTCGCAGTAGCGCTAGAACTAATCTACGATTGTCGCCAGCAGGACCAACAGTCACATGTCACAATTTCTATAAAACTCATTCATATTTCTACGACCATACATAACATTTTCAGTGTTTACTGACAGGTGACAGTCAATTCCGTCATAATATTATTTAGTGAGTTTCACAGTATGAGCTCGGATTGCCCTTTGGGTGACCAGATATCGCACTTCCTCGTAATGGAATGCCATAAGAATATAACACAGATTGCGACTCCTGTTATAACTAACTCGAGCGCCAGGTTGAGAAACTATGGTTTAAACCAGAGGTTCCCAAACGTCTCATAGACCACTTTCAAAATTTGACTGGTTCCGGTGGATCCCCTGCAGCTACATTTCTACAATATTCCCAAAACTCGACAAAATATGTGGAATATGCAAGTTTTTACAAGTAACGGTCGCTGAACTTCTTATAATATGATCTGCCTCCATTGATAGGTGAAGTCAAGCCAACATTTTAGTTATTCACTGTCGAAACTAGATAAATTTTGTAATCCGTCATTTTTTTTGTCACGCCAACATAGACCCCCGTCGGGTCTCCCTTGTACCCCACACAATCACAGGGGTCCTCGTGGACCACTTTGGGAACTAAGGGTTTAAACGCTCCCTTATTTAAAAGTACATCAGTTTCAACATGTTTAACATTAGATATTTTTATTTTTAAAATATTTTATGTCAATTAGAAGTGACTTATGGAAATCTCGTGACAATGCACCGTGTGTGGTTGCGGGGACATCCGAATGTCTAAAATTATGTTAATATATATATTTTTAATATTAATAAATAATGTATATAATCATTTTAAATTTAAAAAATCTAATTAATAAGACTGCTTGATGAAATCGGAGAGGAACAGGTTTTGTGATGGATCATAACTCATCACCGAGCTCATTGATGTTTCACTGTTGACTTTAATGTTAATAAAATTAGAATTTCTGTGTGCGTTTATAATATATAGGTTTATGTACTTGGTATACACGGATCCGTCGGTATCGATATGACTAGAACTGGTACATGCAAACTAAAATGTCACAGTTCAAGCAGTGATATGGCAACATTGTACATTCCTATTGTTATCGATGTGTAGTTTAATGTTGTAGCATTACTGTCCGCACTGCGATTGTTATATGTAGCTCCCAATAACCCAACTAAAATAAATACAAAGATTATGCAACAAACCCTACAGTAGAAATAGACAGTAAACCTTGCGCGAAAAATATTAATTCGGTTTTAATTTACAAATACTATTAAAGGTACGAGTACAACACTAATTCATTATAAAAAAACTGATGTAAAACATATTAAATATTTTCTATTATTTATACAATAAAATGTATTTATTCTTTATTTTTTACAAATAACATTTTGCAAATATGAAATTATAAAACATATTGGCTTCCATGATGTATATACTATTTAATGGGTTTGGTAGGCGGTAAGCTAAATCAATCGTCAGTTAGTTTTCATATATGTTATGCTTTCCATCCTGTGAGGTGTTAACTTTGAGGGTTAACATTTATAGAACGGAATAAAAAGTAATAACAATGTATGACTATTCCATAGAAGTGGAAGACACCTTTTGCTGGTAATCACTGACATTCCGTACCGAAGTGAACCGAAACGTCGGCCTCGGGCCAGTCTTAATCACATTATACGTTGGTCCGTGCCCTTTTGCTGCACAATCTTTGAATTTATCCCCTGCAAGCGTTTACAGCGACATACATTTGTATGTTAATGAATGCTATATGTACGTCCGTAGGTAGCAGTTGCAACTCCTTCGCCATGTGTCGCACCCTATTGCAACCTCCCGCCTATTAATATTAAGTATCTACGTCAGATGCAAACTTCTTCTATGTAGACATGTTAAACTAAATAATCTAGGAGGAAATTCTCATTTAAATAATTTTTAAAACTTAAAAATACAAAAACATAAGAGCCGTCAGGGGCCGCAGCAAAGAGACGTACGTCCAAAATGAAACCTATGGAATATTCTTAATAAACATAAATCATTGATGAAGTGTCCTAGTATATGTTAATGTATTATTTATTTATTTCTAATATTAATGTTCGATGAAATTGTAATAAGAAAACATGAGTGTCAGTCACCCTCGTGTGTTCGTGCCCTAAATGCCCACAACATGTATTGTTTAATTCTCAAACAAAAGCGCGCTTTATTAATAAACATTAAGATTGAACTTGGGACATCAACTCGTATTGGCACGAGTATTTATTCGCTCAAACATTTTTGTAACGACAAATCGATAACATGTCGCGTGAGATTTATCATAACTAACTTAACTTGATATTATTTCTTCGGTACAGTTCAATTTGGTAGTTTGTTAATATACTGAGCGCAGCGCGGAGTTGTGGGCATTTTGTATAGCTAATGTCGGAAATGTCTCGCAAAACGACCACCTGCCAGTATTCTGGCCGGTGATAATTTTGTATCTTATTATATAAAGGTAAGGCAAGTGCCACATTGTGCTATCCTATCTATTTTTATTAATCGACTATGCATAGAGTTACGTCCCTAACATTTTGTCTAGGTGTAACGTGTTTGTAATAAATGTGAAATATAAATAAAACATCAAATTAGTCCTCAGATCTTTTATTAAACGTCTCAATTATTTTGTTAACATAAAGTTCAACCAACGTTCAAGAATTGAAAATATAAAACTAAACAACATATATTAAAGGAAATTATAAAAGTTTTCGATTTAAATTTTGTTGGTAATAATAATAAATATGTGATGTTTGTCCACACCGATTCCAACGTCAGGTCTTCTTTAAGACAAGTTGATTGCTATATGATGCGAGTCCTCACCAAAGAGCCGATGACTCGTTACCGCGTGAGCGACACCAGCAAGCTTCTGCAGCACAGTATAGCCACAGCACAGAAAAAGGGTGAAATATTGTTATTAGGCTCAAAATACGTTAACATGTATCACGGTCAGCGAAATCGCGTGTCCGCCCATATGGCCGTAAATATGTATTGGTAACCACACCACACGCGTAATATGTATATTGCATTATGTATGGGTAACCACACCACAGGCGTAATATATATATTGCAATATGTATGGGTAACCACACCACACGCGTAATATGTATATTGCAATATGTATGGGTAACCACACCACAGGCGTAATATGTATATTGCATTACAGGTAATATGTATATTGCAATATGTATGGAGTAACCACACCACAGGCGTAATATATATATTGCAATATGTATGGGTAAACTACACCACACGCGTAATATGTATGGTAACCACACCACAGGCGTAATATATATATTGCAATATGTATATTGCATTACAGGTAATATGTATGGGTAACCACACCACACGCGTAATATGTATATTGCATTATGTATGGGTAACCGCTCCACACGCGTAATATGTATGGGTAACCACACCACACGCGTAATATGTATGGGTAACCACACCACACGCGTAATATGTATGGGTAACCACACCACACGCGTAATATGTATGGGTAACCGCTCCACACGCGTAATATGTATGGGTAACCACACCACACGCGTAATATGTATATTGCAATATGTATGGGTAACCACAATTCACACGCGTAATATGTATATTGCAATATGTATGGGTAACCACACCACACGCGCAATATGTATATTGCAATATGTATGGGTAACCACACCACACGCGTAATATGTATGGGTAACCACACCACACGCGTAATATGTATATTGCAATATGTATGGGTAACCACACCACACGCGTAATATGTATATTGCAATATGTATGGGTAACCACACCACACGCGTAATATGTATATTGCATTATGTATGGGTAACCGCTCCACACGCGTAATATGTATGGGTAACCACACCACACGCGTAATATGTATGGGTAAACTACACCACACGCGTAATATGTATGGGTAAACTACACCACACGCGTAATATGTATGGGTAAACTACACCACACGCGTAATATGCATGGGTAACCACACCACGCGTAATGTATGGGTAACCACCACGCGTAATATGTATGGGTAAATCACACCACACGCGTAATAATGTATGGGTAACCACACCACGCGTAATATGTATATTGCAATATGTATATTGCATTATGTATGGGTAACCACACCACACGCGCAATATGTATATTGCAATATGTATGGGTAAATCCACACCACACGCGTAATATGTATATTGCACATGTATGGGTAACCACACCACACGCGTAATATGTATATTGCATTATGTATGGTAACCACACCACACGCGTAATATGTATTGCATTATGTATGGGTAAATCACACCACACGCGTAATATGTATATTGCATTACAGGTAATATGTATTGCATTATGTATGGGTAACCACACCACACGCGTAATATGTATGGGTAACCACACCACACGCGTAATATGTATATTGCAATATGTATGGGTAACCACACCACACGCGTAATATGTATATTGCAATATGTATGGGTAACCACACCACACGCGTAATATGTATATATTGCATTATGTATGGGTAAATCCACACCACACGCGTAATATGTATGGGTAAATCACACCACACGCGTAATAATATGTATGGGTAACTACACCACACGCGTAATATGTATGGGTAAATCCACACCACACGCGTAATATGTATGGGTAACCGCTCCACACGCGTAATATGTATGGGTAACTACACCACACGCGTAATAATATGTATATTGCGTATGTATGGGTAACCACACCACACGCGTAATATGTATATTGCATTATGTATGGGTAACCACACCACACGCGTAATATGTATGGGTAACCACACCACACGCGTAATATGTATGGGTAACCACACCACACGCGTAATATGTATATTGCATTATGTATGGGTAACCGTTCCACACGCTTAATATGTATATTGCATTATGTATGGTAACCACACCACACGCGCACATGTATGGGTAAATCACACCACACGCGTAATATGCATATTGCATTATGTATGGCAACCACACCACACGCGCAATATGTATATTGCAATATGTATGGGTAACCACACCACACGCGTAATATGTATATTGCATTATGTATGGGTAACCACACCACACGCGTAATATGTATGGGTAACCACACCACACGCGTAATATGTATGGAGTAACCACACCACACGCGCAATATGTATGGGTAACCACACCACACGTAATATGTATGGGCAACCACACCACACGCGTAATATGCATGGGTAACCACACCACACGCTGCAATATGTATATTGCATTATGTATGGGTAACCACACCACACGCGTAATATGCATATTGCATTATGTATGGGTAACCGCACCACGCGTAATATGTATATATTGCATTATGTATGGGTAACCACACCACACGAGTAATATGTATATTGCATTACAGGTAATATGTATATTGCATTATGTATGGGTAACCACTCCACACGCGTAATATGTATATTGCATTACAGGTAATATGTATATTGCATTACAGGTAATATGTATATTGCATTATGTATGGGTAACCACACCACACGTAATATGTATATTGCATTATGTATGGGCAACCACACCACACGCTGCAATATGTATATTGCATTACAGGTAATATGTATATTGCATTATGTATGGGTAACCACACCACACGCGTAATATGTATATTGCATTACAGGTAATATGTATATTGCATTATGTATGGGTAACCACACCACACGCGTAATATGTATATTGCATTATGTATGGGTAACCACTCCACACGCGTAATATGTATATTGCATTACAGGTAATATGTATATTGCATTATGTATGGCAACCACACCACACGCGTAATGTATATTGCATTATGTATGGGTAACTACACCACACGCGTAATATGTATATTGCATTATGTATGGGTAACTACACCACACGCGTAATGTATGGGTAACCACACCACGCGTAATATGCATATTGCAATATGTATGGGTAACCACACCACACGCGTAATATGTATATTGCATTATGTATGGGTAACCACACCACACGCGTAATATGTATATTGCATTATGTATGGGTAACCACTCCACACGCGTAATATGTATATTGCATTATGTATGGGTAACCACTCCACACGCGTAATATGTATATTGCATTACAGGTAATATGTATATTGCATTATGTATGGGTAACCACACCACACGCGTAATATGTATATTGCATTATGTATGGGTAACCACACCACACGCGTAATATGTATATTGCATTATGTATGGGTAACCACACCACACGCGTAATATGTATGGGTAACCACACCACACTATTAATATGTATGGGTAACCACCACGCGTAATGTATGGGTAACCACACCACGCGTAATATGTATGGGTAACCACCACGCGTAATATGTATGTGCATTATGTATGGTAACCACACCACACGCGCAATATGTATGGGTAACCACACCACACGCGTAATATGTATGGGTAACCGCTCCACACGCGTAATATGTATGGGTAACCACACCACACGCGTAATATGTATATTGCATTATGTATGGGTAACCGCTCCACACGCGTAATATGTATGGGTAACCACACCACACGCGTAATGTATATTGCATTATGTGGGTAACCACACCACGCGCGTAATATGTATGGCAACCACACCACACGCGTAATATGTATGGGTAACCGCTCCACGCGTAATGTATGGGTAACCGCTCCACGCGTAATATGTATGGGTAACCACACCACACGCGTAATATGTATATTGCATTATGTATGGGTAACCGCTCCACACGCGTAATATGTATGGGTAACCACACCACACTATTAATATGTATGGGTAACCACACCACACGCGTAATATGTATATTGCATTATGTATGGGTAACCACACCACACGCGTAATATGTATGGGTAACCACACCACACGCGTAATATGTATGGTAACCACACCACACGCGTAATATGCATATTGCATTATGTATGGGTAACTACACCACACGCGCAATATGTATATTGCAATATGTATGGGTAACCACACCACACGCTGCACATGTATATTGCAATATGTATGGGTAACCACACCACACACGCGTAATATGTATATTGCGTATGTATGGGTAACCACACCACACGCGTAATATGCATGGGTAACCACACCACGCGTAATATGCATATTGCATTATGTATGGGTAACCGCCCACACGCGTAATATGTATATTGCGTATGTATGGGTAACCACACCACACGCGTAATATGTATGGGTAACCACACCACACGCGTAATATGTATATTGCAATATGTATGGGTAACCACAATTCACACGCGTAATATGCATGGGTAACCACACCACGCGTAATGTATGGGTAACCGCCCACACGCGTAATATGTATGGCAACCACACCACACTATTAATATGTATGGGTAACCACACCACACGCGTAATATGTATATTGCATTATGTATGGGTAACCACACCACACGCGTAATATGTATGGGTAACCACACCACACGCGTAATATGTATGGGTAACCACACCACACGCGTAATATGTATGGGTAACCACACCACACGCGTAATATGTATATTGCATTATGTATGGGTAACCGTTCCACACGCTTAATATGTATATTGCATTATGTATGGGTAACCGCTCCACACGCGTAATATGTATGGGTAACCACACCACACGCGTAATATGTATATTGCATTATGTATGGGTAACCCCACCACACGCGTAATCCTAGGTAAATAATAATAAAAGCATATAAATGATACATTAACTTACTTTGAGCACAACAGGAACTAGATAAAAGTCTAACTGGAAACTCCAATGTTCAGCTTGGCATATAAGCTCGCTATATAAGAATTCTAACAACACTGCTAAAATGCTCGCCTCCCAGGCGACGTGGTTCAAGACAATTCGCGCAGCGGATTGGAACCTACGACGTTAGGTTTCGCAGCCCGTACTCCAAACCATTGCATTATTGACGCTTTAACTAGCAAGTTTTCTGTAACGTTATTTATAAATACGCATGGAGTATTGACGAGCTGCGGATCGAATGATGCGTTGGACTGTCTACACGCAATATGTCTATCAGCACCGACCTTGAGCGACTGTCACTTTGCAGGTTATCGTTTGTTTGGGGGCGGTTGCTACCATGGGATATATTGGCAGCTTGTCAAGACTCGTTTAAATGCACTCACTGTGATTCGTTCTCCGTTGTATCAAAACAGGCACTCTGACAATTGTACCAAAGTGCACGAGACGCCCCAACCGGCCCCGGTACTACAGTCCCTTTAATATCTCGCTGCACGCCGTAAATCGCCATTACAAATTATGCGTGGTGATGTCCACCACGCGTTGTCGATAAACAAAATCGGGGTGAGTGTATCACGCTGACGCGCCCAAGCGCTGCAATACTAAATAACTCTTGTAAAAAACTAAATAGTTGCTGTCTGTTGTGGTAAACTGTATAAACAATAACAAAGTATTATTTATTTTTATGTATTCAATTTATATCATTAAAACTCATTTGTTAATGAGTATTATTAAATAAAAGTTCACATTAACCTTATTTTTTAATTGTAAATAATACAAGGATAAAATAAATGTAATATTTTATTTCAATTTCATATATAATGATTTGTCGATAAAATTACGATCCGAGTCCTGCACTTCATTATGCGTTGCCATAAGATCCGTGTGTGCGAGTGTGAGCGCAATATGTTGCGCTCCGCTCACAAGTTTTACAACCCGCCAGCAGCAAGATAATAAACGCAGCATAGTAAGTCAAGTTGCGTGGCGGTACTATATTTCCACAGACACAGGCTGTGAAGCGAGCGTAACTCAGATTAGATGTTGAGTAGGCGAGCGATGTGCCCACCTCGGCCTGGTCTACACTTAAAATTGTCAAAAACTATAATTTCGTTCCTACTATATTACGATCGTCAAAGATTTGTTAGTCTAACATTATACATAGATATTTTACTGGATTCATCAAACTAGATTTAATTTTTTCTATAATAATATTATGATGATCAAGTCATTACAAATATTGCTTTAATTTATTCAATACATCACAAAATTAATTAAAAATTAGTTCAGTCACATCAGAGGGTTGTATCAACTACGTTTTTTGGTCCAATTACTTTTATACCACTATTTTTAATTACCAAAACAAACACAGTTGTTCACCATTTTATAAAGTAACACATCGCGCGTCAAAGCTCGCGCCCACCCGCCCCGCACCGTCTCCCCGCCGCCCTGATGCCTACTATTTACATAATTTTATGCAGGACTTTTACGAACTATTTTAATAGCTTTCTTATTGTTAAGTTACCGAAAATTCCGACTGCGTATTAACCGTATTTACAATCTCTTACCCATATTCTACATCGCCCGTTTTTCCCCCTGATATATAAAAAATAGTGGTGTATTATGCTGTGGATACAAAAAAAAATTATCTGTCATTTTTGATAGAGTCAACGCGATCCTGCTCCTGCGGACCTAATTCTTTGAGCGACTACGACACAAAACATAAGTTGTTTTTTTATATATAACCTAAACTCAAAAGATAATAATGATCTTTGGTCATCTATACGTATGCCAATAATGTATCTATAATAATGCCGAATAAAGTTTTGTAGCCGAATGTTGTCTGGTGTCTGCCTCACTTCGAGGACAGGAACATGATGAGTCTGCAATAACAGTATAAAATATTAAAACAAAACTTTTTATCGCCAAGTTTAGAGTATCTATTGCAGTATGTTTAGTGGCAAGCTTGGTGCTCGCGGATTATTGTTTCTACGCAGTTGATGACAGCTGGCAGAAACACCTCGCCGCGGCCGGTGGCCCGGACGACGTTATTATGTCACTCATTGGAAGACCTTTATCTCTAACATTCTCACTTTTTGTACTTCTTGTAAAGTATTACAACCTGCAGATGTGTTTGCGAAATTTGAGCGATAGCGTCCTACAGTTGGTCACCCGATGGTAAGTGATTCCCGCGGCCCAGTCACCAGTAGTAAGAACCGTGTCGGTCGTGTGCGGTCGCGCCGGTCTATTGCTTGTTTTAAAGAACAATGTCAACGATCGTGTAACTGCAACAAAGCCAATTGCCTGTGCTAGGAGAGGAGATGGTTCACGGATTGAACGTGCCACGTTCAGACGACGAATACTTGCCGGCAGTGCAGCGGCTTGGTCGCCAGCAGGCGGTTGGTGTCGCTGGGATCGGCCAGCGGCAACGGCAGCGCGGGACCATCGGCCGCCTCGTCACGGAAGCTATGCGCCGCCACGCATGCTGCCAGCCGCGCCTCGCCCCAGGGCCCGCGCGTTACCACCCACTGCACGCTAAGCGGTCTTGTCGTCTTGCTCTTCAGGATCAGCTGAACACACATAACTCAATCTTTCGTCACCTCACAGCCGTTTCTCTAATTCTTATGTTTTGGCGACTCCTGTTGTCCATGGAACCCACACTCATCCTTGATAAGAAATCATAATACAGATGCTTTGTCACCCTTGAGGACTAAGGTGTTTTCAAGAGTAAGGGTCATCGGATTCCTGCACTCGTCAGACAAGACAGTAGTGTTACATTGCTATTTCACGCTGGTATCCTGCGAGGGGGTGGTCCTTCCCGGCCGAGTGGACCCATTCATGCCGCAGCCAGAGACAAACTGCAGCGTGGCCGTACCACTGCTAAATATCATCCCGAAGCTGAACCTGCGCGAAGAGAGCGACTCCTTGTTTTCTTGACCCGAAGTTCCTCCGTCAGGTACCCCCGGTACCGCAGGACCACGTACCCCCATGTACTTTTAGTTAATTAAATCAATTATTACCAATACGACTGTTAATGGCAATTTTATATTCCGGTGTACCACGGCAGCAAAGGAAAACATCCTAAACATGTATGAGAAATAGATAAAAAAATATTGGCTTTTTTTTGGACTTCTTTGCCACTATTAGCCCGAATGCTTTCACAGCTTCACAGAGGCGAGAGCTTAGGGCATTAAGCCGACTTTCATTTATGGGAAACCAGCACAAGGTTTCCCGAGGAGAACCGGCGTGAACCACTGCCCTGCACTGCAGAGCGAGAGACCTACCCTCGGCTCGTCAGTTATCACTTCGCCAACTATTTACACGATTATTTACCCACAGCTTCGGAGTGACTTGCCGCTGGAGCAACAATTGGCGCAAGAAACTAGCCACGTTTAAATTCCTGATATATACAAGATCACAAAGCTATTTATACAATTTCATATTTTTATACAATTATATACATTATTATTTATACAATGGAGAAACCACACCGCGATGCAAAATACAAGTAACGCCATCTGTTTACTCATTAATATAACCGTGAGTAAATAAATGTATGTACAAATTAAGAAGTGGCCATTATGACTCACATATCGTCATTTGAGCGGATTTAGATACAAGACTAGAATACACAAATACAATGAAAGCATTACTTGATACGTGATC
Organism: Teinopalpus imperialis; assembly: GCA_029286865.1. Lineage (NCBI taxonomy): Eukaryota > Metazoa > Arthropoda > Insecta > Lepidoptera > Papilionidae > Teinopalpus > Teinopalpus imperialis. The sequence goes on from JAGSMU010000033.1 coordinate 2,714,359, forward strand.
TCTCGCTGCGTGCTCTGCGTGGGGTCGCTCTGGTTCTTGTTGACGAACGCCTTCACCACCCACTGGTGGGCGAACGCGGAGAAGCGCGACGTCTCAAAGTACAGCTTGTGCACGAACCCCTCGGTGCGGTACGGCTTCAGCTGCAGGTCTGCGGCGGCAGTGTGCCGATCCTTATTTTGTTATATTCACAGTGCAAACGAGCACACAGGTCACCACTAGGCTCCGAATTACAACTAGTAAACTAACTCATCTATACATATAATAGAATCCTTAACAATTATGTGTCTTTTTGCTCTGTTCGTCAGTGCATTATAAATAAATAAATAAAGAAAGTTGATTTTGACCGCAATCTCCATAACAACTAAACCAATTTGGACCTAGCTTCAACTAAAGCAAGCTTGGAGCAAATTTTTTTTCATTTTTTATCGCTAAATACAAAGGATATGTCAATTTAAAAATGGATACGCTTCTGGGCGTAAGACATAACAGGTGCGCCACCAACTTTCTGAAAATGTATCAACGAATTCAAATTTAATTATTCCGCGTGCTTTACGCGTGGCCAACGGAGTGAAGTTGCAGAGATTATGCTTCCATAAGGCTTACCGTTGAATGTAATCTTTTCGTAGGATAGCAGGTCGAGGATCTGTTCGTAGACGGCGGTGGCCTCGTGCGCCTTGCGGTCCTGCTCCGCCAGCAGCAGCACCAGGTCGGCGGCCGACTTGGCGGGGTGCGCGCACTGCGCCTCGTGCCCGGCTGCCTCGTGCGCCGGCCCTCGCCACGGGCAGCCGATGCTCGCGTACTTGCAGCCCGTCAGCCTGCGCACGCGCAACTCTGTAATGTCCTGGATGGACACATGCGTCCGAGCGCATTCTCCTCGGATCTACCTTACCGAAACAAATGCTTCATCGATGCAATTGGAATTCACGATGATCGCGATTCTTTAAACGTCAACAAAAATCAAAATCAACGGAGACAATTGTGCGGGGTCCACGCGTGTCAGGTGCAACTTTTTTTATTTTCTACAAGCACCAGTTTCTAACGTCGATCCCTACAATATGTAAACATTAAAATGTCTAAAGTTATCCAATCAGCATAAAATCAATTACGATTTCTGCCTACAAGCACTAACACTTGGACCAATTTACCGTAACGGTAGAATGTTAGTTAAAACGAACTAGACGATGAAATCCATTATTGATGGGAAACCACAAGCACATTCAAGTGGTGCAATGTCAAAAAAGTTGAAGGTTCCATGAATGTTCTATTTAAAATACACAGAATACTGTTTTGTAAAGATAGGTATTTCATTGATTTGAAGAAATAAAGTTTTATAACATTTTGGTCCGTATGATGAACAAGTAATTGCAGTGTTATTTATTGGAGATAAGTACAACACACACCTGATGTACCTACGGCGCTTGAGGGGCGCGTGGCGAGGGTCGGAGACGAGGTACGCTCGCCTCAAGGCGGTCAGCAGGAGGCTGTACACGCCGGCGACAATGCGAACCATACCGTCCAACACGGGACGCCTCTGTGGCGTCCCGTCCACTACGATTTGCGTCGGCTTGTACTGCCTGGGGGAGGAGAACTGAGTCATTGCTTTTTAATGGGAGAGAAAGGCATACGAGCAAAAATGCTCTCCGCCCATGAACATCTCCGGGGTACCGGCAATGGACTGCCAGTCTTTTAGGGACTATTAAAAAATATGGGAAATAGACATTTTTACCGTTAACCCGTTTCTTAGCCACTTAGTAAATCATATTACTCTTTACAAGACGATATGAGCAACACAAATTCTTGGTATTAAAATTAAATTAAAGAAACAATTCTTACATACGATGACTGACATGTGAAAATAAAAACGTGTATAACCATATAATGCATATGCAAATAATGAGTTTTGATGATAGGTATAATGTATTTCGTATAGATCGTGAGTCTAGTGATTGTAAAAAAATAGATGGTGGAGGAGTTTTGATTGCGGTCTCGAAACAATTTGTGTTATAGAGTTAATTCGTGGGAAAGTATTTACGAAGATCTTTGGGTTAATATAGTAGTAAATTCACAAACTATTTGCGTGTATATTCCGTCGCCACTAAAATACGATACTCTTAAAGGCTTTACACAGAATGTCGAACGTGTAATACTAAATCAACAATTGCCAACTATGATAGTAGGCGATTTCAATATTCCGTCAATCAATTGGATTTACAATAATGATAAGACTAAACAAATGGTTCCGACCAATACAGGTCCAGCAATTACGTTATTAAATGATTTCATAGCATTAACTAACTTACTTCAATACAATTGCGTTCTTAATGCGTATGGTAAAGTTTTGGATCTTGTTTTTAGTACCTCTAATAATGTTAAGATAGAACATACTAATTTTTCTGCATGCCCAATAGATAAATACCACCCAACCCTTGAAATTAGTCTTAAAATAGATTGTAACGAGTCATTACTAACATCTAATACAATATTAAAATATGAATATAGAAATGCTGATTATGAAGATATTAATCGACATCTTTCCTCAATAGATTGGGAAACAAGGTTTGAAAACTGTAATAATATTAATGAAATGACCGAAATATTTTACTCAGAATTACATAAAATAATCGAAAAATGTATTCCAAAAAAAAAATTCAAAATAAATCACAGTATCCAGTCTGGTATTCAAAAAACTTAATTAAAAGATTGTCAGAGAAGAATAAATATAGACTTTTATATAAAAAATATCATAACCCGCGGGATGAAATAGAATTTAAGCTATTAGTTAATAGAGATAGATGCGAAGTTATTATTGACATAAATTTTAAAAAATACTTGGAAAGGGTGGAATACAATATAAAAATAAAATCAAAATTTTAACATACTTAAAAAAACGACGTAGTAATAAATGTGACTATCCCGCGTTAATGACGTTTAATAATTCTTCTTTCACCAATGGCTCCGATATTTGTGATCAGTTTGCGATTCACTTTTCAAATGTGTACACATCGCCCAACAGGTCATTAACACAAACAACGAGTAATAAAAATGTATTACACAATTCATAATTAACTAATATACACATTACTGAAAAAGAAGTAATTGAGAATTTGAAACGCCTTGATGCTTACAAAGGGTCAGGCCCAGATGATATACCACCTATATTTGCTAAACGTTGTGCTGATTCACTGGCGAGGCCATTATTACTGATGTATAACAGATCTCTAAGTGAAGGTGAATTTCCAAGTATATGGAAAAAATCTAGAGTAGTCCCTATCTTTAAAAGCGGAGATATAAAGGACATAACGAAGTATAGACCGATATGTGTTTTGTCAGTATTTTCTAAAGTTTATCAATATGTCAGGTACAACATGGTATATGAAATCAGTAATGATAGAAAATCAGCATGGTTTCATTAAGAAAAGGTCTACTATGTCAAATTTAGCAATATTTGTTGATGATTTGTCACAGGACTTAGACAATACATATCAGGTGGATTGTGTTTATACTGATTTGGCTAAAGCATTTGATGTAGTCGATCATCAGATTCTATTGAATAAAATAAGGGATACGGCGTTTGCGAAAAACTTATTCATTGGTTAGAATCTTATTTATTAAACCGTGAAATGAATGTGGTAACTGGAGGTTATCAATCAACTACATTTGTTCCGACCTCAGGGGTTCCACAAGGCTCAAATCTGGGGCCTACGTTGTTTGGAATATTTATCAATAACATATTGGGGTGTTTTAAATATTGTCGGTTCCAACTATATGCGGATGATCTTAAAATGTATAGTAAGATACTTGATATTAATGATTCTATAAATATGCAAGAGGATTTAAATAGATTATCAGTGTGGTGTGATGACAATAATTTAAAATTAAACCATTTAAAATGTTACAGTATTACCTTCAATAGAAAAGTAAATAACGTTAAATATGATTACAACATAAATGGCAATATCTTACAAAATGTTAACCAAATACAAGATCTTGGGATTATACTAGATTGTAAACTGAGTTTAATACCGCATATAGATAATTTGCTTAAAAAAACACTAAAATTGTTGGGTTTCATCATTCGAAATACAAAAGAATTCAAACAGTCATTTACAAAAATCTGTATTTAACTCAATGATACGAAGTAGACTTGAACACTGCTGTATTACCTGGAATCCTCACTATCAAGTCCATAAGGACCGAATTGAGAGGGTTCAAAAAAAATTTTTACGAAACTTAGGGTACAAGGATAATATATTGAAACAAAATAGCACCTACAATGATCTCTTAAAATTCTATAAGACACCGTCACTTTCCAACCGAAGAGACTTAATAGATTTATGTTTCCTACACAAAATAATAAATGGAAGTGTGGATTGTCCTAATTTAGTGAATAGGGTAAGATTAGCAGAGCCGAAATATAATGTAAGATCCCATCTAAAATGCACTTTTAAAGCTCGGATCACGAAAACCAATCTGGGCAGAACTGCACCTCTGAACAGAATTGTTATTGTTATTACATATAATAATTTTTATAAAAAGGCATATCTTGACATTTTTCGACACTCCCTTTTAACTTTTAAACAAAATATAAAAAAAACATATTAGGTAGACTTAACATGTATATATATTTCTTTACTACGTTTTTGTTATCATTCCATTTTTATTATTGTTTATTATTGTTTTTTCTTACATTAGTTTATTAAATTTAGTCTAGTTTAATGCATGCTGAGTTAGCCTTTAAGTGGGATATACAATGTTACATGATTAGTTTAATGTAGTTAATGTACTTTGAAAACATTGAATATAATGTTGGCTTCCTAATAAATAAATAAATAAATAAATTTAGTCTAGTTTAATGCATGCTGAGTTAGCCTTTAAGTGGGATATACAATGTTACATGATTAGTTTAATGTAGTTAATGTACTTTGAAAACATTGTATATAACGTTGGCTTCCTAATAAATAAAAAAATAAATAAATTTAGTCTAGTTTAATGCATGCTGAGTTAGCCTTTAAGTGGGATATACAATGTTATATGATTAGTTTAATGTAGTTAATGTACTTTGAAAACGTTGTATATAACGTTGGCTTCCTAATAAATAAATAAATAAATATTAAAAAGTACTGATACCTGAATACCGAGCTGGGCGGTGGCTTGTAACGATTGTGTAAACAGTGCTAATAAAAAATATTTTAAATAAACCAATTTGATTTATAAACAAATATTCGATTGTTAAAAAAATAAGTAAATCCAACCTGTGTGCGTTCTTAGTATAACTAAGGATGATTTACTAAAACTGTAGCTTTGAACAAGGTTCGCGCTTGGCGTTTATTCCTATTTGTTTATGAAGTTTTATAAAAGAGGTTATGAGACTGTTTATGTTTAAGAAATATTGCACAAAGAAATCTCGAAGAATTCCTTAACCATTTCGTATGCCTTCATCGTCATCATGAAGTGTGGTGATGTAAACATCTAACGTTTGGTGAACAAAATTAAAAACTATATAAAAATTTTGCTATTTTTTGATTTACTGAAATAGCAGCATAACTCTGCTATGTTTCATATGGCGAGGGTAGGGATCCGGGGACTGATTACTGGTAATTCATTATACATCTCAGTCTTCAAGGATGACAACCTATGTCGCATAGATTCAGATGTTTACTTGCCTTCGTCATTGGGTGAATGGTGCTTGTTATATCCCTTAGTTTCAAAAATCATAAAAAAAATACAACATATCATCGCCTGGAGATTAAAGAGTTTCAAATATACCTAAAATGGCCGAGTGTTAATAACTTATACATACATATTTTCGTTCAGTGTCAAAATATAAGAAATCTAGTCCTCACAATAGTGAAAGAAATAAACAAAACACTAGGCCAGGAAGCACTGGCTGTAACTCGATTGATAATAGAAATCTGAGACTCAATTACTGATAATGAGGTATTACATCCAAGTCCTCATGGGTGACACATAGACAGAAATATGCAGTGTCTACTTTGTCTTGCTTCATCCCAGAGGATGGATATTACTTACTTACTTGATACTTAACTTCAGGTGAGAGCTAAAATACAATACCTTTTTATCAGTAATGGTAAGAGGTTTGAAGTTGGTTCATAATATAGTATTGTTAACACAATTGTAATATTTACTTGGTTTACCAATTACCTCTCCTCACACATATTATCTTCGTGATGCAGCAAAGAATGCCGTGGGTAAACATGAGTGCAAAATCTGCATTCAGATGGTAACTCAGACACTGTCTTCTCAACTGCCAAGTTCCTCGAAGCAGAAGTCATTGAGATTTCGATGCGGCAGTTGGGGCAAGTTGCTACCTCATCACGAAGCCTAGCATCCGCCATCAAATGAGTAAAACATGGTGCGCACATTAGGTGTCCATTTGTACACTGCAAGGGAAGGAAAGTTGTTCAGCATTTCATGATAATAATAATTTGCAATCATTTTTAAAATTCTAACAGAATTTAAGAAGACAATTATATAAAGTCCATTGGGACAAAATTAACTTAAAAATTTTAATATAAAATTAAATTAAAAACTATAAAAAAAATATATTTAATTTAACATGAACTATTAGGCAAATTGTAAAATGGCAACAGTTCACTATTGTGTGACATTAAGTAAGTTACAGACCAGATTATTGGTAACAACACAATTGATTTTAGTATATATGCATGGCAATGGATGATGAAAATGCAACAACTGTCTTGGTTGTACAAGTATGTGGGTATCTTTAGGTCACAGTGACCAAGCTCCAAATGAACTGTGTGCTGTATTACTCACTTTACCTCCATAAAAAGTATATCTTCAGGAACCTAGTATGTGTATCCTATCATTGAGGACTTAATTTTGACTGTTTCTGATGTTATCCAATTCTCTAAAAGTACAGTTATGCACTTTTTATATTTTTGCAAGTTGATATTTTTTTTTTAATTAACATTATGTATTAAATGTTATATTATAAGAACCTAATGTTATATTTTAATTTGTGGAGAATAAACCCCAAATAGATCATTTTTATTTGATCAATAAATGGAATGTCCACAAGCCAATTTTTGTTTAAGATGTGCATAACACAAAACTTATACTTACTCCCCAATTACTTTTGTTTTATCTACATCTTTGAGCAATCATTCACTTGTTTCTGCACCTAACTAGGTTACTAACTAAACTAGTTAAGTAGATTGGTGATGCTTATTAGCACTGCCGTTTTAACAAAATTGAAATCATCTTGATAAGTATTACAAAAAAAAATAACTCAATTGATTCCAGAATTTACCCTTTACACTATGTATTTAAATGAAGTTGTAATTTGTTTTTTAAACAATGCGATGCACAATGTGACCCTAAAGCTTTTAAGACACTGATAGGTTTTTGTTGTTAATAAGAGAATTAATAAGTTTTAATATATATAATGTATTAGAATTCAGATTTAATAAGATAATATTTTGTGTTTGTTTAATAATATCGAAGTTATAAACAATTTATTTTATTTATAAAAAATTACAGATAGAAATTTAACTATTACAGATTCACTGTAGTTGATACTTGTAACAATTAAAGTAATATTTCCCAACTTCAAGGACTATTAGGACTTTGTAGATAAAAACTAACTTAACACAAAGAGAATTATGTTCTTATTATTTTTATTATCAATTATAAATTTCTAAAGGTAACAACAATTTAACAATAAATCACCAGGAATATGTTATTTTTATTAAGTTGCTTATTAATATTTTAATAAACATAAAGAGGTAAAAGGAGGGGAGTTTAATAAAGAAAGAACTACATGTAATGAATATTTATTTATTGTAGTGATTAACTGCATGAGTGAATACAACTTATAATTACCCACTATGTATATAATTACCCACTATACACTCGGTCATAATAAGGTACACATCAGAGTCCTTAAACATAACAATAAACAACAAAGGATATATTAATTTCACAATAATAAGTCACAATAACAAATCAATATCATACATGTCTAACAACGCAATCTTGAACATTTTGTGCAAATATAATCACAGCCTACGATAAATGTGAAGAAATCAAATACATATGTAACAATATGATAATATTAAGTTACAATACGTCGTGTTATAAATCAATAAACTATAACCATAGGTTTTTATAAGAATTATAATTGTTATTGTTACGCAGTAATAATACAGACGTCTTTAGTAATGTCTTCTAACGTTACATAAAGTAAAAAGTAAAACAGCTGATGAACATATTTGCTATCAGCTGTTTTGAAATACCTGGTAAACGGCCGCAGGAGGCAGGTCTAGACAAACTGCGCAGCACAAAATGCCCCCCAATCTGTGCTCAAGTTTCTCAGAATGCTCATTCTCTAATAGCAGTTTACGTTTTTTAGCTAAAGGGCCATCGTCTTTTATATCAGATTCTATATTCTCACTAGACGAGGGCACGGGTTCACCTTCGGGTGTTTCCGCCATTTTTAAAAGAATTTAAACAGACAGTAATTTTGAAACAACTAAATTAAATCACCTGATATAACTTGGAATTCACAGCAAAAGTAAATTTATGTGAGGAAATGTAAACAAAACGAGAGCACAACAATCGAAAACTAGTACGTACAAAGAGACAAAGGTATGAGTCAATTATTCTAAGAATTGCCATTCCAAAATTAAGATCTGCACATAATAATGTTGATTTTTTAACAAATTTTTATTTGCTTGGTCATAGGGCTATCTATGCATGATAATAAAAATCTTTCAATTCAATTTTTACCTTCTTCCAGACCTCTGAATAATCTGAAATTTACAAACAGAATTGATAATAATATCATAACTTCACGACGGTTTTGCGATAAACGCAAAGAAATGTATAATACAGAATCTACATTTTTGAGTTTATTTTATGCCGATCGAAAGATATCAAGGTAATTTCTCGAACAATGTTTAATTTTTGTCGCCACATAATAGAGCACATCTTTGTTATATATTTGACTTCTCGTGGCTCATCAATCATTAGCAAACTTGTCTGCTGACATTAGAACAAATTGAAAAGTTTTCTGAATTAAATTACCAACTGTAAATAAATTTATCCTAATATATATATACTAGTATCGTTTATATGTTTTGAAAAAAGCCATGTATGTTTTACTCCTACAAAAATAGTATAGAAGTATAATTCTTACCGGTCCGGACACACGACCAACGGAATAACACACGTAGGTTTTTGAGGACTCATCTGCGTCTCCAAGTTTAACACATCGTAGTGGCTCGCGTTACCGGCAGCACCAACGACCACAACCGTGGTCACAAATAAGCCGACTGCCACCCCCGCAGTATTACATTATACATTAAAGGTAGCCAACGAACAAAGACTTTATATAACTCAAATAAAACGGTATTTAAAAGGCTGGAGAAAAGTACATTCCACATTTTACCCTGTACGGGAACTGTCAATTATTAAGGATATAGAGTTAGTACTCGATATCAAGTAGGGGTCCGCCCTGCATATGGCATTGCTCGCTACGATAGCCTGACAGCTACTCCGTCCGACGATCCCGCCTGGTAGGTATATCGCAGCTGAACTGTGTGTACGCCGATTCAAATGTCTTTATTTTATATTCTTCTATTACACTTACGTAATCATTACGTCTTTAATCTACCAACGATTCGGAACAAGAAAGACCTGACAAGAACTGGCGAAAGACACTCGGCGGGCCTATATTTTTTTCATTTTATCACTTCACTACTGAACATAGGCTTCCGCCACAGACTGTCAAAGTGTACGATCCTGAGCCCCCTGCATCCATCGACTTTCCGCAAACTTGCTTAGGTAGTTGCTCCTGTGCAGGGTATACTTAGGTATACTCCAATGGTCAATACGCTTTATTAATTATTACAAAAATATATGTTTACAACATATTTTTAGTTGATTGTAAATAGTCTGGAGCAATCATATATTTTCCAGCATGTTATATGCTACTTCAGATTGTAAATAATGAAGAAATGAAACTCCCAGGTACATATTTTAATTAAAGGAAACACATTATCCAATCTGTGTAGGTCATAAGTACAAGAATTGAGACATTTTCTTGTTGTATATATTGGTTATATATCTGCTGACCCTCAACTATTTGGAGTCCACTGTTGAGGAATTTCTGTCTGGTTGATCCTAATATTGTTACAAATACATATATATAAAATAGAATATAATAATATTGTATTGTATATATTTCTTTTACTACATTTTTTATTTAATTTTTTAGTATTTTATTTATTTATTTTATTGATCAACAAGGTGGAGTTACAATGAATGAGATTCCCAATAATAATAATTTTTATTTCCTAAGTTTTCATTTCTTATGATTGCTAGTCTTCCCCCAGTTTCCAGAGACACAGGACATGAATATCTTCATATTTCAGAATAACTTATTAATTAATTAAATTATTAACTAAGAATTAAGCTGAAACATTGTACTGTATCAAGTTTTCAATCTCCTTAAACTAATTTCTTAGTGTTTCATCAGGTGCAGGTTATAACTTGCTTGAATAACGTTATTTTGGAGAACAGAGATCATATTGAAGTTGGCTAAGTTTCCCCAAAGCTAAAGCCATAAGACAATACTGTGTAAATAACTGAATATACGAAACATGCCATATCTACATCAGCCAACTGTCTTATTTCTTACTGCATATGCAACCAAGCCGAATCTAATTGTCAGCGTATTAATATCATATAATTTCAGTATGATCTAATGCTTCCCCATTTAATTTATCAGTTGTTACATGTTTAGCATTCAATGCTAGGCATCAGCCTACTCACTAGAAGGTATGATCTAATCTCTAATAGTCCACCAAGCAGGTCCACTGCGGATTGGCAAATGGCAATTGACAAATTCTTAGACATGCAGATTTCCTCACTGTTTTACTTCACTGTTGAGCATGGGGTAAATAAATACAGTATAAACATAATATATATATATATATATATATATATATATATATAATACATTCATAAATAGATACTAATAGAATTATCTGACTACAAGTGTATATAGTAGGTTATATAGAGATCCTTGTAAAAATATCCATTCATCTATGAATTTTCACAATGTATATTGCTTTAACTACCTATCCTATAGACTTTCTTTATAAAACTTAAAGATGCAATGAATTCTCTAGTGCACCATATAAAATATTTATTTAGTAAATATACCTATTTATGATAACCATAAGATATTACCTAAGGTCAAAAATGTCATAGGGTCATATCTTTTGCTTTTTTGGTAAGGAACCAAATGCAGAGATCACTGTGCCCTTTGTGCCAGTCACATTGCTAGTCAGTGGCTGCTGCACTAAGCCTGGCTGCTTAATAGTTGGCTTCGCTCCCACATTTGGTGCAGCTTGGTCCCATTTGGACTTTCGCTTTTTCTCATCGTCACTCTCAGGTTTCTTTACTACTCCTGAAATAAAGTCTATTTTAGCCAATTTTTCCTTCTTCTCTTTCTCCCGCCTATCCATCTCTACTTTTTGAACACGGGCCAACTCATCATAATATGACTCCTTACCCCATTTTAAAGGATCATATATTTCTGGAGGGTAATTTGTGTCTAACTCATTTATATCACAAAACTGTATAAGCTTCTCATAAATGCTAGGGTTTCTGAAATTTTTTTTATCCTGTATTATCTTGTTCATGTCTAAACCTTCATTAACCATTCGACTGTAAAACTTGGCTATCGTATCTTGCAGTTCCTTTGGACATTTGCCAGATGGCTCAGTAGGTATAGCCACTCCATCCTCGGAATCATCAAGGTCAGATCTTGGCACTGCTTCATCTGTATCAGTCTCCATCGACAATCTTCTCATGTCGTCTTGATTTCCAGCACTGGGGGATGATTGTTCTTCATCGGAGACTACAGTGTCATCATTATATGAAACTAACCTTCTTTTAGGGGAAACAGGTGCAGACGCTGGCTTCGTTGACTCTTCCACGTGGCGTGGACTAGTAGGGGCCGATCGAATGATTTTAAGTTCTTCTTTTTCAGGTGTTTGTTGCCCATCTTCCATGTCCTCTTCGCCTTCAGAGTCTGTGTAAGTAGCAGTCAGAGAAGCAAGAGCTTCCGAAGCCATGGCGGTGGTTTTACGTCAATATTCAAGTTTAATATAAATCTACCGTTTTATTTGTGAAGCTATGAAAAATTCTACAATTTTAATACGTTTATTCTCACATATATAATAAATCCGATGCAATATGAAACTTAAGTCAAACTGTCGTTGTCAACGTCAAATAAAGAATTTTTTTTTAATCACTTTATTATTATTTTACATTAAGGATAATATAACAGGTTGGTTATCTTAACTTATCTTTTACAAGGAGATTTTACTTCCTTTAATTTGAAGTTGTAATTGTTTCCCTTACTTTCTTTTATGTTTAAGTAACGTTGTCATCACATTCTATAGAGAATTTGGTGAAAAACTCGAAATCCACTAGAAGTATTTACATTACACAAACTACAATTCTTAAAAACAATCGCCTTGCAATAAAAATCGAATTACACAAAATAACTTAAAATATTTTTTTAAAATATTTTCAGCCATTCATTAGAACTGGTAAAAATGATCGTGATATTTTGCAATTTCGTATTCATGGCAGTTTATTAATTATCACAGCGATCACGAGCTTAATTTTTTCGAATGCATTAAAATTATATTATATTAATTAAAGTATAGTTAGTAGTTACAGTAAATATTATTATAATTATAGTATAGTTTAGTGTAAATAAGTATTTTCTTTTTTAGTTATACCCATTTTTTTAAACTTAGGAATGAAACTTTTAATATAGTGTAATATATTGAAATGTATTTTAATATATTGAAAAAAGCGCATATACAGTATGTGACGAAAACTATGTGCTTTAATTTGCCTTTTGCTGCACGGAATTCGTTAGTTAGGAATTTTATCTGATCTTTAAAACATTAGCAATTGGTTATGCAATATGTCACGAAATGTTGGGCTTTAAAAGCGATTCCTGAAATTGGAAGATTAAGATGGAATATGACGGTAAACATAAATCGTGCTTTTATTGCTCAAAAACGTCGTATTCGAGCAATCTGTGGCGTTGGGCCGCTTGTCTCGTGCAAACCACTTTTTAAAGGCTTGGGTCTCCTTACGTTACCTTGTTTATAATAGGTATTTACTTATGAAATTGCCGTTTTGTATGAATAAAGTTAAAGTATTTTTTTTTCAAACTTTTTTATTTCTGTTATTCAAAGTAATCCCATGTAATCGATGCATCTTTGCCAACGCAGTGGTAGTTTATTGCTGCCCTTCTTGTAAAAATCAGCTGGACGGGAGGCAAAAAATTCTTCTAAGGCATTTTGTACTGCCTCTCGGGAATTGAATTTTTATCCCGCTAAAAAATTGTCCAAATTTTGGAAAAAGTAATAGTCGGTGGGTGAAAAGTCTGGTGAGTAAGGTGGATGAGGGAGAGCTTCCAACCCCAACTCTTGCAGCTTAGAGACTGTCTGTTGTGCAGTATGGCGTCGCGTGTTGTCGTGTAGGAGCAGCGGGGACGACCGATTGACCAAAGCTGGTTGCAGATGTGCGAGCTTCTCCATTATTGTCTTCAGTTCTTCACAGTACACATCTGCAGTAATGCTCATGCCGTTTGGTAAAAAACTGTAATGAATCACACCGGCACCAGACCACCAAACAGTGACCATCAACTTTCTAGAGGTCATTTTTCGTTTAGGGCATTGCTTTGGTGCTGAACCAGCATTTAACCAACTTGCTGAGCGCTTTCAATTGTCGAACAGAATCAATTTTTCGTCGCACGTAACAATTCGGTTCAAAAGTCTTTAATTTCTGTGCCTGTTGAGCAGCGCGAGGCAGGTCTCAACGCATACGTTGCGCTGGCGATCGTTAAGTTCATGGGGCACCCATCTATCAAGCTTTTTTACCTTGCCAATTTGTCGCAAATGGACCAATATTGTTTTGATGTTAACATCAAAAGCTGCTGCTAGCTGGGCTGTAGATTCAGCTTCCACAATCAGCTTTAATTCATCATTGTTGACCAAAGTGTCCGGAAGACCACGAGGTTCATTTTTCAAATCAAAATTTCCAGATCGGAACCGGGCAAACCAATAACGGGTTGTGCATTCGTTTGTAAAGTTCTCTCCCTAAACGTTGTTGATGTTACGTGCCGTTTGTGCCGCGTTGATGCCACGACGGAACTTATATTTCATAATTACACGAATTTTTAAAATATCCATTATGCCGAAAAATGTTCAAACGTAATGAAAATACAAAGCTAATCAATAAACAAAAGACTGACTTTGTATTTTTATTTGAATTTAGAATTCTCAACCAATCAAAACTTTTTTTTGGTTTGAAATGGCCAATAGAAGAATGGCAATTTCATAGGTAAATACGGACCTTATATATTGGAACTTGGTATTTTTGTCACACAACTTACAACCCTTATGGTTGTACAGTAGCACCAGGACGGTGGATGAACAAAACAACGAGTTTTGTTAGTTCTGTTGTCGTTCTTAGGAAGTCCTACAGGAGCAAAATCGCCAATAATTCTCTAATAGAATTAATTCAATCACCAAAATCGTTGCTCTATTTTTCTCGTTTTTATTCTTTTTACCCGCCTTTCCGTGTCGCCAGTCTTCGCAGTACGAAAGTGTCGTTTGGAAATACAAACGCCACACCCGGATAAAGTCATAATGCCTAACTCGAAAAGTAGATTATATAGATTATACTCAAATAGTTGGTATCGGATGGCTATTCAAATATACAATTTGAGTTACGTCGATTTAGATGTCACATATAGAAGTGGCTCATAAAAAAACAGTTTTACTCGGTAAATGAAATAATACATTCAAAGAACGTATATTGACTCATGAGTGCTGCCATCTTTTTTTTGAATAAACTTATTTACTCATTATTATGTAATTTAAATATTTTGTAAATTTAAATATCATTGAATGATTATTTGTAATTGTATACTTATTGTTTTGTATACTTATATATATTTAATTAATTACTTTGTTTCCTGATCATAATTGTGTACATATGCCAAAAAGTGTAAAATGTGTGAAACTGATTCGATTATAAATTATTAATCTTTGTACCAAATTTCTTATGAATAAACATTATTATTATTATTCGCGTACAAGTTTTGCTCGCGTAGACATTGAGGGACCATGGCTTCTTAATCTTAACGCTTAAACATATATGTAAATATCTTGAACATTTCAATCAAAATAATACAACCTTATGTTTTTATCTCATATAACTTGATAAAGTTAGCTAGCGCTATTCGCTTTATAAAGTAGATTGCGAAGAAGAATTTGTAAAGTAGAATAATTTAATATGCTCTTAACTACAATGTCCAACATTTATCTATTCATTAATATTTCTGCCTAAACGGAACTTTTATAGTAATTGTCAAAACGAGTCTGACAGCAGTGAGACCGAGACAGATGGCAGTCTATCTAATTTGACATCCCGCAATTGATGATTGGTGATGGGGTGGTTGATATTCGGGATTTTCAGTAAAATAGTCGCATTTTTACTGCTGTGATATGAAGTAGTGCTTGAGCTCCACGATTTTCAATACGGTGGCTATTTAAATATTCACGACTGCGATGGCGACACAGCCGAGTGACAACACTGAGTTTCCGCCCGAGATAATACTTAAGCCACTAGCGCTCGTCGGCCTGTCTGGGCTAGACACCATCAATAATGCCGTGCATAAAGCGATATGGGATGCGTTTTCCAATAACCGACGGCCCGACCGTGCATGCGTACGTTTCAAGTTACTTAACAACACGTTCGAATTTCCTGTCATTAAGCCTAAAAGAAACTCGTATGAATGGTACATTCCAAAAGGAATTCTCAAAAAGAACTGGATTCACAAACGTGTCAATTTAATTCCAGCTGTTGTTGTAATATTTTACGATATGGAATGGAATGATCCGCAGTGGAATGAAAAGATTATTGAATGTGCATCTCGGGTTCAGTCGATCCGTGCTGCGGTTGAGGGTCACA